>CM061750.1:318823536-319266125 GCA_030979885.1 Lolium multiflorum | reverse complement strand
TTTCTTTTTCTTGGATTTTTTTCACCCCTAATTACTAGCTACTTTCTTTTTCTTTGATCTCAAGTCGCATTACAAACATTGAGACCGCTGTTGCAAAATGGGACCCCATGTCATCCTCTATGTACAATAAAGTTTCTTTTCTTGGATTATCTTTTTGCTCCTGATATTTTGTCACTTGCCTTTTTTTGATCTCATGCCGCCTTGAAACGTTGAGTAAGTCGGCTCATGGGTCCCGTATGTCATCCTCTACGAACAATAAAAGTTTCCTTTCTGAGTTATTTTTGACCCCCTAATTTCTGGGTTATTTGCCTTTTCTTTTGATCTCCTGCTCCCTTTGAAACGATGAGGATGCCGTTGGCAGGTCGGTCCCACAAGTCATCCTCTATGAACAATAAAAGTTTCCTTTGATGGATTTTTTGAACCCCTAATTAATTTCTGGATACTTTTTTTCTTTGATCCCCCGTCGCCCTGAATCGTTGGAGGATGCCGTCGCCTAAGGGTCCCGCATGTCATCCTCTCAGAACGGTAAATGTTTTCTTGGATATTGTTTACCAAATGATTTTTGGCTTATTTTCTTTCGATATCCCGCCGCCTTTTAAAACGTTGAGGACGCCGCCGGCTCACGGGTCCCACATGTCAGCCTCTATGAACACTAAACCGAGGATGCTGCTGCCTCAAGGGTCCCGTATATCATCCTCTCGTAACGAAATGTTTCTCTTTTCTTGATTTTTTACCAATAGATTTTTGGTTTATTTTTTCTTTCCATCCCCGTCAGCTTTAAACGACATTGCCCATGGGTCCCGATGTCAGCCTCCCCGTATAAGAAACATGTGATATCTTGATTATTTTATAGACAATAAACAGTGTATTGCGCTCCGAGCTATTTCAAACGGATAAATTAAACCTTTATTTTTACATAAACAAATTTATATGTTGTGAATCTCCTTGTTTTTGTTTTGTTGAAGCATAGGACTTTCCGTTTTTTTAGAAAAATCCGAACTATCCTGCTTGGAGAGGGCTGAAATTGTACGAGTCAAAAGGCCCAGCAGATAGTTCGAATGCCCAGATGTCCACATGCAGCCCAATTGAAATCGTTCTTTTTTGGGATTTTTTTCTACCCCCTGATTTCTGCTACTTCATTTTTCTTTGGTCCTGTGCCGCCTTGGAAACGTTGAGACCGCTGCTGCAAAATGGGACCCGCATGTCATCCTCTATGTACAGTAAAATTTCTTTTCTTAGATTATTTTTGGCTCCCGATATTTGGTCACTTGCCTTTTTCTTTCGATCCCGTGCGGCCTCTCAAACGGTGATACTCGCCGGCCGTTTAAATGGGACCCGCATGCCATCCTCTATGTACAATCAAGTTTCTTTTTCTTGAATTATTTTTGGCTCCGATATTTGGTCACTTGCCTTTTTCTTTCGATCTCATGCCACGTTTGAAACGTTGAAAACCTCGCTGGCTCATGGGACCCGCATGTCATCCTCTATGTACAATAAAACTTCTTTTCTTGATTTTTTTTGCACCTCATATTTGGTCACTTGCCTTTTTCTTCGATCCGTGCAGCCTCCTCAAACGGTGATAACAATGCTTAAATGGGAATCCCGTATGTCATACTCTATGTACAATCAAGTTTCTTTTCTGAATTATTTTTGCTCCTGATATCTGGTCACTTGCCTTTTTCTTTCGATCTCATGCCACGTTTGAAACGTTGAAAAACCTGCTGGCTCATGGGACCCCATGTCATCCTCTATGTACTATAAAAGTTCATTTTCTTGGTTTTTTTCACCCTCTCTGATTTTCGGCTATTTCCTTTTTCTTTGATCCCCGCCTTTGAAACGTTGAGGACTCTGCTGGCCCACGATAAAACTTTCTTTATTGGAGTTTTTTTACCCCTAATTTCTGGCTTCTTTTGATCTCACGCCGCATTTGAAACGTTGAGACCGTTGCCGCTAAATGGGACCCGCATGTCATCCTCTATGTACAATAAAGTTTTTCTTTTCTTGGATTATCTTTGTCTCCCGATATTTTGTCACTTGCCTTTTCTTTCGATCTCATGCCGCCTTGAAACGTCGAGTAAGCTGCCGGCTCATGGGTCCCGCATGTCATCCTCTACGAACAATAAAAGTTTCTCTTTGGAGTTATTTGACCCCCTGATTCCTGGCTACTTCCTTTTTCTTTGATCCCGTGCCACCTTGGAAACGTTGAGACCGTTGCTGCTAAATGGGTCCCGCATGTCATCATCTATGTACAATAAAATTTCTTTTCTATTTTTGGTCCTGATATTTGGTCACTTGCTTTTTTTTCTTTCGATCTCATGCCGCCTTGGAAACGTTGAGGAAGCTGCTGGAGCATGGGTCCCGCATGTCATCCTCTATGAACACAAAAAGCCTTTCTTGAAAGCATATTTTTACCCCTAATTCTCTGCTACTTCCTTTTTCTTTGATCCCCGCCGCCTTGAAACGTTGAAGACTTTGCTGGCTCATGGGTCCCACATGTCACCTCTATGAACAATAAACACTTCCTTTCTGAGTTATTTTGTACCCCTAATTTCTGGCTATTTGCCTTTTTCTTCGATCCCCGCCGCTTTCTAAACGTAGAGGACGCCGTCGTTCGTGGGTCCCAGATGTCGCCCCCTCCATGGACAATAAACCTCTCCTTTGTTGGATTTATTCTTCACCCTCTGATTTTGGCTATTTCCTTTTATCCACCGCCGCCTTGGAAACATTGGTAAGCTGCTGACACATGGGCCCCGTATGTCATCCTCTGTACAATCAACTTGGAAGATCTCGTGAGTCAGAAGAGCTTGTATTGTGGGACCCATATGTCAACTCTATGTACAATAAAAGTTTTTTGGATGATAGCCTTTATCACTTCTGCGCTTTGAATACATCCATGAATATATCGTTATTTATAATTCATGTCATCTTTATAATAGCATCTGATACTATACTGATCTGTCATCACAACTATATGTCAAGATATAATGCATCCCATGCTGATTTATTGTTATAATTTCACTTTAAGTATTACTTTTTTTGAACTTCAATGCCTTTTGTAATCATGCTGAGAACTTTGCTGGTCATCATACTCATTTCTATATATTTCTTCTGAGTCTGCTAACTCTCGTTCTGATTTCTCACTAACTATGCTGCCTTTCTCTCACATATTTATTCTCTATTTCCTGCTGTAATATTTTTCTGATTCTTTCAAATTTGTCATATTTCAAATGCTGAATCTGACAAATATCTCTATCTGTTCCTCACTTGATGGCATGTATTTTTCTTCCTCATCTGCAAATATTTCACTGTTCTATTTCACTTTATTTCTAGCTGTCTATTTTGCTATTTGATCTAATGTCTATCTACTCTCTATCTACTGGTTTAGCTCCAGATCCCTCTCTCTATGGTCTAAATCGTGGAATTATTAGGATATGTTTTTAAATTTCAAATCCACTTAATGAATTTTAAAAATAACGTTATCCATGTGGGTATGGAGCTATCAAGGATTTTCATATTGGACATGAATGAGCAGTTTCAAAAATTGAAACCCAATAATTCAAAATAACTAAAAACAACTTTTATGCGTTTTTTTTCTTTTGCCATTCATAGACTGTTTCGCTTGAAAAGGGCCTAAATTGGCACCTCCTACAGGTTTAGGGGAAATCACATTAAATATTCATTGTTTCTCATTTCTTATTGTATTTGATGTCTATTTGTTTGTCATGTATAGATGATGTTATGTCTGGGCTTTCTGGCTATTTGCATTAAAAGGAACACCTTCCATCATTTGAATATGTATTTTCTATACTGTCAAAATTCTGCAAGATACTGACACTGTTATATTTAATACACCTATGCCATACTTCAAGAGTTCTATGATGCTACTAATGGTTGGCATATTTTCCTATGTCTTCTGGGTCATGATTCACTTTTTGCATTGAGATTATTATCAGAGCAGTGCTTTCTTTCTCATCATTCTGTATTTCTCATTATATTTTAAGATTTCGTGATTAAATCTCTATCTGAATGAAATGCTCGCCCACATTTCGCCGATGAATTTCACTTTTTCTGCTGACTTTTTATAATGATACCTGACTACGCCGCTGCCATCACCGTGAAGATAAAGAGAATACGCCGCCGCCTAAGATCATTGATGCTATTTTTGCGACGTCAGGCTGGACGAACGCGCTGCGCCACAGTGGTACACCGCTTTCTTTAGACGAGTTTCGCTGAGAATTCCAGCACTTCCGCAGACGGAGAACGATAAGAGAATGCTTCACAGAGTCTATATCCATCACGCTTTCTTCCGATTTCTGCGAGAAGGCATTAAGCGGCTTTATCGTTATGAAGCGCTGGCCGATCATCATTGGAGCAGACATCCGCGATTACAGACTTTCGCTGAGAAACATGCTGTTCTGGTTTGCTGAGCTCATTTCTGCTTTAGTTTTACTGCATCTATATTTCATTTCATCTTTTCTCCATTTCATCTATGATTTATGTTTTATTTTGTTGAGAAGGCTTTGAAAAGACAAAGATTCTATTTCTGTAATACTATTACTAAGCCCGATGGCAAGAAATCAGCTTCACTGCTAAAGATAGAGCTACTCATGGGAGTTGCTGTATCTATTTCTCTAATACTATCATCAATGTCTATTATATCTTTCATCGCTTCTGCTCATCTGTCTGATTTTATTCCTATTATTAGTGCAGCTGCTATGTTTTCTTGAGTAACTTCCTTCATTAGACTGATATGATATGTTATATCTTATGTTGAGAAGAGCAATGTGTCTTTAATACATAAAGGTATCCCATTTAAAGTTGTCCATCACTATCTGAACTTCCAATCAAGAAATGATCTCCTCCAGTACTTAAAGAGTAGTACTTTACAAATCAGAGTAGTGTTTTAAATCATTACTCTCTTGCTGATAAAGTTACATAATAATGATTTATACATACAATGCTGCATCCAGTTGATTATTATTATTATTTTTGATTGTGTTAATACTATCCCATGCTCAAATGACTATGCATTTTTTCATTTTAACAAATATATTCTGAATAAGACATGAGATCTATCTTCTATCTGCTATTTCTGTCTAGTCAGTTACTATTCTCTTTCGCATTCAGAGAGGTAAAGAATGGCTGCTTTAAATCCTGCAGATCAGCTATGGATATAACTGTCTGTCATCTATGTCTTATAGCTCTGTGTTTATATTGTTATTGAAAATCAAAGGTCTGAAACTATACTGGAGTTCATTATCGCTAAGTCTCATTTACTAAATAGTCAGACTGTGCTGAAAGAGCTGCTATCATCAATACTTCTGAGCTATCCATGGAACTGTGTTACTAAGATGAGAGTAAAGATACTGTAGACATGAATGTGTTCGCCACCCTACCCATACATTTTATCATGAATTCTGGCCAAATGTTACTTCTCATTTTATCATAATGCACAGCATATGCTTGTCGTTTGATAAAAATATGATATGAAAGATAATGTCATCTTATCTTATTATCAGACAATGGTTATAGGTTAACTCAGAAATCTACTCAATTGAAACCATCCTGCGGTAATGATTTTCGCTTCATTCGGTAACATAGCTTTGAAACGTGAATAATTCAATATTCTCAAGACATGGAGTCCTTCTTTCTGATTGCTGATTTTAATGAATCCATTTACTAAATGCTTATAGTACAGCTGTTTTAAGGGACAAACACATAACTTTAGAGCAGACAAAAGATCTGATTTAATCACTTAATATCCATTTGAGATTTAATATACTTTCTGTTTGCTTACTATTTAAAGTCAAAGCTACTATTATCTTCTGCACAAAACCCTCCTTCGTGGCGTGGCAATCTCTAGCATGAGTACAAGATAACTCAGTGATCGTGACTAAGTATATTTGCCTTTGAGATATAAACCGTTTTGTTTGTTCTAATAGGAATTTTGTAATGACACACTTGCTCACTGAGGTTTCACACAGCAGCTCCACTAATACAGGTCTGTAAACTAACTGTACAACTTATGTACTATGATGCTACTTATAGGCTTTACTGTGATTGTGTCCAGCTGATTATCTAAATCATACTTGAGGTTGAAAAGATCTAATGTATTTCATCTTTTGTCATCACATTAAGAGAGAGTTTCAACTTTATGTTTCCTTCCTAATATAATGCTATTGAAATGTAATGATCAGAGTGATTGAATATCAACGGCAGTAAAACAAGTGGTCGGTCATATACTAATAATCATTATCAATAGCTTTCCCTGAGTCTATCTGTCCTTGTTTCCTACGCTCCATTTTACTGAATGGTATAATAATATTGATCACATAAAATTATCCCAAATAATAATGCCATATCACTAAAGTTGTAACAAAAATAGTAACTTGTGGATTTTCTGCTAATGTCACCAATAATCACGTTGATATTTTATCTAGATATTGCATCGTCATAATATAAGCTCTGTCAATTATAACGCTTTATTTGTCGCTGCTTCTACTGAATCATCTTGGCAATAATAATAATATATCATTTGTCTTTGATCACATTTTTTAAAGTTTTTGTAATTATAACTAGAATATATGCATATCTATAGTTATACAAACAAAACTGATTCATCCAATTACTGTTCCCTTCTACTATAACAAGATCAAGATAGAGTTTTGATTGTGATTTGTATTTTCCATTAAGACGACTATTTAGTGAACAAGTTTTTCGGAGCGATATAATTTACAATACTACCTTCTAAAATTTGTTGATTTTAGTAATGATGAATCACAGAGCCATTTACAGATATCATTCACTATCATTACCACTATCAGTAAATGTAATGAGTCTGCTAGTATGTCTCAAATATCATCACATCAATCATGCTAACAGTCTATCATTAATTTATTTTTCATAGTGATATTAATATCACCAAAGATATTGATTACACTTGTGCCTTCGCAATGTCTTAATACACTTTTAACAGATGATACTACTTGATTAAATATTTCCTGCAAAGTTTTATTAGGTTACTACTTCTAGATCATCATTTACTGATACTATGTCTCTAGCTCTTATCGCTTATTTATTAATGAGATACATTACTGTAAAAGATCTGAGATCAGTCTTTTTCCTGAAAACAAATGTAATAAATCAGAAAACACAACTAGATTACCATCTTTATTTATATGCTTTAAAATCGTGTTAATCGCTCCTAACAAAATAGAAACAAAATGAGATTAGAGCAGATTTATGACTTGTCTGTAACTAGCTTTATTGTCGCTGCATTGTTCTGATACGTCTTCAGATATGAACTATCCATTTATCACTATATCAAACATGATATAATTTATTTGACATTATTTTATTATATAAGCTGATGATTACGACATATTGGGTTGTTGTTGCTGGACGAGATGAGTGGATATGGAGAAGTGTGCTACGCTTTTTCACATATTTTATGCCTGCCTGCCACTCATGATAGTTGGCTGTCTACTCCATCACTTCATCATCTGATTTGTATTATGCCCATTTATTTCATATATGATAGGTCCATTGAATAACTGCACATTCTTTATTAAATAATTTATTATCTTCAAACCCATTTAGTATCTAAGATTGAAGTACTCGCTATGGAGAAATATGACACATCATTTTACTATATTTACTATAAATAAATGGTCGTCATTTACTTTTAAGATGGTGCAGCAGTTATTCTGACCAAAGAAACATGCACGTCTGCTGATTATTTCTGATGGGTATACATTTACCGTCCGCTAGCAAAGATTGTTTCGCACATTGTCCATATAATCTTAACAATACACCTTCTGAATATAGAGTTATTTATCACGTTACTTTCGCTTTTCATCTATTCTACGCTAGTATAGGCTACTTTCCAACACCACGTTTTTGAATATGAAGATGTAGTAATATCTACTGCCCAATCACCCATAATATTAATATCCTTGTTATATTGTAGAGGTTCCATTTTTCCCTGCCAGATTGATTTGTGCTATCTATCTTCATTTCATTGGTCCATTGAGATTACTTTCTCATCTCATTGAATACATGTCCATGATACGCTGACCTTCCGCTTCTTTCCGATACCGATTTATATAAGAATCCAATAATTTAGAATGCTTTATGTTTAGATATCCATGCACTTCTGTCATCTCAACTGATGAGACTTTAAATGACATTGATGTTAAATAACAAGATATATAAGTTATACTTAAATGTCAATTTATGTAAAGACCGTATTTGTCACTAAAAGCTCTGTTCAGTAAATAGTAGAATTATCATCCTGGCTGTCCAGCTCATCTCCATTTAAGGTAGTATGATCTTAATACTGCACAATAACATTCTAACTTGATACTACTACGTAGCTCACGGAAACTAAACTCATACTGCTGGTCTTCTGCATCGCTGCTGAGAAAGAGTGCAAGGGTCTCGCTGACTGCACTGAATCATGAACCCGATGTGATGTAATAACTGATATTTCACTTTACTCTATATGCAAGGGATGCTTTCTCCTTGTCAGCACAGTCCTGGGAAAGGTACCACTGATCACCTTCTTCCAGCTGATTATAGCTCAACCTAAAGAATACATGGAATAGTTCAGATTAGTAACCTCTTTTCCAATGGCATAAGTACAACCATCTAAAGCCCTGAGAATGATAAATGCACACCTACATAGTTAGTCATGGCATCAATGGACAACATTATAGTACTATTGCATAATGAAAGTTAGATACGTACTATCACCCATTATGCTTAGCTGCAAATATTTGTAGAGAGTTAAATTGCATTTTGAGATTTTAAAATTTGTTACTTCATATTTATATTCTACCATTATTGTCTAAATTCAGTTGCCCATTAGTAATTCAATGGCTTTCTTGACACATCTATCATAGCATGTCATCATGTTGATACTATTATTCTATTTATCATCATTGCTTGATTTCGATGCTTATGATTTGTACTAATACTGTTATTTTATATCAATTTGGTATTAATATAATTTATCTTCTCTAGTAATACTTTGGATTTAAATGTCCTGGCTGCAATATTAATCCAAATTTTAGATTTATTTATCATTAAATACTCATCTGATAACTGTAAATGAACTGAAGTTTTAATAATATTTACTATACTCTCCTAGATTTCACTTTGTCTGTTCTGAGAGTTTCTATCAGTCTGAATCACTGATATATTTATTGAATAATATACACCATGGTTCAGATCTGTCAGATGTTCAATGTGACAACTGATGGCACATCTACTGGTTATGGTGCGCTAGTGGAATTCCTTTTTAGCCAAAAGATGCCAAGACAGTTCAACAAATAAGAGGTGAAATACTATATAAGTTACGTATATAAAAAAGATAGGGAGGAAATGTTACCAAATTGATTAGGATCCCATGCATAAACATTTCCAAGCTCAGTAATGGCGAACACAAGTCCGTTATGTATAATTGCATCGTAGTATATGGCGCCGTACTGAAACTGGTTTTCAAGAAATATCCATGTACGAGGATATTCACCATGGAGGTAGGCAATTGCAAAGTCGAAGATTGCGACAAGGGAGAAATCTTGATACCCCCTAGCAGCTGTAGGAACTTGGCAAATAGCTATCTTCTGCAGTTGAATAGCAGAACGCTGATACTCGAATATAAGTGGATTGTGTGTGGTTTCCAACTTGTTCCTCAAAGATGGAAGCTTAATCTTGCGATGAGTGTAGACATTGAGGAGGTTCCACTTGCCTTCGGGGCCAACCATGGCGATCCAATCTCCATTGGCGCCTGCCCGCTCCTCATCCTTACCGTGTGGCATTAGGCCATCATAGGAGAACCTGTCCAGCAGAGTTTGCACTTGCTGTGCACCGGCAAATCCTCCTTGAACACCGCCCATGGTTTATCCGCCGGGTCACAACAGAGAACACACGGAAGGCCAAACGGCTGAGAAGCAGGCAGAGTGGCACTGTATTTGGCTGACCGAAGAATACTTTTGGAGGAACCGACTAGGGACGCGGCGGTGATGGCGTCGCACTGGCTGATGAGCACTTCAAGGGGGCCTTCCGTAAACACCTTGTGAAACAGCCTAGATCCACAGACCCTGCTCGATTTCGCCATCGCAATGAGGCAGGTGGTACAATGGGGTTGGTATTTTCTTGGGAGATCTACTGATTCGAACTTTGGGAGAGAGATGGCGATCAATGGCGGCAGGTGGGGGTTTGAGTTGGAGAACAGAGGCTCGCAAACTGGGCACTGCTGGATAGGATGCGAAAGCGCCATGGCGGAGACGCAGGCGCGTGCTATGGAAGATGGGCGGAGTGGGGATAGACGACGGAGGTGAACCGAGACGCTCATATACTGCCTACTGCAGTTTCGAGGAGAGAGTGAATGTGTTCAAAAAAAGAGGAGAGTGTGAATGTGTTCAAAAAAAGAGGAGAGTGTGAATGTGTTCAAAAAAGAGGAGAGTGTGAATGTGTTCAAAAAAAAGAGGAGAGTGTGACTGTGACCCGACACCCGAGTAGGAGCCGAGCAGACGGACTATAGGAGTAGCCCCATCATTACAGAACATTAATCGTGCTTCCTACAATAAATAAGTGAAACACCCCAGGCTTGTGTTGTCTAATCAAATCGATGGCCATGTCAGTATTATGGTGAACAAATAAAACAAATACACACCAACCTTGTTCTTTTTGCAACGTACACCAACCTAGCAAGGCATCAACCTTCTCGCCATCAACTACGACTCCGTGGCTCCGTCCCACCAAAGTTGTCTCAACTTTGTAAAAAAAATACATCTATCCATCTAAATTTTAACAAAGGTGAGACACTTTTGGTGGGACCGAGAGAGTACAAAAAAACTTCACTACTCCATGCTAGTATCGGCCACTAATTCAAATTTCAACTGAAGGCGTGCTATTTTATGGTCCTGAAAATTGCCAAAAAAAATACAACCCAAAAATGCAACAGATCCATGTTAAGGGGGTACACCCTACGCAATATACATTAAGAAACTTTGAAACTTCAGCGACCTTGTAAGAATGCCCATGACAATGCAGTTTTGCCAAATTAGGAAGAGACGAAATATGAATTCAACCAAAGAAATCTAAACGAATCCTTAGACAATATCAACACGTTCAGAAAAAATGATGACTCCAAAAGAACAACATTAGCAAGAAATACTCCATTTTAGTTTGAATTTGCAGTCACATACATAACTAGTAGTACTGCCAAAATACTATAATACTCCGAGCTGCATTCTAGCACTCCAACTAGCTAGCTAATAGTTCTGGAGTAGTAGTACTACTATACAAGTCCAAAATACATCCGAACGAACCCTACTTCGAACTAAACTACTCCCTCCCTCCGATCTTCGAGTAACTACATTGCAATATGACTAAACGAAGATTATTGTATAACCTTCTTGTTGATGCAAACGCAGATAGGCAACACACGCTGCCCTCCATTCTGCTTCGCGTAACGGGGCGCCAGGAAAGAAGTGAGCTGCTGCAACATGATCGAGCTAGGCGTCGGGGAGCCCGTCGGCTCGATTACCGCCATCAAGGTGTCCGTCGAGAGGTCACTGGTCCCAGCCGTCGCCGGCGCCGGCGGACCAATCACCAACAGCTGCGCCTTGTACATCGAAACAAGCACGCGGCCGACCTGATGCACACACAGGACACAATGGTGGTCGGGCCGAGCGCTCCAACGGTGATGGCGAACACGCTACCGTCTTCTTCCCCACTGCCGATGAACAGGTGTCCCCGCGGTCGTACCGGAACACGAACTATGCACCAGGTGGGTATGCCATACTGGAACGTAAACACTGGGATGGAGTGGGATGCTTGGAGGTGTACCAGGAGCTCCCGCGGCGGGCCGGTGAAGCTGCAGCCGGTATTGATGGCCTCTGTGCAGCCGCACGGACCATGCGGGCACGTGATATAGTGCTTGTAGGACTCCGTGGAGGCGACCAAGCTCGGGGTAGCCTACGATTGACCATTGCCCCGTATCGATTCGACGGCGGCAATCTTGGCCTGCATCTATCTCACGGCGCAACCACGCCGGCTGCCGCACCTCTTGCACGGTTCGCAAGCTCGACGCGCCGCTCGATGTTCTTACAGATCGCTCCTTGCACCGCACGGAACAACGCACGTGGCATCGCTTGTCATTGACATTTCACAGAACCTAGAATGAAATCGGAAGGGAGCGACCTTGGATATGGGGGGTTTGAAGGGCAGCAGCAGAGGGGGCACAAGAAGAGGGCCTCCTCCATCTTCAGAGAAGAGTGATCGGGAAAACGAGAACGGGATGGGTTCTTTTTTTATACATGCCTTGGAGTGGAGTATGGATACTACTACTTATAGGAAGAACTTCCTTGCTAAGAATCGGCGTCGGCCGTACGCAAGCATAGATGCACCAGCGGCTCTGCAGTTTGTCAAAATAAAAGGACAGAGCTGCAGTGACTTGAAGTCTCCAAATTCATTGTGACTTGGTGCCACCATCTACCAACCATTTGAGATCCAACGTTCCAAACTAATCTCTTATTTCGAACCTAAAAACAAAAATTATGAAAAAATCCAGTAAAATGTAGATGCCTTGTTCTAAAATCTGTGAATATTTCATCCCACTCGGACGATTAGCTTGTGATTAAAGAGCTTTTTACGTATACGAGCACTAGTTTAAAATAAATACTCCCTCTGATTCATATTAATTGACTTCAATATGGATGTATCTAGAACTAAAATGTGTCTAGTACATCCATATTAGAGCCAATTAATATGAACCGGAGGGAGTATATATTTGCTCACAAACCTTTGATTCAAATCGAATGAAACTTCACCAAAATATAAATCGAAATATGCACGATTAACTGGAAGTTCTTGAAATATTTCTGAGCAATTATAATAATTATTTAGGTTAAAATCCTAAGTCGATCGCATACATTGGATCTGAGATGGATGGTGGATGGTGGCACCAAGTCACTGTGAAACTTGGAAGTATCAAGTCAGTGAAGCTCTATCCCAAAATAAAAGAGTTTCATGAAGGGGCAGCTTGTTCAAAAAGAAGACAAGGCTGCTAGCTTGTCAAACAATACCCATATAGTCAAATGTACTCCCTCTGTGATTCAAATGAATTTACTCAACTTTGTCTAGATATATGGATGTATCAAGTCACTGAAGCTAAAATAAAAGCTTCATGAAGGGGGAAGTTTGGTTCGAAAAAAAATACAGTGCCAAGCAGCTGTCAAATAGTACCATAACATCAAATGTACTCCCTCCGATTCAAACGAAATGACTCAACTTTGTATTTTGCATGTTAAAGGTTTTTCGTAAAACTTGGCCAATCTTAACATATATAGTTTGCCTTTCTAAAAAAAGATATAAGCCCTAAGGCTCCTTTGATTCATAGGATGGGAAAACCATAGAAATATGAAAAACATAGGATTGAGATTTAATGGCTAGTTGAATCATATAGGAAGATGAGTTGTGTTTGATTGTGCCAAAGGAAATTTTCCATGAGGTATGACCTAATGTTTTATTCTTATAGGATTTGCACTGCAAGATTCCTATAGGATATGTTCCTATGAATCAAACAACTAGTGTGGGGAAAATTCACATGTGATCTAAATCCTACATAATTCCTATACAAATCCTATATATGAATTTTAGTTGTTAGGTCACTTAAAATGACTTCACTTGAAGAGTTACATTTTTGTTTTTTTTCTGAATTAGTAGTGATGCCTAACCATATATATACCTAAACCAAGAGAATCAGCATAAACTTATGTATATTAATAGTAAGCGCATATATGAATGTTTTTTTATCTACAAACCCAGGGTCATATATATGTACATAGAAACATGCATATATGCTAGTTTTTGTACCTTGGTGTGTTCCTCTTTTGGGCTATCTCTTTTTTGTTCACCGATTCACAACCAACGCCCTAGATTAATTTGGCACTTAAAAATAACATTTTGTTTTTGGCGCACTAACACAAATAGTAGTAGCACGGTCAACACTGTAGAGAAGTACAAAATAAATGTGGAAAAAATGACTTAAAGTGACCATTACATTGAGAAAAAGGGTAGAACCAAGCATTGCATAGGGAAAAAGCAGTGTAGTGCCCAGAAGAAAAAACAAGTTGGGTTATACTCCCTCCATCCTGAAATAATGGGTGTAGAGTTAAAATTTGTCCATAAAAGAGTGTACTTCTCGTTTTGCAATGCACTTCAAAATTTGTCCACAAAAGAGTGGTAGTAAAAAATATTTCTTTCTCATCACGAGGGATATAGTTTCTTCACGACTAGTACGTACTACCTCCATCACAAAGCTTAAGTCTTTTTTTAAGAGTCAAAGCAAGTAAAGGTTGATGAAAATTTAGAACAATCTATCAACTAATATAATATTTTGTAGATACCATACCAAAAAAAATTGTTGTCTATGTATTGATATTAATTTTGTATTTTGCATGATAATGATTTTTGGTAAAATCTTAGTTTACCTTGACATAGTTTGAGCTTCTAAAAATAATATAAGCCTTACGCTTTGGGATGGAGGTAGTAGTATTTAGCATAATATGGTTTTCTTATTTACTACATGCATTTAGATCATTGAGGTGGAAAAGTTGAAGAGGAAAGTGATGGTCGATGACAGTTTCCCAATGTAATAATAAAATCCTTAATATGCCTTGAAAACCCACACGTACGCTCTTTCTAGGACAGAGGCAGTATGAGGTAATGCACCCACGCGCTGTCATCTGCCGGTTCGTGCTATGTCTCCCAAATCTTGAAATATCGCCAGTTATCCATTTCACGTCCACACTTCTCCCTCACTAGGAAAAAAACCTCTCTTCACTTCCCCTTCCCATTCCACCGATGGAGAGCCCAACCGACGCCGTCAACGTAGCGAAAGCGGTGCTCGCACGGCTGGCTCGTGGCCGCGCAGGAGGCGTGCGCAGCGCGACCGCAAAGACGTGGCTGTCGCGAACCCGCAGCGATCACGTTTCAGCCGGATGCCAAAGACGCTAAGTGAGGCCTTGCCGGCTGTGTCGGCCATCGGTCGCCGATCGGCATCTGATGCTGCTGGTAGATGGGTCCACTCTCTTGGGAAGCATCCCCTAGATGACGAGGACGAGGTTGAACTCATCTTTGAACCGCCGCCGCCGACCTTCGACGAGAATATCGTCGACGAGGGGGAGGAAGTATGTTCCGATTCACCTCTCTCCCTTATTCAACATAGCCCTGTATCGATTTGCGCTATGGTCTCTCCCTCTTTTTTTGCGCTATAGCGTTTTGAATTAGCGTCAGAATCTTTTTAGATTCATATTCAGTATTAGTTGCAACTGCTACATATTTGCTTCACATCCGATTCACCTCTCTCCCTTATTTAACATAGCCCTGTATCGATTTGCTCTATGGTCTCTCCCTCTTTTTTTGCGCTATAGGGTTTTGAATTAGCGTCAGAATCTTTTTAGATTCATATTCATTATTAGTTGCAACTGCTACATATTTGCTTCACCTGTTTATTTGGCATGTATCAGGTTGCTACTGATGAGGTTGACAGCGATGTCGAGTCGCGTCATAGGAAGGCCAGGGCCACTCTCAACAAGCTTAAGGCGGGGAAGTTCGACAAGTATTGGAGTGAACCCTGGACTGGTGCCAGGAACAGCTGCCCCTTCTGCACAAAGAGCATAAAGGTTGACTTTCAAGCGTCCTGCAGCATGCCGAAGCCGGTGGGTCCGGCTGTCTCAAAGTTGGGGAAACTGTTAACCGATCCGGCTTCATAGCCAACCACATGGCCTATGGGCTATTCCTAAGGAAGAAATTGAACCAAGCTATCGAGACCGGTCGTGTGCCTCCTCCCAAGCCCAAGCCACCAAAGATTAAAGGTATGGGCAGCAAGAAGCAGAAGAAGCGGGACCGGGAGGAGGCGACAGGAAGAAGATGGTAAATATACTCCGTAACTGTTGTGCATGTTTGTCTCTCCTACTGCTTCAAAAGCAGCATCTTTTGTTGAACTCTGTTTATGTTTGCTGCTCAGCAGCGTTTGTGGTGAACCTATTAGCTTAATTAGGGGTTGTTGAACTATGTCTGTGTTGAACCTTGCTTAATTAGGTTGTGTTGAACTCTGTTTGTGTTGGCGTGGGAAGGGGGGCATGATGCTACCCTGAATTTGCGGGACCCCCAAAAAACTTGCAAATACGAGTGATGCATCCAAAAGGAACAAACTTTTACATGGTAGACCCCAGTCTGAAAGCAAGAAATGCGATCGGGTCCTTAACAGCCACCGCCCGGATTGATCGGGTATTTTGCCTGCCTACCGCATGTGACTTGTGCTCACTGAAGTTTGGGACCTCACGCATGGGCACCACACGTAAGTGACAGACCTGTTGGTGTAAAAACTCGGGTGATTATTATACTGCATTAGTACAAAGTTTCCTATGGATTCAAGGGTTGGAAAGCCAAGTTAACTCATTTTCATGACTAAGAAGGAGCCAGGCTTACTTTTTCATTTTCATGTTTTAACTTGTTTAAATCTTGGTCAAACAAAGGATTTGACCAGGATTCATGGGCATAAAAATTCAAAAAAGAAATAAAAAAACCAAAGCACATAAGCTTCTTATGTCATATAGTAAGCATTAAAGTTGATCAACGAAGTCTAGACATATTCAAACAAGAAAAATATTGTATATACCCCTAACCCTAAACTCTGTCTTATGAAGTCAAGCATGAAGAAAAGTGGTTTTGGGTTTCAAACATTGGAAATTGAAAAAACTCCCAAAAGCTTCATTTTGGAGTGACTAAGAAGAATCCAGTTTTCATTTTCATTTTCATGTTTTAAATTATTTAAATCTTGGTCAAACCTAGGATTTGACCAAGATTCAAATGGACATAACAAATTCAAAAAAATCAAAACCAAACACATAGTCTTTTGATGTCATATAGTAAGCATTCAAGTTGATAAACAAAGTCTAGACATATTTAAACAAGAAAATCATGTATATACTTGGCCCCTAACCCTAAACTCTGTCTTATGAAGTCAAGCATTAAGAGGAGTGGTTTTGGGTTTCAAACATGGAAATTTAAAAAACCTCCCAAAAGCTTCATTTTGGAGTGACTAAGAAGAATCCAAGTCCACTTTTCATTTTCATGTTTTAAACTGGTTTAAAATTGGTCAAACCTAGATTTGACCAAGATTCAAATGGGCATAATTTAAACCCCCGGTATGCCAAAGGTATGCCATACCGGATGGTTTAACCCCTCAAGATACCGGTTTAATGTTCATGCCGGAATGAGAGAATAGAGTTTGGCTAAGTGAAGCTAAGCCGGTATCCCCAAGAGGGGTATACCGGAACCAGGAAGGAAAGATACCGGCGCACCGGAAGGAAGAACATGCCGGCTGACTGGTCAAAGATTCCGCCAGAGCTAGAAGACAAAGATGAGCTAAGCAAAGTGGCTTTAAACGAAGACTAGGAGACAAAGAGGAGGATGACGGTCAAAGAGGCCGGAGGACGTCAGCCTCCGTGTTTAAAGAAGACCCCGGCGTCATCTATGATTAAAGTAGCTTTATAAAGTATCTTTGTAAAGTAGTTTGTCTAGTCAAAGATCCCATTAGGGTTTCTAGTTCTGTAAGCCACCCTCTCCCCTATATAAGGAGAGGGGGCAGCATCTTTCATACGAGCGATCGACAGGAGAGAACAACCTGTAACCTGTTTTGAGATCAATGAACATGGTGATCTAGAGCGAGTTCGTCCTTGTGTCTTTCTTCTTCTACCTTTGGTCTTGGCCGGGTTCTTGAGGAAAGCATCCGGAAGTTCATCCATCTAGTCACAAACCCTCCCCCGAATCCTCTAGCGTCCATTCGGCCCCAAGATAAGCCATCCCATGGCATCTGCTCGTTCACGACGACAGCTGGCGCCCACCGTGGGGCATGAAGTGGCGCTTGCTGGAGTTCATATTCGGGCGGGCATCCTCGACACCAACGGCGAGCGCACGGTGTCCGCGCTCGTGGAACGCATCTACAACATGGACTTCATCAACGATAATGCTGGCTGCTTCGCCAACGGCGGCAAGTTCCCGCAGAACGGCCGCACCATCGAGTTCGGCAGCATCCGCGTCTACCTCGGCACCGTCCCTGTGCGCCAGCGCCTCTCGCCGGTGCTGGTGGCGCCGGATCCGCCAAGATGGCTGTGTGCTGGCCGCGCCGCCGGCAGCGTGGAGGTCATGATGGCTGGTGCGGTCAACACCGGCAAGGGAGCTGTGGAAGAAGGAGCCGAACGTGCGGCATCGACTCGCCCGGCAAAACCACCGCTGGAGCGTGACGCCGGCGTCGCGGGAGCATCGTCAGCACCACCGGCAACACCTCTTCAAGCGGCGATGAACACGCTGGCCACGCCCATCGCGCAGAACATCGACCCGGCAAAGGCTCAGGAGGAGCTGGAGGCCACGCGCAAGGCCCTGCTTACCGGCGGCGCCGACATCATCCGGGCGCAGCGCGAGCTGAACCTAACCCTACGTGAGTACAATGCTGCCCATGGCTTTGCTTCAGTTAGTGCTCATGCTGCTAGGATGCCGGAAAACCGGCTTAAAGCTCGCAATCTAGATCAGGATTTGCGCAAAGAAGTTCTTGCCGGCAAGAGTGCATCTGTATCTCGTGAGCATCATAGAAAAGCCTAAGTACAGTAGTCCGGATAAAACTATAAAAGCCGCTAAAGCTGCAGTAGCATTATGTGAATCTCTTTCCGGTGACGAGTTGGCAAAGCAGCAAGAACGTGTACAAGAGCTGTTGAAAGTGATTGAGCTGCAAAATGCTGAGCAGCTGGCTAAGCTGAACGAGGCAGTGGCCTCAAAATCCGCGCGTTCAACAAAGAATGCCGGAAGCAAGTCCCAAGGGCAGGCATCCCCTCACCCGGACAAAAGAAAGGAAAAGAATGCACGGCAGATGACCGTGTATGACCCAGTTCTTGCCGGAAAACAAAAAGCCGGGCAACATGATGCCGGTAGAAAAAGCCGGGCAGATCGGGGCTATGCCAAGGGAGGCTATGCCGAAACAATCATGCCGGTAGATATGAAACCGGGCAAAATTATCAAGCCGCAAGAGTGGCGTGCGTGGATGAAGAGATGCCACCACCAGGGTACCGGCAGGCAAGGGCCGCGGAACTGGAAGAATATGATGAATCAGATTCCGAGGCGGAACGAACAAGAGTCCACCGGAACCCTTTGGGAGAACGCCTAGGGGAAAGATGTTTGCCAGACCGGGATGCGAGGCACAGGCTGGACAGAGTACGTCTATCTGCAATAGTTGAATGTGAAGGACCCCCTGGTCCAAGGTGTTTTGGTCCTCGGATCATGAGAGAAGAACCACCGGTGCGCAATTTCCAGTTGCCCCGAGACACAAGAACATACGATGGTACGACCAAGCCGGAAGTCTGGCTGGCAGATTATGTCACAGCTGTTTATGTGGCTGGAGGTGGAGTAAACCGGCGTTGGTAAGAATCATACCGTCCTACCTTGTGGGTCCTGCGAGGATCTGGCTAAATAACTTGCCGGCAGGAAGCATTAACGGATGGTTGGACTTTGAGGAAGCATTTGTGAACAATTTCAGCAGCACCTACAAGAGGCCAAACCGGCCCCAACAGCTTGCGCTGTGCCAACAGCGTGCAGGAGAACCAGACCGGGATTATCTCACCCGGTGGAACTCAATGAGAAACACATGTGAAGGAGTGATTGAGGCACAAGCCATTGCTTGGTTCAGTCAAGGATGCCGGAGAGGATCGCCTTTGTGGCAAAGACTGCAAAGAAGCATGCCCACAACTCTAGCAGAGATGATACGTGTGGCAGACAGCTATGCATTGGGAGACCCAATGCAGCCGGCAGTGCAAGCTGAGCCGGAGCAGTCGAATCCGCATCAGCAGCAGTACCGGGATAACCGGAACAACAAAAGGAGGGAAGATTTCCCAGATCGAAGATACGCATCGCAGCAAGTTGCTGCCGTGCAAGAAAATTCTGACGCCAGCGGCAGTCAGAGACAAAAAACCGGATCGCAGCCGTGGGCGGGTCCTAAGAAGCAGTGGGTAGAAAAGAAACCCTGGGGCCAGAAAAAGAACTGGCAGGAACCCGTGAAATACACCATGGAAGCCGCCATGGACCAACCTTGCCGGTGGCACACACCGAATCCGGATCACCCGTCGAACCACTTGACGAAGGATTGTTCTTGGACCAAGTTCTTGATGCAAAGAGGAGCGGTAAAAGATGCGCAGGCGCCAGGGGGCCCCATGCAGCAACAACAACAATTACCACCTCCACCACCGCTTACTGGAGCAAACGCCTTACCGGTGCAGCCAAACAGGCAGCAGTACCAGCAGGTTAACCGGGTGGAGCAAAACAATGACCAACACCTCCACCGGCACCTTTAGGCCGGAATGTTTATGAAGACCCACACTTGTGCATGGTTGTCTTTGTCACTGAGCCAATGGACAGGCAAAGCGTGCATCGCCGTTCCATGGAAGTGAACGCCGTGATGCCGGCAGTTCCAAAATACATGCTGTGGTCAGATCAGGAAATCACCTGGTCGTTCAAGGATCACCCCAAGGTCATGCCGAATCCGGGTGGATACGCTCTCGTTGTGGACCCAATTATGAAGGGGCCGGAAACTCGAGTAAAATTCAGCAAGGTGCTGATAGACAATGGTAGCAGCATAAACATCATGTACAAGCACACCATGCGTACGCTGGGCATAACAGAAAATATGTTGCAGCCGACTCACACAACTTTCCATGGGATTGTTCCCGGTTTGTCTTGCGCCCCAATAGGAAAAGTTCGGGTGGATGTGTCGTTTGGAGGACGCGACAATTGTCGTGTTGAGAACCTTGAGTTTGAGGTGGTGGACTTAGATAGTCCCTACCATGCCTTGTTGGGGAGACCGGCTTTGGCAGCGTTCATGGCATCAACCCATACGGCCTATCTCAAGATGAAGATGCCGGCACCTCGTGGACCACTAACTGTGGTGGGGAACTACAAAGTCTCAATGGAAACAGCATCGCCGGATCGAACCTAGCGGAATCGCTGGTGATCGCGGAGGAGAAAAAGAGAATGCAAACTGCTGTTGCGCTGGCTCAGTCCTCAAAGTTGAGCTTAGCGGCAATGAGTGGAAGCTTGGACTCACCGGCATTCAAGCCGACAAATGAGACAAAGAACATTGTGCTGGATCCGGCTTACCCAGAGCGCACCGTCCGTATCGGTGCCGGCCTCAGCCAAGCATAGGAAAACGCTCGTCAGCTTCCTCCGTGAGAATCGGAACATCTTTGCCTGGTCTACTGATGATTTGGTAGGGGTTCCGAGGGAGCTGGCTGAGCACTCTCTAAACGTCCGGAAGGATGCTAAGCCGGTGCGGCAACCTTTGCGCCGGTTCGCTGAAGATAGGAGGAAGATCATTGGAGAAGAAGTAACAAAGCTGCTTGTTGCCGGTTTCATCGTGGAGGTCACACACACAGAGTGGCTGGCCAATCCGGTTTTGGTCGAAAAGAAAAAAGATGAGAACCTAGAGGCAAAACTTGCCAAAATATGGCGCATGTGCATCGACTACACCAACCGCAACAAATCTTGCCCAAGAGATCCTTTCCCTTTGCCCCGAATCGATCAAGTGATTGATTCTACTGCTGGGTGTGAGTTGTTGTCGTTCCTGGATGCCTATTCCGGCTTCCATCAAATCCCTCTGAAAAAAGAAGATCAAATAAAAACTGCGTTCATTACCCCGCACGGGGCTTATTGTTATGTCACTATGCCATTTGGTTTGCGCAACGCTGGTGCAACGTACCAGCGCTGTATGCAAAAATGCTTGTTTGATCAAATCGGAAAAAATGTGCAAGTTTATGTGGATGATATCGTGATAAAAACTAAAGTAAAAGATACCTTAATCGATGACATCCGGCAAACATTTGATAACCTAAGGCGGTTCCGGATGAAACTCAATCCGGCAAAATGTACCTTTGGTGTCCCTGCCGGCAAGCTGCTTGGTTTCCTTGTGTCGAGCCGGGGCATTGAGGTCAATCCGGTAAAAATCCGGGCGATAGAAAGAATGACTATCCCACGAGAACTGAAAGATGTGCAAAAGTTTACCGGAAGCTTGGCATCGCTAAGCCGGTTCATAAGCAGGCTAGGAGAAAAGGCCTTGCCGCTTTATGCTTTGATGAGAAAATCGGATACTTTCGTCTGGACCACGCAGGCAGACGCAGCGTTTAAAGAATTGAAAAACATGCTCGTAACGGCCCCAATTTTGGCCTCACCCTTGGAAAGAGAACCTATGTTGCTTTATATAGCGGCAACGAACCGGGTGGTTAGTGTTGTGGTTGTGGTGGAAAGAGAAGAGGAAGGAAAAACCGTCCAGAGGCCGGTATACTACCTGAGCGAGGTGCTCTCCTCATCAAAGCAAAATTACCCGCACTTTCAAAAAATGACTTATGGTGTGTTCATGGCCGCCACGAAACTCAAGCATTACTTTGAGGAGCACCCCATGAAGGTGGTGAGCGAGGCACCCATCTCCGATATCATGGGCAACAAGGATGCCAGCGGCCGGATTGCAAAATGGGCAATTCAGCTATCACCGTACGTACCGGTGTATGAAAGAAGAGATGCCATAAAATCGCAAGCTTTAGCTGATTTCTTGGTCGATTGGGCGGAGGTACAATACAAGCCGCCAGAACACAAAATAGAGTACTGGAAGATGCATTTTGACGGATCCAAGCTCAAGGAGGGCCTAGGTGCCGGTGTGGTACTCACCTCACCAAAGGGAGATCACCTCCGGTATGTTTTACAAGTGCACTTCAGGGCATCAAACAATGTCGCTGAATACGAGGCTCTGATACATGGGCTCAAGGTTGCAAAAGAAATCGGGGCACTCAGGATCATTTGCTATGGTGATTCAGATCTTGTGGTGCAACAGTGTTCCGGAGATTGGGACGCAAAAGATGCCAACATGGCCTCATACCGGTTCCATGTGCAAAAGATTGCCGGCTTCTTCGAAGGGTGTGAATTCCACCATGTGCCACGTGCAGAAAATGAGGCCGCAGATACTTTGTCCAAGCTAGGTTCGTCCAGGCAAGAAATCCCTCCCGGAATAGCTCTGGCGCACTTGAGAGTTCCATCAATCAAACCAAGTCCGGAGTCGGAGTCAATTTTTGTACCGGAATCACATGTGGTGCCAATGGAGGTCGACGAAGGAAAAGGAAACCCGGGGACTACTCCGGCAAACTCGGGACTGTACCGGTAAACTCGGGGACTGCGACGCCCATGCCGGAAGAGGCAATGCTTGTGGACAGCATGGACATAGACATGCCGGTGTTTGTGGTTAGAGAGACACCATCTTGGGTTGAACCTATTAAGGAATTCCTGATCAACGGCACCTTGCCGGTTGACGAAAATGAATCAAGAAGGATACAGAGAAGGTCCAAAGCTTACACCATCATCAATGGCGAGGTGTACAAGAGAAGTGTTACCGGTGTCCTCCAAAGGTGTGTGGAGCCGGAAGAAGGAAGAGAAATGCTTGAGGAAATTCATCGAGGAGAATGCGGGCACCATGCTTCTTCAAGGGCGTTGGTAGCGAAAGTGTTCCGGCATGGGTTCTACTGGCCCACAGCCTTAGACAATGCTGAGGATTTGGTAAGGAAATGCAATGGCTGCCAGAGGTACGCTAAGCAAAACCATACCCCAGCATCCGGCTTAAAAACCATACCGCTAACTTGGCCTTTCGCTGTGTGGTGCTTGGACATGGTTGGACCGTTCAAAACCGCGAGGGGAAACATGACCCACATCTTAGTAATGGTGGATAAATTCACCAAGTGGCTGGAGGTGAAGCCTATCGCAAAGTGTGATGGCCACACAGCAGTAAAATTCCTGAAAGATGTAATCCTGCGATATGGATACCCACACAGTATCATAACTGACAATGGCACGAACTTTGCCCAAGGAGAATTCAAGCGGTTCTGTGAAAGCAAAAACATCCGGCTAGATTTGTGCTCAGTGGCGCACCCACAAGGCAATGGTCAAGTTGAAAGGACAAATGCTTTGGTGCTTTCCGGTATCAAACCAAGGCTCATTGATGCAATGGAAAAGTCGCCGGGATGTTGGATCGATGAGCTACCATCAGTGCTGTGGAGTTTAAGAACAACTCCTAACCGGTCTACCGGATACACGCCATTCTTCATGGTTTATGGGGCAGAAGCCGTCATACCAACCGATATTCTCCATGATTCGCCAAGGGTGCAACTCTATACCGAAGAAGAGGTAAAAGAGGCCAGAGAAAATGATGTGGACTTGCTAGAAGAAGCAAGAGAGCTAGCTTTGGCAAGAACAGCCATTTACCAGCAAAACCTCAGACGCTATCATAGCCGGAAGGTTAACCCGAGGGTGTTCCGAGAAGGAGACCTGGTGCTACGCCTGGTGCAGCGCACTGAAGGCAGGCACAAGCTGTCCCCCCCATGGGAAGGACCTTCATTGTGAGCAAAGCTCTCCACAATGATGCATATTACCTAATCGATGCACAGGAATGGAAGAAGGGAAAGGCGGACAGATCTGGAGACGAGACCAAACGCCCATGGAACGTAGCCTTGTTGCGTCCTTTCTACTCTTGAAGTTGTGCTGTAAGAAGTTCCTTTTTGTACCTTACATGCTATGAATAAAAAGATGTCGGAACCTCAAATGAATCTCGGGGACTTGTCTTGTTTAAATTGCATGGAACATGTCTATTTTTTCCGTTACCGGTTGCTTATTGAACGTTTTTTCTTTCCGGTTTAGTAGTGTGCTAAACCCTACCGGAGTCTTCGACTCTGCTGCTGTCCATAACTTGGCTTCATGGCAAGCAAGATAAACCGGTAGGGGATAAGCACACGAACTGTGGAGAGGGAAACCGGAAAAGAACAATTCGGAAAAATTTAACTAACCCCGGTCATACCGGTTTTTTGCAAAATTTCGAATTATTTCTAAGTTCAAGAAAATGCTTGTTTGGTGAAAGAACCTTGTGCTCATATGCCAAAGAACGCCCAGAGAAGGCAGGCAGAGTCAAGGCAAAAGAACCAAGTGTGCATCGAATTGGATGCAGAAACAGTTTGGAAATCTTTGCAAGTGCAGGATAAAAGCAGAACCAAAAGCAGAAACGCTAAGGCAAACTTAGATAATTAGCTACCGGTATAACTTACCGGCACAAAATGTTGTAGGACAACCATCAGCGGACTTAAGTTTTACATCATAAGCCCCGGCATACCGGGGCAGAATTTAACAAAAGATTGTTTTAAGCCACACAGGGCCAAGGGGTATGACAGGTAAATCTGGAAGTAGGAGATCAGGCAGCAGGAGCTTCAGGAGGAGCGTCGCCAGCACCAGCATCGTCAAGAGGCTCCTCCTCGGCTTCATCTTCCTCCTCATCAAGATAATCTTGAACGCCGTGAGGTGGAGGGATGAAGGTGCGCATTTCGGCGTACTCCGCGATGCGGTACGCGCGATCCTGCCGCTTGGCGGTGAGGATCGGGTCCAGATCGGTTTCCGCGCCTTCGCGCACTCCGGTGAGGGCATCCAGGTCGAGCTCCGGTACCAGGAGCAGGCGACGCGAAGGACAGAGTCTGCTCAGCGCGGGCAGCAGAGCACTGCCATTCGCGGATCCTCCTGCCGGCGCCCTTGAGGCGATCACTGATCAAAGAGAAAGTGTCCGGCACCACCTCGCCAGGCCAGAGAGTCCTGTAGAGCTGGGAAGCTACATCAGGGATATCAGATAAGTTGCGGTCGATGGCGCGCATATGAGACACCCGCGCGTTAAGCGCGACCAGATGGTCATTGGGCGTCCATGGCACGGCGAGACTCGCTTGGCTCTGGCTAGGGCGGCGCGCGTTGACCTTCTTAACAGCATAAGTCTGGGAGTCCGGGAAGAGGCCTGTGCAAAGAAGAAAAAGGGCTAAGGAAAAGAATCCGGAAAGAAAAGAATCCGGAAGAAAAAGAGACCGGAAGAAAAGATAGCGAAAAGAAAATGAGGCCGAAGGAAAAATGGCTTATATGCATTAGTCAGAGAACTCACGATGGGCAAGGTTGTCGGTTTGGAGGATCAGCTGATTGCATTCCTTGTGCTCCTCCTCCAACCGCGCGACCTTCTCCTCGGCAGCCTTCCGGGCCTTGGCCAGCTCCTCCAGCTCAGCTTGCAGCACCACGGTGGCGTTGCTAGCGTTCTCCAGGCCTCGTTCATCTTGGCCGCTGCGTCAGCTTCAGCGGCTTCGAGGATCTTGGCATGCTCAAGACCCAGCTGGATAAGCTGGGACTTAAGCTCCTGGTAGCTGGTCTTCTGGGCGCTCAGCTCTTCCTGATGCTGCTTGATCAGCTGCTCCTTCTCCCCTGCAAACCGGAAAGGAAGGTGTAAACAACAAGGTGTTGGTAAAATTCAAAGTAAAGACAAGTTAGCAGAAGGAAAAAAGAAAGTCGTACGTTGGGCGTTGGCGAGCTGCTCTTTGAGAGCATCAATGGAAGCTTCCGGGAGCACTGTCAAGAAGAAATTACAAGTGTCAGAAAGAAAAAAGGTTCCGGTAAGAAAGATGCCGGCAGAACAAAAGTATACCTTGGCACTTGTCGTGTGCCTCCACAAGCTCCCGATGCTCCCACAAGAGCTCCTCAAAGAGGGTCTTCCGAGCGTCAGCCGTGAGCTGTTCAAAGCAAAAAAGATCAGTAAAGTTTCGCGCTAAGAACAGAGTTCTTAACCCGAAGCTCGGGGACTGGCAGTGCCGGTTTTGCGCTAAGTTCTTAAAGTTTAAGTTTTGTCCTAAAAGCTACGCTTTCACCACAAAACTCGGGGACTGGCAGTGCCGGTTTCGCGCGTTCTAAGGTAAAGCTTCGCGCTAAGAACAGAGTTCTTAACCCGAAGCTCGGGGACTGGCAGTGCCGGTTTCGCGCGTTCTAAGGTAAAGTTTCGCGCTAAGAACAGAGTTCTTAACCCGAAGCTCGGGGACTGGCAATGCCGGTTTTGCGCTAAGTTCTTAAAGTTTAAGTTTTGTCCTAAAAGCTACGCTTTCACCACAAAACTCGGGGACTGGCAGTGCCGGTTTCGCGCGTTCTAAGGTAAAGTTTCGCGCTAAGAACAGAGTTCTTAACCCGAAGCTCGGGGACTGGCAATGCCGGTTTTGCGCTAAGTTCTTAAAGTTTAAGTTTTGTCCTAAAAGCTACGCTTTCACCACAAAACTCGGGGACTGGGAAGATAGACAAGAGAGAAACCGGCATGAAAGTAAAAGATAAAAGACTCCGGAAGAAAGGAAACCGGCAATTGAGAAAAGATAGTAAAACGCACCATCAGGTTGTTCGTGGCGTCGTACCACGCGCTATCCAGCTCTTTCACGGCGCAGCGGAGCCGCGTGAAGTGCTCCTCGGAAGAGCGGTTCCCAACGGGGTCAGGTGCCGGCTGCCTGTCCTTGCCCAAGCCGCGGGTCGCCGGAGTGATATCCGCGGCGTTCCACTTCTCGGCGTAGGGCAGAAGGTGCCCCAGATCCTGGCCTCGGCGCTTGAAGTCAGTAATGCGGCCAAGAAGACCGGTGGCCTTGGTGACAGTGTTCTGGGCGGCCTTGGAGACGTGCAGCACCAGGGGCTGCTGGCCCGCAGAAGAGGCGCTGGGAGCCGTCGCCTTTCCCTTAGTAAGCCTGGAGGTCTTGGGCGGTGGCGCGGCAAAAGCAGCCCCGGAAGGCTGGGCGCCAGGAGCACTTGGCGGCGGCATGAGGATGGTCCGTGGAGAAGGGGGAGCGGTAGACGCACCACCCGAGTTGGAGCTTCCCGGCGCGGAGGATTCCGGCGCGGAAGTTGTCTTTTTCTCAAGACAGGAGGAGCTGGAGGCTCCGCCTGCCCGGCAACATTTTCTTCTCCGGCACCGATGTTGCTGGTGCCGGTGTCTTGGTTCTCGAGGAAGAAGGAAGGATCCTCCTCCGTGCGGTGATCTGATGATGTAGGGGCCGCACGCCCCGAACTTGTTGTGCCCCCCGAGAGGGAGGCAGAGATGTTACCGGCACCAGGTGGTGCCGGGCTTGAGTGAGGAGGGGTTGAGGTCCTAGCGGAACCTTCAGAGCCCGAGGGTCTTGAGCCGAGCTTGAGCGCGGCGCTGAGGAAAAAGAAAAAAGAGAGATGGTTGGAAGAAAGCAACCGGAAAAAGAACTTAGCAAAAAGAGACAAGTCAGGGAATAAAAACTTACCCGGAAGCGGTTGGCATCTGCTTGCGCGCGTAGCGGCGCACGCCAACTTTCTTCTCCCCCAGCTCTTCAGTCCGGAAGCGCTTGGGAGGAGGGGCCTGGCTGGAGCCATCGTCAGATGGCGACCGCTTGTTCTTCTGGCCCTGGGCCATGAGCTTGTCCACAAACTCCGTGCCGGCCTCGGCGCGCAGGGGCGGCACGTGCTCATGGATCTGTAAATTGGATGAGGCTAAGAAGCAGTTCGAAGAAAAATGATAACGGAAGAGTAAAAGAAACCGGAAAAGGAAATACCTCAAGCATAACCAGGTCGTCAGCGGACCCGGTTGGCTTTGGCGGAGACCGGCCCAGGCGAGATGCCGGGGTCTTGCCCATCTTCAGATCCTTCCAGAAAATGTAGGGATCTGGGTCGAAGGAGTCGAGGGCGCGCTTCCGGCAAACTCCTCGCCGCTCGGCTTCAATGAGGGGGAAGCGGTCCTTGGCCTGAAACATGAAGAAGAAAATAAGCAAAAGCAAAAGGTTACCGGCAAAAGCAACCCCAATCGCATAGTCCCTTACTTCTTGGGTCGGAGGGTTAGTAGTGCTGAAGGGAAGGAGGCCCCATTTCCAGTTAAAACGCATAGCAGTTTGGCAAATCTGCTTAGCCTTGAGAACAACGTCCTTCTTGCTAAGGGGCAGGCCTGTGATCTTGGTAGGATCGCCAGGGCCGTACATCTCGCTCATCCTATGGGCGCGGCGCTTCAGAGGAAGTACCCGGCGCGATATGAAGGTGCGGATGATATCATCAGAGCAGATGCCGGTGTCCTTCATCTTCTGCTTCATGAAGCGTATAATCCGGTTGGTCTCGTTGTGAGACTCCTTCGGATTATAGCTCCAGTTGGTCTTTGCGGGCGGCGCCGGATCGAAAGGAGGCAGACAGATAAGATCTGCAGGGCCGTTGTTCTTCACATAGAAAAACGTCCCTTGCCATAACCGGCAAGACTCCAGGCCGGAAAACTCAAAAAAGGGGCTCCCTTGACGTTTGCTGATGATGCAAGACCCGCATTGAACGGGGGGTTTGGGTGCAGGAATATCTTTGCCCTGAACGGAATTAATCCGAAGAGCGAAGAAGCGAGCAAACGTCTCGCGGGTGGGACGTATGCCAATGTAGGCCTCCATGAAAGTGGTGTAGCAAGAAAGGTAAAAGATGGAGTTACCAGGAAGATGGTGAGGTTGGAGCTTGTAGAAATCTAAAAGATCAAGGAAAAAAGAAGATGGAGGAAGGCCGAAGCCACGCTCAAAGTGAGCAAGAAAAACAACACGTTCACCGTCCCGGGGTTCCGGTACTATCTCATCGTCGGGAATCCGACAAGTGACTCCTTCCGGAATCCTGCGGGACCGGTACAACCAATCTATCTCGTACTTAGTAACATTGGAGCCCATCCAGGCTCCGCGAGTAATTGGGGAAGGCTCCTCGCCGGAAGATTGGCTAGAGCTACTTGAAGCTTCGCCAGAGCTACTCGTCCCAAGGTGGCTACCGGCATCCTGGGAGCTACCGGCATCTTGGGAGCCACCGGCATCTTGAGGACTACCGGCCTCTTGATGGCTGCCGGAACCTTGCTGGCTACCGGAGTCCTGCTGGCTGCCGGGATCTGACCTTATCGAATCTGAAGATGTAGATTCGTCGGAAGATTGTTTGCTATGACTAGCGGAAGAAGAAGAGGAAGATGCGGAGGAAGATTCCTCGTCAGACATTGGATGGGAGGCAAAGAAACAGAAATCCCACACTTGACCCCCGCGTGAAGATCTACGAGTAAGAGAAAAACCAAAGAAAAAGGAAGAAATAAGAACACCGTAGACCCCAGATCTGGAAAGCGAGCAAATGGCAAGCAAAGCAAGATTAGAACTGACCTTGAGTGCCGCAGTTGACGAGGAAGACCTTCTCCGGCGAAGGAACAGGCCCGCGGTCGCCGGTGAGCTCTGCCGACGGCGAGGCGGTGAAGGTCAAGAAGAAGCACGAATGCAGCGCGCGAGAAGAAGACGCTGCAGAAGCTCTCCACACGACGAGGTCCGGCGAGGGCGCGGCGTAAGTTCACCGGGCGGCGAAACTCAGGCGAGCAGCGGCAGACGAAGTGCGGTGAAGGAGCGCAGGAGCGAGGAACACTATGCGCGAAAGTAGGAGAATGCGAAGAAGAGGAAGAAGAAGGGGCAGTTAAGCTTATAAAGAGGAGAGATAGTGGGCCGAAAACCGCTGGGCCTGCGCGGTTTGCCCCGCGGCCCGTGACGGTTCGCGTCGCAGATCGCCACGTGGCATAGGGGTACACGCGGAAAAGGGGAAGCCACACGGAGGCACACACGGGATCCGAAGCGGTGAGTGGGATCCGGAGCGGTGCAGTTAATGAGCGCGCAAGTGTCAATACGAAGTGACAACTGACACTGGCGCGACGGTTCCAGTGCGCATGTCTCTGACAGGCACAGAACCCGAAATATTCTCGACCCCGTCGAGGAAAGGCTTAAAGACTAAGATACCGGAGAGAAAGATGCCGGAGATTGCCTTGCGAACAGAGAATATGTAAGTCCGAGCAAAGATGCCGGATTCGAGCCAAGGGCTAAGAAAGTTAAACCGGTATCCAGATACGAAACCTGGCATGGTCTGTTGGATAGGATCCACCAGACTATACCAGCTTCGGGGACTAATGTTGGGGGATGACCCCCGGTATGCCAAAGGTATGCCATACCGGATGGTTTAACCCCTCAAGATACCGGTTTAATGTTCATGCCGGAATGAGAGAATAGAGTTTGGCTAAGTGAAGCTAAGCCGGTATCCCCAAGAGGGGTATACCGGAACCAGGAAGGAAAGATACCGGCGCACCGGAAGGAAGAACATGCCGGCTGACTGGTCAAAGATTCCGTCAGGAGCTAGAAGACAAAGATGAGCTAAGCAAAGTGGCTTTAAACGAAGACTAGAAGACAAGGAGGAGGATGACGGTCAAAGAGGCCGGAGGACGTCATCCTTCGTGTTTAAAGAAAACCCCGGCGTCATCTATGATTAAAGTAGCTTTATAAAGTATCTTTGTAAAGTAGTTTGTCTAGTCAAAGATCCCATTAGGGTTTCTTGTTCTGTAAGCCACCCTCTCCCCTATATAAGGAGAGGGGGCAGCATCTTTCATACGAGCGATCGACAGAAGAGAGAACAACCTGTAACCTGTTTTGAGATCAATGAACATGGTGATCTAGAGCGAGTTCGTCCTTGTGTCTTTCTTCTTCTACCTTTGGTCTTGGCCGGGTTCTTGAGGAAAGCATCCGGAAGTTCATCCATCTAGTCACAAACCCTCCCCCGAATCCTCTAGCGTCCATTCGGCCCCAAGATAAGCCATCCCATGGCATCTGCTCGTTCACCACGACGACACATAACAAATTCAAAAAAAAATTAAACACATAGTCTTTTGATGTCACATAATAAGCATTCAAGTTGATAAACAAGGTCTAGACATATTCAAACCAGAAAAATCATGTATCTACCCCTACCCCTAAACTTTGTCTTATGAAGTAAAGCACGGAGAGATATCATTTTGGGTTTCGAACATGGAAAATTAAAAAAAACCTCCCAAAAGCTTCATTTTGGAGTGAATAAGAAGGATCCACACTTACTTTTCATTTTCATGTTTTAAACTTGTTTAAATATTGGTCAAACCTGCAAGGATTTGACCAAGATTCAAATGGGCATAAAAATTCAAAAAAATAAAACGAAAACCACTTCTCTTCGTCCTTGACTTCATTAGACAGAGTTTAGGGTTGGGGTATATACATGATTTTTAATGTTTAAATATGTATAGACTCCGTTGATCAACATGAATGCTTACTATAACTTAAGAAGCTTAATTATGTGCTTTGGTTTTTCATTTTTTGAATTCTTTATTGAATTTTTATGCCTATTTGAATCTTGGTCAAATCCTAGGTTTGACCAAGAATTAAACAAGTCAGTAACATGAAAATGAAAAAGTAAGCCTGGATCCTTCTTATTCACTCAAAAAATGAAGCTTTTGGGAGGGTTTTTGAATTTTCCATGTTTGAAACCCAAAACCATTCCTCTTATATGCTTGACTTCATATATATCACAGAGTTTAGCCTTAGGGGGTATATACATGATTTTTCTAGTTTGAATATGTCTAAACCTTGTTTATCAACTTGAATGCTTACTATAAACCAAAAATTCATGTATCTACACCTAACCCTAAACTATGCATGAAGAGAAGTGGTTTTGGGTTTCAAACCTGGATATCTCAAAAACCCTCCCAAAAGCTTCATTTTGGAGTGAATAAGAAGGATCAAGGCTTAATTTTTCATTTTCATGTTTTAATCTTGTTTAAATCTTGGTCAAACCTAGGATTTGACCAAGATTCAAATGGGCATAATTTAAAAAAATGAAAAATCAAAGCACATAGTCTTCTTATGTCATATAGTAAGCATTCAATTAAGTTGATAAACAAGCTCTGGACATATTCAAACCAGAAAAATCATGATGAATCTACCCCCTATATATCCCTAAACCCTAACTTATGAAGTCAAGCATGAAGAGAAGTGGTTTTTGGTATAAATCATGGAAATTTCATATTCATGTTTATTAAACTTGTTTGGCATAACTATTCAGAAAAAACAAAAAATGGAAAATCAAGGCACATAGTCTTCTTATGTCATATATATAGTAAGCATTCAATTAAGTTGATAACAAGGTCTAGACATATTCAAACGAGAAAAATCATGTATCAAGCTACCCCTAACCCCAAACTCTGTCTTATGAAGTCAAGCATGAAGAGAAGTACGTGGTTTTTTGGTTTCAAACATGGAAATTTCAAAAACCCTCCCAAGAGCTTCATTTTGAAGTGACTAAGAAGCATACATGCTTACTTTTTCATATTCATGTTTTTAACTTATTCAAATCTTGGTGGAACCAAGGATTTGACAAAGATTCAAATGGGTATAAAAATTCAAAAAAAGGTCTTCTCTTATGTTATATAGTAAGCATTCAATTAATTTGATAAACAAGGTCTACACATATTCAAACCAGAAAATCATGTATCTACCACCTACCCTAAACTCTGTCTTATGAAGTCAAGCATGCATGAAGAGAAGTGGTTTTTGGTTTCAAGCATGGAAATTTCCCCGTTTGAAACCCAAAACCACTTCTCTTCATATGCTTGACTTCATATGACAGAGTTTAGCGTTAGGGGGTAGATACATGATTTTTTGGTTTGAATATGTCCAAACCTTGTTTATCAACTTGAATGTGTCGTAATATATATATGACATATATAAGAAGACTGCATGCTTTGGTTTTTCATTTTTTGATTTTTTTGAAATTTTAAGCCCATCTGATTCTTTGTCAAATAATAGGTTTGACCAAGATTTAAACATGTTTAAAACATGAAAATGAAAAAGGTAAGCCTCCATCCTTCTTAGTCACTCCAAAATGAAGCTTTTTGGAGGGTTTTTGAAAATTCCATGTTTGAAACCCAAAACGACTTCTCTTCGTGCTTGACTTGATAAGACAGAGTTTTGGGTTAGGGGTAGATACATGATTTTTCCGGTTTGAATATGTCTAGACCTTGTTTATCAACTTAAATGCTAACTATATGACATCAGAATGGGCATAAAAATTTAAAAAATTTAAAAATGTAAAACCAAAATTTAATTGGGAGGAAAGGGTACATGAATTACAATTAAAAAACAAGGTAACTTAAATACTTGGATGCCCCAAGATGTGTGGAAGCCCAAAACAATGGCAAAACATATCATGTGCGCATGCTGCATCCAATTCAAGTAGAACACATAGTAGGCACCGATAGTTTGACCTAAATTTGAAATCAAAGAGAAGGTGGTTAGAAAAAATCAAAATTGGCAAAGCAAAGCATGAAATCAAAAAATTGTGATGCACTCTAGCTATGAAAATTATCAAACAATGCAAACCAAAATGATTTTTTAGAGGAATACTAGTTCAACTTATTTAATTTTTTATTTGTAGGCCAAAATCAAACCCCGTAGTTGGATTTTTTTTCAACTTGATCTGTAGTACTGGGGAAAACCCTAGTTTATAACCTATTTAATAATAGATTCGTAGTCGATTCTTTTACTTTTTTATTATTACTATGCAGCACATGTGTGTTTGCCCGTCGAGTGAAACTCGGAGGAAGAGGAATCACTCGGAAGGAGAAGAAGGGAGAGCAGTCACGGGGCCCCTCTTATTGATGGTGTATATTCTTTTTCTGGTGATGTTGACTGTTGTGCAGGGTTTGTCAGTGCGCAGGAGGTGCGAGCGAGCGAGCGAGCCGAGCGAGGCCGAGAATGAGAGAGATTTGTTTTTTTTTGTGAGAGGGACAACCGAAGGATCCAGAAGGACCCACAGACTTCCAATACGCATCCTGATGCGTCTTCTCTTGACAAAGAAGATGGCTGGGAGTTGGCGTACCTATTGCACGTGACTTGTGCTCACTCAAGTGTGGGACCACACGCGTGGGCACCACACGTAAGTGACAGACCTGTTGGTGTAAAAACTCGGTTGATTATTATAGTGCATTAGAACAAAGTTTCCTATGGATTCAAGGGTAGGAAATCCAAGTTAACTCATTTACATGACATTATTTTTTCCATGAAGCAAAGTTAACACTATCAATTGGTACATTTTGGAGTGACTAAGAAGGATCAATGCTTACTTATTCGTTTAATTTCACGTGTTAAACTTGTCTAAATCTTGTTCAAACCTAGGATTTGACCAAGATTCAAATGGGCAGAAAAATAATTAAAAAACAGAAAAATGAAAAACCAAATCACATAGTAAGCATTCAAGTTGATAAACAAGGTCTAGACATATTCAAACCAGACAAATCATGTATCTATACCCCTAACCCCTAAACTCTGTCTTATGAAGTCAAGCATGTGAAGAGAAGTGGTTTTGGGTTTGGGGGTATATATACATGATTTTTATTGTTTAAATATATATAGACTTTGTTGATCAACATGAATGCTTAATTACTATATGACATAAGAAGTTTATGTGCTTTGGTGTTTCATTTTTTTGATTTCTTTTTTGAATTTTTATGCCCATTTGAATCTTGGTCAAATCCTAGGTTTGACAAAGATTTAAACAAGTTTGAAACATGAAAATGAAAAAGTAAGCTTGGATCCTTCTTAGTCACTCCAAAATGAAGCTTTTGGGTGGGTTTTTGAAATTTCCATGTTTGAAACCCAAAACCACTTCTTCTCTTCATGCTTGACTTCATAAGACAACGTTTAGGGTTAGGGGGTAGATACATGATTTTTCTGGTTTGAATATGTCTAGACTTCGTTGATCAACTTGAATGCTTAGTATATTACATAAGAAGACTATGTGGTTTGGTTTTTGATTTTCTTGATTTTGTTTGATTTTTTATGACCATTTGAATCTTGGTCAAATCCTAGGTTTGACCAAGATTTAAACAAGTTTAAAACATGAAAATGAAAAAGTAAGCATGGATCCTTCTTAGTCATGACAATGAGTTAACTTGGCTTTACTACCCTTGATGAATCCATAGGAAACTTTTTGTACTAATGCAGTATAATATTCTGGTTTGAATATGTCTAGACCTTGTTTATCAACTTAATTTGAAAGACATACAAGTTATAGCACACATAGTGCATACATTTTCACACATACTGCACTAGATGCTAACCCTATAGTTTGAGGCCATTTGGATGAGGTCGAAAAAATTCTTGGATTAGAATCGTGTTGTTCGAACCCCGTAGTTGGATTTTTTTGAACCCTTGATCTTTAGAACTGGGCAAAACCCAAGTTTAACCATGCAAGATTCAAATGGCCCTAAAAATTCAGAAAAAATCAAAAGAATGAAAAACCAAAGCACATATATAGCATTCTTATGTCATATGTATAGTAAGCATTCAAGTTGATAAACAAGGTCTAGACATATATATTCAAACCAGAAAAATCATGTATATATCTACCCCTAAAACTCTAATTAAACTATGTCTTATGAAGTCAATCATGTAGAGAAGTGGTTTTGGGTTTCAAATATGGAAATTTCAAGAACCTCCCAAAAGCTTCATTTTAGAGTGACTAAGAAGGATCCAGGCTTATCTTTTCATTTCATGTTTTAAACTTGTTTAAATCCTGGTCAAACCTAGGATTTGACCAAGATTTATGGGCATAAAATTCAAAAAAATCAGAAAATAAAAAACCAAAGCACATAAGCATATTCAAGTTGATAAACAAGGTTTGGACATATTCAAACCATACAAATCATGTATCTACCCCTAACCCTAAACTCTGTCTTATGAAGTCAAGCATGAAGAGAAGTGGTTTTGGTTTCAAACATGGAAATATCAAAAACCTCCCAAAAACTTCATTTTAGAGTGACTGAGAAGGTTACATGCTTCCCTTTTCATTTTCATGTTTTAAACTTGTTTAAATCTTGGTCAAACCTAGAATTTGACAAGATTCAAATGGGCATCAAAATTCAAAAAAATCAGAAAAAGAAAAACCAAAGCAATTGTTTTCTTATGTCATATAGTAAGCATTAAAGTTGATAAACAAGGTCTAGACATATTCAAACCAGACAAATCATGTATCTATACCCCTAACCCCTAAACTCTGTCTTATGAAGTCAAGCATGTGAAGAGAAGTGGTTTTGGGTTTCAAACATGGAAATTTCAAAAACCTCCCAAAAGCTTCATTTTAGAGTGACTAAGAAGGATACATGCTTCCCTTTTCATTTTCATGTTTTAAACTTGTTTAAATTATCTTGGTCAAACCTAGGATTCGACATGATTCAAATGGGCATCAAAATTAAAAAAACAGAAAAAGGAAAAACCAAAGCAATAGTTTTCTTATATATGTCATATAGTAAGCATTAAAGTTGATAAACAAGGTCTAGATATATCCAAACCAGACAAATCATGTATCTACCCCCGGCCTGTCGATCTTATGAAGCTAGTCTACTAGCATGAAGGGAACTCGTTTTCGGTTTCAAACATAGAAATTACAAGAACATCCCAAAAGCTTCTCCATTTTAGAGTGACTACGAAGGATACTGACTTCCCTTTTCATTTTCATGTTTTAAACTTGTTTAAATCTTGGTCAAACCAAGGATTTGACCAAGATTCAAATGGGCCTAAAAATTTAGAAAAAATTCAAAAAGAGAATGAAAAACCAAAGCACATAGCATTCTTATGTCATATGTATAGTAAGCATTCAAGTTGATAAACAAGGTCTAGACATATTCAAACCAAAAAATCATGTATATATCTACCCCTAACCCTAAACTGATCTGTCGATCTTATGGAAGTCAATCATGAAGAGAAGTGGTTTTGGGTTTCAAACATGGAAATTTCAAGAACATCCCAAAAGCTTCATTTTAGAGTGACTAAGAAGGATCCATGCTTACTTACTCATTTTCACGTGTTAAACTTGTCTAAATCTTGGTGAAACCTAGGATTTGACCAAGATATGATTCAAATGCGCAGAAAATTAAAAAAATCAGAAAAATTAAAAACCAAAGTACATAGTCTTCTTATGTCATATAGTAAGCATATTCAAGTTGATAAACAAGGTTTGGACATATTCAAACCATACAAATCATGTATCTATACCCCCTAACCCTAAACTTTTTCTTATGAAGTCAAGCATGAAGAGAAGTGGTTTTGGGTTTCAAAGATGGAAATTTCAAAAACCTCCAAAAACTTCATTTTAGAGTGACTGAGAAGTTAGCATTAAAGTTGATAAACAAGGTTTAGACATATTCAAACCAGACAAATCATGTATCTACCCCTAACCCTAAACTCGGTCTTATGAAGTCTAGCATGAAGAGAATCGTTTTGAGTTTCAAACGTTTAAGCCAAAAGCCCCATTTCAAATATTTCAAACTTATTCAAAGTTGGTTCAAATTTGAAAGACATACAAGTTATAGCACACATAGTGCATACATTTTCACACATACTGCACTAGATGCTAACCCTATAGTTTGAGGCCACTTGGATGAGGTCGAAAAAGTTCTTGGATTAGAATCGTGTTGTTCGAACCCCGTAGTTGGATTTTTTGAACCTTGATCTGTAGTACAGGGCAAAACCCTAGTTTAACCTATTTAATTATAGATTCGTATATCGATTTTTCTACCTTTTTATTATTACTATGCTGCAGATGTGCGTTTGCCCGTCGAGTGAAACTCGGAGGAAGAGGGATCACTCGGAAGGAGAGAAAAAAGGCAGAGCATTATGGTGTCTCCTTTTTCGGGTGATGATGATGATGTTGACTGTTGTGCAGGGTTTGTCAGTGCGCAGGACGTGCGAGCGAGCGAGCGAGTCGAGCGAGGCCGAGAATGAGATAGATTTTTTTTTGTGAGAGGGACAACCGAAGGATCCAGAAGGACCCACGGACTTCCAATACGCATCCTGATGCGTCTTCTCTTGACAAAGAAGATGGCTGGGAGTTGGCGTACCTATTGCACGTGACTTGTGCTCACTGAAGTGTGGGACCTCACGCGTGGGCACCACACGTAAGTGACAGACCTGTTGGTGTAAAAACTCGGTTGATTATAATAGTGCATTAGAACAAAGTTTCCTATGGATTCAAGGGTAGGAAATCCAAGTTAACTCATTTACATGACATTATTTTTTCCATGAAGCAAAGTTAACACTATCAATTGGTACATTTTGGAGTGACTAAGAAGGATCAATGCTTACTTATTCGTTTAATTTCACGTGTTAAACTTGTCTAAATCTTGTTCAAACCTAGGATTTGACCAAGATTCAAATGGGCAGAAAAATAATTAAAAAACAGAAAAATGAAAAACCAAATCACATAGTCTTCTTATGTCATATAGTAAGCATTCAAGTTGATAAACAAGGTCTAGACATATTCAAACCAGACAAATCATGTATCTATACCCCTAACCCCTAAACTCTGTCTTATGAAGTCAAGCATGTGAAGAGAAGTGGTTTTGGGTTTCAAACATCGAAATTTCAAAAACCTCCCAAAAGCTTCATTTTAGAGTGACTAAGAAGGATACATGCTTCCCTTTACATTTTCATGTTTTAAACTTGTTTAAATTATCTTGGTCAAACCTAGGATTTGACGAAGATACAAATGGGTGGGCACAAAATTCAAAAAAATCAGAAAAATGAAAAACCAAATCACATAGTCTTCTTATGTCATATCGTAAGCAATCAAGTTGATAAACAAGGTCTAGATATATCCAAACCAGACAAATCATGTATCTACCCCCTGTCGATCTTATGAAGTCTAGCATGAAGGGAAGTCGTTTTGGGTTTCAAACATTGAAATTTAAAGAACATCCCAAAAGCTTCATTTTAGAGTGACTAAGAAGGATACATACTTCCCTTTTCATTTTCATGTTTTAAATTTGTTTAAATCTTGGTCAAACCAAGGATTTGACCAAGATTCAAATGGCCCTAAAAATTCAGAAAAAATGAAAAGAATGAAAAACCAAAGCACATAACATTCTTATGTCATATGTATAGTAAGCATTCAAGTTGATATACAAGGTCTAGACATATATATTCAAACCTAGGATTTGACTAAGATTCAAATGGGCATAACAAATTCAAAAAACAAAAACCAAACACATAGTCTTCTGATGTCATATAGCAAGCATTCAAGTTGATAAACAAACTTGTTTAAATCATGGTCAAACCTAGGATTTGACCAAGATTCAAATGGGCATAATTTAAAAAAATGTAAAATCAAGGCACATAGTCTTCTTATGTCATATAGTAAGCATTCAATTAAGTTGATAAACAAGGTCTAGACATATCAAACCAGAAAATTCATGTGTCTAGCTACCCCTAACCCTAAACTCTGCACGAAGAGAAGTGGTTTTGGGTTTCAAACATGGATATTTCAAAAACCCTCCCAAAAACCTTCATTTTGGAGTTAATAAGAAGGATCAAGGCTTACTTTTTCATTTTCATGTTTTAATCTTTTTTAAATCTTTGTCAAACCTAGGTTTTGACCAATATTCAAAAGGGCATAATTTAAAAAAAATGAAATATCAAGGCACATAGTCTTCTTATGTCATATAGTAAGCATTCAATTAAGTTGATAAACAAGCTCTAGACATATTCAAACCAGAAAAATCATGATGTATCTACCCCCTATATATCCCTAAACCCTAACTTATGAAGTCAAGCATGAAGAGAAGTGGTTTTTGGTTTAAATCATGGAAATTTCAAAAACCCTCCCAAGAGCTTCATTTTGGAGTGACTAATTAAGAAGCATACATGCTTACCTTTTCATATTCATGTTTTAAACTTGTTCAAATCTAGGTCAACAAACCTAGGATTTGACGAAGAATCAAATGGGTATAAAAAAATTTAGAGTGACTAAGAAGGATACAGACTTCCCTTTTCATTTTCATGTTTTAAATTTGTTTAAATCTTGGTCAAACCAAGGATTTGACCAAGATTCAAATGGCCCTAAAAATTCAGAAAAAAATGAAAAGAATGAAAAACCAAAGCACATAACATTCTTATGTCATATGTATAGTAAGCATTCAAGTTGATATACAAGGTCTAGACATATATATTCAAACCTAGGATTTGACTAAGATTCAAATGGGCATAACAAATTCAAAAAACAAAAACCAAACACATAGTCTTCTGATGTCATATAGCAAGCATTCAAGTTGATAAACAAACTTGTTTAAATCATGGTCAAACCTAGGATTTGACCAAGATTCAAATGGGCATAATTTAAAAAAATGTAAAATCAAGGCACATAGTCTTCTTATGTCATATAGTAAGCATTCAATTAAGTTGATAAACAAGGTCTAGACATATTCAAACCAGAAACATCATGTATCTAGCTACCCTAGCCCTAAACTCTGTCTTATGAAGTCAAGCATGCATGAAGAGAAGTCGTGGTTTTTGGTTTCAAACATGGAAATTTTAAAAACCCTACCAAGATCTACATTTTGGAGTGACTAAGAAGGATATATGCTTAATTTTTCCTATTCATGTTTTATTAAACTTGTTTAAATCATGGTCAAACCTAGGATTTGACCAAGATTCAAATGGGCATAAAAATTCAGAAAAAACAAAAAATGGAAAATCAAGGCACATAGTCTTCTTATGTCACATTAGTAAGCATTCAATTAAGTTGATAAACAAGGTCTAGATATATTCAAACCAGAGAAATCATGTATCTACCCCTAACCCTAAACTCTATCTCATGAAGTCAAGCATGAAGATATGTGGTTTTTGGTTTAAAACATGGAAATTTCAAAAACCCTCCCAAGAGCTTCATTTTGGAGTGACTAAGAAGGATATATGCTTAATTTTTCATATTCATGTTTTCAACTTGTTTAAATCATGGTCAAACTTAGGATTTGACCAAGATTCAAATGGGCATAAAATTAAAAAAACAATAAAATGAAAAACCAATGCACATAGTCTTCTTATGTCATATATATAGTAAGCATTCAATTAAGTTGATAACAAGGTCTAGACATATTCAAACGAGAAAAATCATGTATCAAGCTACCCCTAACCCCAAACTCTGTCTTATGAAGTCAAGCATGAAGAGAAGTACGTGGTTTTTTGGTTTCAAACATGGAAATTTCAAAAACCCTCTCAAGAGCTTCATTTTGGAGTGACTACGAAGGATACATGCTTAATTTTCATATTCATGTTTTAAACTTGTTTAAATCATGGTCAAACCTAGGATTTGACCAAGATTCAAATGGGCATAATTTAAAAAAATGTAAAAGCAAGGCACATAGTCTTCTTATGTCATATAGTAAGCATTCAATTAAGTTGATAAACAAGGTCTAGACATATCAAACCAGAAAAATCATGTATCTACCCCTATATATCCCCAAACTCTGTCTTATGAATTGAAGTCAAGCATGAAGAGAAGTGGTTTTTTGGTTTCAAGCATGGAAATTTCAAAAACCTCCCCAAACTTCATTTTAGAGTGACTAAGAAGGATACAAGCTTGCCTTTTCATTTTCATGTTTTAAACTTGTTTAAATTATCTTGGTCAAATCTAGGATTTGACAAGATTCAAATGGGCAAACATATGATAAGTGATGCAAATATCATTTCTAAGTGCGGGCAAACCAGAGATATGTGGTTTTTGGTTTCAAACATATTCAAACGAGAGAAATCATGTATCTACCCCCTAACACTAAACTCTGTCTCATGAAGTCAAGCGCATGCATGAAGATATGTGGTTTTTGGTTTCAAACATGGAAATTTCAAAAACCCTCCCAAGAGCTTCATTTCGAAGTGATTAATTAAGAAGCATACATGCATGCTTACTTTTTCATATTCATGTTTTAAACTTATTCAAATCTTGGTGAAACCTAGGATTTGACCAAGATTCAAATGGGTATAAAATTTAAAAAAAAAAAAAAGGTCTTCTTATGTTATATAGTAGGCATTCAATTAAGTTGATAAAAAGTTCTAGACATATTCAAACAAGAAAAATCATGCATGTATCTACCCCTAACCCTAAACTTTGTTTCATGAAGTCAAGCATGAAGATATGTGGTTTTTGGTTTCGAATATGGAAATTCAAAAACCCTCCCAAGAGCTTCATTTTGAAGTGACTAAGAAGCATACATGCTTACTTTTTCATATTCATGTTTTTAACTTATTCAAATCTTGGTGGAACCAAGGATTTGACAAAGATTCAAATGGGTATAAAAATTCAAAAAAAACAAGGTCTTCTCTTATGTTATATAGTAAGCATTCAATTAATTTGATAAACAAGGTCTACACATATTCAAACCAGGAAAATCATGTATCTACCACCTAACCCTAAACTCTGTCTTATGAAGTCAAGCATGCATGAAGAGAAGTGGTTTTTGGTTTCAAGCATGGAAATTTCCATGTTTGAAACCCAAAACCACTTCTCTTCATATGCTTGACTTCATATGACAGAGTTTAGCGTTAGGGGGTAGATACATGATTTTTTGGTTTGAATATGTCCAAACCTTGTTTATCAACTTGAATGTGTAATATATATATGACATAAGAAGACTGCATGCTTTGGTTTTTCATTTTTTGATTTTTTTGAAATTTTAAGCCCATCTGATTCTTTGTCAAATAATAGGTTTGACCAAGATTTAAACATGTTTAAAACATGAAAATGAAAAAGGTAAGCCTCCATCCTTCTTAGTCACTCCAAAATGAAGCTTTTTGGAGGGTTTTTGAAAATTCCATGTTTGAAACCCAAAACGACTTCTCTTCGTGCTTGACTTGATAAGACAGAGTTTTGGGTTAGGGGTAGATACATGATTTTTCCGGTTTGAATATGTCTAGACCTTGTTTATCAACTTAAATGCTAACTATATGACATCAGAATGGGCATAAAAATTTAAAAAATTTAAAAATGTAAAACCAAAATTTAATTGGGAGGAAAGGGTACATGAATTACAATTAAAAAACAAGGTAACTTAAATACTTGGATGCCCCAAGATGTGTGGAAGCCCAAAACAATGGCAAAACATATCATGTGCGCATGCTGCATCCAATTCAAGTAGAACACATAGTAGGCATCGATAGTTTGACCTAAATTTGAAATCAAAGAGAAGGTGGTTAGAAAAAATCAAAATTGGCAAAGCAAAGCATGAAATCAAAAAATTGTGATGCACTCTAGCTATGAAAATTATCAAACAATGCAAACCAAAATGATTTTTTAGAGGAATACTAGTTCAACTTATTTAATTTTTTATTTGTAGGCCAAAATCAAACCCCGTAGTTGGATTTTTTTTTCAACTTGATCTGTAGTACTGGGGAAAACCCTAGTTTATAACCTATTTAATAATAGATTCGTAGTCGATTCTTTTACTTTTTTATTATTACTATGCAGCACATGTGCGTTTGCCCGTCGAGTGAAACTCGGAGGAAGAGGGATCACTCGGAAGGAGAGAAAAAAGGCAGAGCATTATGGTGTCTCCCCTTTTTCGGGTGATGATGATGATGTTGACTGTTGTGCAGGGTTTGTCAGTGCGCAGGACGTGCGAGCGAGCGAGCGAGCGAGTCGAGCGAGGCCGAGAATGAGATAGATTTGTTTTTTTTTGTGAGAGGGACAACCGAAGGATCCAGAAGGACCCACGGACTTCCAATACGCATCCTGATGCGTCTTCTCTTGACAAAGAAGATGGCTGGGAGTTGGCGTACCTATTGCACGTGACTTGTGCTCACTGAAGTGTGGGACCTCACGCGTGGGCACCACACGTAAGTGACAGACCTGTTGGTGTAAAAACTCGGTTGATTATAATAGTGCATTAGAACAAAGTTTCCTATGGATTCAAGGGTAGGAAATCCAAGTTAACTCATTTACATGACATTATTTTTTCCATGAAGCAAAGTTAACACTATCAATTGGTACATTTTGGAGTGACTAAGAAGGATCAATGCTTACTTATTCGTTTAATTTCACGTGTTAAACTTGTCTAAATCTTGTTCAAACCTAGGATTTGACCAAGATTCAAATGGGCAGAAAAATAATTAAAAAACAGAAAAATTAAAAACCAAATCACATAGTCTTCTTATGTCATATAGTAAGCATTCAAGTTGATAAACAAGGTCTAGACATATTCAAACCAGACAAATCATGTATCTATACCCCTAACCCCTAAACTCTGTCTTATGAAGTCAAGCATGTGAAGAGAAGTGGTTTTGGGTTTCAAACATCGAAATTTCAAAAACCTCCCAAAAGCTTCATTTTAGAGTGACTAAGAAGGATACATGCTTCCCTTTACATTTTCATGTTTTAAACTTGTTTAAATTATCTTGGTCAAACCTAGGATTTGACGAAGATACAAATGGGTGGGCACAAAATTCAAAAAAATCAGAAAAATGAAAAACCAAATCACATAGTCTTCTTATGTCATATCGTAAGCAATCAAGTTGATAAACAAGGTCTAGATATATCCAAACCAGACAAATCATGTATCTACCCCCTGTCGATCTTATGAAGTCTAGCATGAAGGGAAGTCGTTTTGGGTTTCAAACATTGAAATTTAAAGAACATCCCAAAAGCTTCATTTTAGAGTGACTAAGAAGGATACAGACTTCCCTTTTCATTTTCATGTTTTAAATTTGTTTAAATCTTGGTCAAACCAAGGATTTGACCAAGATTCAAATGGCCCTAAAAATTCAGAAAAAAATGAAAAGAATGAAAAACCAAAGCACATAACATTCTTATGTCATATGTATAGTAAGCATTCAAGTTGATATACAAGGTCTAGACATATATATTCAAACCTAGGATTTGACTAAGATTCAAATGGGCATAACAAATTCAAAAAACAAAAACCAAACACATAGTCTTCTGATGTCATATAGCAAGCATTCAAGTTGATAAACAAACTTGTTTAAATCATGGTCAAACCTAGGATTTGACCAAGATTCAAATGGGCATAATTTAAAAAAAATGTAAAATCAAGGCACATAGTCTTCTTATGTCATATAGTAAGCATTCAATTAAGTTGATAAACAAGGTCTAGACATATCAAACCAGAAAATTCATGTGTCTAGCTACCCCTAACCCTAAACTCTGCACGAAGAGAAGTGGTTTTGGGTTTCAAACATGGATATTTCAAAAACCCTCCCAAAAACCTTCATTTTGGAGTTAATAAGAAGGATCAAGGCTTACTTTTTCATTTTCATGTTTTAATCTTTTTTAAATCTTTGTCAAACCTAGGTTTTGACCAATATTCAAAAGGGCATAATTTTAAAAAAATGAAATATCAAGGCACATAGTCTTCTTATGTCATATAGTAAGCATTCAATTAAGTTGATAAACAAGCTCTAGACATATTCAAACCAGAAAAATCATGATGTATCTACCCCCTATATATCCCTAAACCCTAACTTATGAAGTCAAGCATGAAGAGAAGTGGTTTTTGGTTTAAATCATGGAAATTTCAAAAACCCTCCCAAGAGCTTCATTTTGGAGTGACTAATTAAGAAGCATACATGCTTACCTTTTCATATTCATGTTTTAAACTTGTTCAAATCTAGGTCAACAAACCTAGGATTTGACGAAGAATCAAATGGGTATAAAAAATTTAAAAACAAGCTCTAGATAAGCTCAAGTTGAAAAACAAGTTCTAGACATATTCCAACCAGAAAAATCATGTATGTACCCCCTATATATATATCCCTAAACCCTGACTTATGAAGTCAAGCATGAAGAGAAGTGGTTTTTGGTTTCAATCATGGAAATTTCAAAAACCCTCCCAAGAGCTTCATTTTGGAGTGGCTAAGAAGGATAGATACTTAATTTTTCATATTTATGTTTTAAACTAGTTTAAATCATGGTCAAACCTAGGATTTGACCAAGATTCAAATGGGCATAAAAATTCAAAATAAATGAAAATAAATGAAAAACCAAGGCACGTAGTCTTCTTATGTCATATAGTAAGCATTCAATTAAGTTGATAAACAAGGTCTAGACATATTCAAACCAGAAACATCATGTATCTAGCTACCCTAGCCCTAAACTCTGTCTTATGAAGTCAAGCATGCATGAAGAGAAGTCGTGGTTTTTGGTTTCAAACATGGAAATTTTAAAAACCCTACCAAGATCTACATTTTGGAGTGACTAAGAAGGATATATGCTTAATTTTTCCTATTCATGTTTTATTAAACTTGTTTAAATCATGGTCAAACCTAGGATTTGACCAAGATTCAAATGGGCATAAAAATTCAGAAAAAACAAAAAATGGAAAATCAAGGCACATAGTCTTCTTATGTCACATTAGTAAGCATTCAATTAAGTTGATAAACAAGGTCTAGATATATTCAAACCAGAGAAATCATGTATCTACCCCTAACCCTAAACTCTATCTCATGAAGTCAAGCATGAAGATATGTGGTTTTTGGTTTAAAACATGGAAATTTCAAAAACCCTCCCAAGAGCTTCATTTTGGAGTGACTAAGAAGGATATATGCTTAATTTTTCATATTCATGTTTTCAACTTGTTTAAATCATGGTCAAACTTAGGATTTGACCAAGATTCAAATGGGCATAAAATTAAAAAAACAATAAAATGAAAAACCAATGCACATAGTCTTCTTATGTCATATATATAGTAAGCATTCAATTAAGTTGATAACAAGGTCTAGACATATTCAAACGAGAAAAATCATGTATCAAGCTACCCCTAACCCCAAACTCTGTCTTATGAAGTCAAGCATGAAGAGAAGTACGTGGTTTTTTGGTTTCAAACATGGAAATTTCAAAAACCCTCTCAAGAGCTTCATTTTGGAGTGACTACGAAGGATACATGCTTAATTTTCATATTCATGTTTTAAACTTGTTTAAATCATGGTCAAACCTAGGATTTGACCAAGATTCAAATGGGCATAATTTAAAAAAATGTAAAATCAAGGCACATAGTCTTCTTATGTCATATAGTAGGCATTCAATTAAGTTGATAAACAAGGTCTAGACATATCAAACCAGAAAAATCATGTATCTACCCCTATATATCCCCAAACTCTGTCTTTATGAAGTCAAGCATGAAGAGAAGTGGTTTTTGGTTTCAAGCATGGAAATTTCAAAAACCTCCCCAAACTTCATTTTAGAGTGACTAAGAAGGATACAAGCTTGCCTTTTCATTTTCATGTTTTAAACTTGTTTAAATTATCTTGGTCAAATCTAGGATTTGACAAGATTCAAATGGGCAAACATATGATAAGTGATGCAAATATCATTTCTAAGTGCGGGCAAACCAGAGATATGTGGTTTTTGGTTTCAAACATATTCAAACGAGAGAAATCATGTATCTACCCCCTAACACTAAACTCTGTCTCATGAAGTCAAGCGCATGCATGAAGATATGTGGTTTTTGGTTTCAAACATGGAAATTTCAAAAACCCTCCCAAGAGCTTCATTTCGAAGTGATTAATTAAGAAGCATACATGCATGCTTACTTTTTCATATTCATGTTTTAAACTTATTCAAATCTTGGTGAAACCTAGGATTTGACCAAGATTCAAATGGGTATAAAAATTAAAAAAAACAAAAAAGGTCTTCTTATGTTATATAGTAGGCATTCAATTAAGTTGATAAACAAGTTCTAGACATATTCAAACAAGAAAAATCATGCATGTATCTACCCCTAACCCTAAACTTTGTTTCATGAAGTCAAGCATGAAGATATGTGGTTTTTGGTTTCGAATATGGAAATTCAAAAACCCTCCCAAGAGCTTCATTTTGAAGTGACTAAGAAGCATACATGCTTACTTTTTCATATTCATGTTTTTAACTTATTCAAATCTTGGTGGAACCAAGGATTTGACAAAGATTCAAATGGGTATAAAAATTCAAAAAAAACAAGGTCTTCTTATGTTATAAAGGGTACATGAATTAATTTAAAAAACAAGGTAACTTAAATACTTGGATGCCCCAAGATGTGTGGAAGCCCAAAACAATGGCAAAACATATCATGTGCGCATGCTGCATCCAATTCAAGTAGAACACATAGTAGGCACCGATAGTTTGACCTAAATTTGAAATCAAAGAGAAGGTGGTTAGAAAAAATCAAAATTGGCAAAGCAAAGCATGAAATCAAAAAATTGTGATGCACTCTAGCTATGAAAATTATCAAACAATGCAAACCAAAATGATTTTTTAGAGGAATACTAGTTCAACTTATTTAATTTTTTATTTGTAGGCCAAAATCAAACCCCGTAGTTGGATTTTTTTTTCAACTTGATCTGTAGTACTGGGGAAAACCCTAGTTTATAACCTATTTAATAATAGATTCGTAGTCGATTCTTTTACTTTTTTATTATTACTATGCAGCACATGTGTGTTTGCCCGTCGAGTGAAACTCGGAGGAAGAGGAATCACTCGGAAGGAGAAGAAGGGAGAGCAGTCACGGGGCCCCTCTTATTGATGGTGTATATTCTTTTTCTGGTGATGTTGACTGTTGTGCAGGGTTTGTCAGTGCAGGAGGTGCGAGCGAGCGAGCGAGCGAGCGAGTCGAGCGAGGCCGAGAATGAGAGAGAGTTTTTTTGTGAGAGGGACAACCGAAGGATCCAGAAGGACCCACAGACTTCCAATACGCATCCTGATGCGTCTTCTCTTGACAAAGAAGATGGCTGGGAGTTGGCGTACCTATTGCACGTGACTTGTGCTCACTCAAGTGTGGGACCACACGCGTGGGCACCACACGTAAGTGACAGACCTGTTGGTGTAAAAACTCGGTTGATTATTATAGTGCATTAGAACAAAGTTTCCTATGGATTCAAGGGTAGGAAATCCAAGTTAACTCATTTACATGACATTATTTTTTCCATGAAGCAAAGTTAACACTATCAATTGGTACATTTTGGAGTGACTAAGAAGGATCAATGCTTACTTATTCGTTTAATTTCACGTGTTAAACTTGTCTAAATCTTGTTCAAACCTAGGATTTGACCAAGATTCAAATGGGCAGAAAAATAATTAAAAAACAGAAAAATGAAAAACCAAATCACATAGTAAGCATTCAAGTTGATAAACAAGGTCTAGACATATTCAAACCAGACAAATCATGTATCTATACCCCTAACCCCTAAACTCTGTCTTATGAAGTCAAGCATGTGAAGAGAAGTGGTTTTGGGTTTGGGGGTATATATACATGATTTTTATTGTTTAAATATATATAGACTTTGTTGATCAACATGAATGCTTAATTACTATATGACATAAGAAGTTTATGTGCTTTGGTGTTTCATTTTTTTGATTTCTTTTTTGAATTTTTATGCCCATTTGAATCTTGGTCAAATCCTAGGTTTGACAAAGATTTAAACAAGTTTGAAACATGAAAATGAAAAAGTAAGCTTGGATCCTTCTTAGTCACTCCAAAATGAAGCTTTTGGGTGGGTTTTTGAAATTTCCATGTTTGAAACCCAAAACCACTTCTTCTCTTCATGCTTGACTTCATAAGACAACGTTTAGGGTTAGGGGGTAGATACATGATTTTTCTGGTTTGAATATGTCTAGACTTCGTTGATCAACTTGAATGCTTAGTATATTACATAAGAAGACTATGTGGTTTGGTTTTTGATTTTCTTGATTTTGTTTGATTTTTTATGACCATTTGAATCTTGGTCAAATCCTAGGTTTGACCAAGATTTAAACAAGTTTAAAACATGAAAATGAAAAAGTAAGCATGGATCCTTCTTAGTCATGACAATGAGTTAACTTGGCTTTACTACCCTTGATGAATCCATAGGAAACTTTTTGTACTAATGCAGTATAATATTCTGGTTTGAATATGTCTAGACCTTGTTTATCAACTTAATTTGAAAGACATACAAGTTATAGCACACATAGTGCATACATTTTCACACATACTGCACTAGATGCTAACCCTATAGTTTGAGGCCATTTGGATGAGGTCGAAAAAATTCTTGGATTAGAATCGTGTTGTTCGAACCCCGTAGTTGGATTTTTTTGAACCCTTGATCTTTAGAACTGGGCAAAACCCAAGTTTAACCATGCAAGATTCAAATGGCCCTAAAAATTCAGAAAAAAATCAAAAGAATGAAAAACCAAAGCACATATATAGCATTCTTATGTCATATGTATAGTAAGCATTCAAGTTGATAAACAAGGTCTAGACATATATATTCAAACCAGAAAAATCATGTATATATCTACCCCTAAAACTCTAATTAAACTATGTCTTATGAAGTCAATCATGTAGAGAAGTGGTTTTGGGTTTCAAATATGGAAATTTCAAGAACCTCCCAAAAGCTTCATTTTAGAGTGACTAAGAAGGATCCAGGCTTATCTTTTCATTTCATGTTTTAAACTTGTTTAAATCCTGGTCAAACCTAGGATTTGACCAAGATTTATGGGCATAAAATTCAAAAAAATCAGAAAAATAAAAAACCAAAGCACATAAGCATATTCAAGTTGATAAACAAGGTTTGGACATATTCAAACCATACAAATCATGTATCTACCCCTAACCCTAAACTCTGTCTTATGAAGTCAAGCATGAAGAGAAGTGGTTTCGGGTTTCAAACATGGAAATATCAAAAACCTCCCAAAAACTTCATTTTAGAGTGACTGAGAAGGTTACATGCTTCCCTTTTCATTTTCATGTTTTAAACTTGTTTAAATCTTGGTCAAACCTAGAATTTGACAAGATTCAAATGGGCATCAAAATTCAAAAAAATCAGAAAAAGAAAAACCAAAGCAATTGTTTTCTTATGTCATATAGTAAGCATTAAAGTTGATAAACAAGGTCTAGACATATTCAACCAGACAAATCATGTATCTATACCCCTAACCCCTAAACTCTGTCTTATGAAGTCAAGCATGTGAAGAGAAGTGGTTTTGGGTTTCAAACATGGAAATTTCAAAAACCTCCCAAAAGCTTCATTTTAGAGTGACTAAGAAGGATACATGCTTCCCTTTTCATTTTCATGTTTTAAACTTGTTTAAATTATCTTGGTCAAACCTAGGATTCGACATGATTCAAATGGGCATCAAAATTAAAAAAAACAGAAAAAGGAAAAACCAAAGCAATAGTTTTCTTATATATGTCATATAGTAAGCATTAAAGTTGATAAACAAGGTCTAGATATATCCAAACCAGACAAATCATGTATCTACCCCCGGCCTGTCGATCTTATGAAGCTAGTCTACTAGCATGAAGGGAACTCGTTTTCGGTTTCAAACATAGAAATTACAAGAACATCCCAAAAGCTTCTCCATTTTAGAGTGACTACGAAGGATACTGACTTCCCTTTTCATTTTCATGTTTTAAACTTGTTTAAATCTTGGTCAAACCAAGGATTTGACCAAGATTCAAATGGGCCTAAAAATTTAGAAAAAATTCAAAAAGAGAATGAAAAACCAAAGCACATAGCATTCTTATGTCATATGTATAGTAAGCATTCAAGTTGATAAACAAGGTCTAGACATATTCAAACCAAAAAATCATGTATATATCTACCCCTAACCCTAAACTGATCTGTCGATCTTATGGAAGTCAATCATGAAGAGAAGTGGTTTTGGGTTTCAAACATGGAAATTTCAAGAACATCCCAAAAGCTTCATTTTAGAGTGACTAAGAAGGATCCATGCTTACTTACTCATTTTCACGTGTTAAACTTGTCTAAATCTTGGTGAAACCTAGGATTTGACCAAGATATGATTCAAATGCGCAGAAAATTAAAAAAATCAGAAAAATTAAAAACCAAAGTACATAGTCTTCTTATGTCATATAGTAAGCATATTCAAGTTGATAAACAAGGTTTGGACATATTCAAACCATACAAATCATGTATCTATACCCCCTAACCCTAAACTTTTTCTTATGAAGTCAAGCATGAAGAGAAGTGGTTTTGGGTTTCAAAGATGGAAATTTCAAAAACCTCCAAAAACTTCATTTTAGAGTGACTGAGAAGTTAGCATTAAAGTTGATAAACAAGGTTTAGACATATTCAAACCAGACAAATCATGTATCTACCCCTAACCCTAAACTCGGTCTTATGAAGTCTAGCATGAAGAGAATCGTTTTGAGTTTCAAACGTTTAAGCCAAAAGCCCCATTTCAAATATTTCAAACTTATTCAAAGTTGGTTCAAATTTGAAAGACATACAAGTTATAGCACACATAGTGCATACATTTTCACACATACTGCACTAGATGCTAACCCTATAGTTTGAGGCCACTTGGATGAGGTCGAAAAAGTTCTTGGATTAGAATCGTGTTGTTCGAACCCCGTAGTTGGATTTTTTTGAACCTTGATCTGTAGTACAGGGCAAAACCCTAGTTTAACCTATTTAATTATAGATTCGTATATCGATTTTTCTACCTTTTTATTATTACTATGCTGCAGATGTGCGTTTGCCCGTCGAGTGAAACTCGGAGGAAGAGGGATCACTCGGAAGGAGAGAAAAAAGGCAGAGCATTATGGTGTCTCCCCTTTTTCGGGTGATGATGATGATGTTGACTGTTGTGCAGGGTTTGTCAGTGCGAGGACGTGCGAGCGAGCGAGCGAGTCGAGCGAGGCCGAGAAGGAGATAGATTTGTTTTTTTGTGAGAGGGACAACCGAAGGATCCAGAAGGACCCACGGACTTCCAATACGCATCCTGATGCGTCTTCTCTTGACAAAGAAGATGGCTGGGAGTTGGCGTACCTATTGCACGTGACTTGTGCTCACTGAAGTGTGGGACCTCACGCGTGGGCACCACACGTAAGTGACAGACCTGTTGGTGTAAAAACTCGGTTGATTATAATAGTGCATTAGAACAAAGTTTCCTATGGATTCAAGGGTAGGAAATCCAAGTTAACTCATTTACATGACATTATTTTTTCCATGAAGCAAAGTTAACACTATCAATTGGTACATTTTGGAGTGACTAAGAAGGATCAATGCTTACTTATTCGTTTAATTTCACGTGTTAAACTTGTCTAAATCTTGTTCAAACCTAGGATTTGACCAAGATTCAAATGGGCAAAAAATGAAAAACCAAATCACATAGTCTTCTTATGTCATATAGTAAGCATTCAAGTTGATAAACAAGGTCTAGACATATTCAAACCAGACAAATCATGTATCTATACCCCTAAACCCTAAACTCTGTCTTATGAAGTCAAGCATGTGAAGAGAAGTGGTTTTGGGTTTCAAACATCGAAATTTCAAAAACCTCCCAAAAGCTTCATTTTAGAGTGACTAAGAAGGATACATGCTTCCCTTTACATTTTCATGTTTTAAACTTGTTTAAATTATCTTGGTCAAACCTAGGATTTGACGAAGATACAAATGGGTGGGCACAAAATTCAAAAAAATCAGAAAAATGAAAAACCAAATCACATAGTCTTCTTATGTCATATCGTAAGCAATCAAGTTGATAAACAAGGTCTAGATATATCCAAACCAGACAAATCATGTATCTACCCCCTGTCGATCTTATGAAGTCTAGCATGAAGGGAAGTCGTTTTGGGTTTCAAACATTGAAATTTAAAGAACATCCCAAAAGCTTCATTTTAGAGTGACTAAGAAGGATACAGACTTCCCTTTTCATTTTCATGTTTTAAATTTGTTTAAATCTTGGTCAAACCAAGGATTTGACCAAGATTCAAATGGCCCTAAAAATTCAGAAAAAATGAAAAGAATGAAAAACCAAAGCACATAACATTCTTATGTCATATGTATAGTAAGGCATTCAAGTTGATATACAAGGTCTAGACATATATATTCAAACCTAGGATTTGACTAAGATTCAAATGGGCATAACAAATTCAAAAAACAAAAACCAAACACATAGTCTTCTGATGTCATATAGCAAGCATTCAATTTGATAAACAAGGTCTAGACATATTCAAACCAGAAAAATCCGGTATCTACCCCTAACCCTAAACTCTGTCTTATGAAGTCAATCACGAAGAGAAGTCGTTTTGGGTTTCAAACATGGAAATTTCAAAAACCCTCCCAAAAGCTTCATTTTGGAGTGAATAAGAAGGATCCAGGCTTACTTTTCATTTTCATGTTTTATACTTGTTTAAATCTTGGTCAAACCTAGGATTTGACCAGGATTCAAATGGGCATAACAAATTCAAAAAAATAAAAACCAAACACATAGTCTTCTGATGTCATATAGCAAGCATTCAAGTTGATAAACAAGCTAGGTCTAGACATATTCAAACCAGAAAATTCATGTATCTACCCCCTAACCCTAAACTCTATCTTATGAAGTCAAGCACGAAGAGATGTCGTTTTGGGTTTCAAACATGGAAATGTCAAAAACCCTTCCAAAAGCTTCATTTTGGAGTGAATAAGAAGTCAAGCACGAAGAGAAGTCGTTTTCATGTTTTAAACTTGCTTAAATCCTGGTCAAACCTAGGATTTGACCAAGATTCAAATGGGCATAAAATATAAAAAAACAGAAAATGAAAAACCAAAGCACATAGTCTTCTTATGTCATATAGTAAGCATTAAAGTTGATAAACAAGGTCTAGACATATTCAAACAAGAAAAATCATGTATCTACCCCTAACCCTAAACTCTATCTTATGTAGTCAAACATGAAGAGAAGAAGTGGTTTTGGGTTTCAAACTTGGAAATTTCAAGAACCTCCCAAAAGCTTCATTTTAGAGTGTCTAAGAAGGATCCATGCTTACCTTTTCATTTTTCATGTGTTAAACTTGTTTAAATCTTGGTCAAATCTACAAATGGGCATGAAAATTCAAAAAAGAAATCAAAAAATGGAAATAGATGGGCATAAAAATACATTTTTTGCCAACATTGTGAATAAGTAAAATGGTACACTGATATCATTTTGCATATATAGGAGTAAAAAACTTGAGTATTCAAAGTTGATGGCCGTGAGAAGATTCACATACAGTATGTGCCAAAATATGTCTTCACAAGAAAGTTCGCTACAGATCCTGCATGAACCCTTCCCAAGTGGGTACAAAAACAAGCAAACTCATACAGTTTAATTTTGAATTCATTAGGATAAAGCTCAATTATAAAACCATATGTAGATGTGGATCGAGATAAAACACTGCAACTTGATTTGGACATCTTTCAGGGTCTAGCGTACATGTGAAAATTGAAGTGGTTGTAGATTGGTAGAGACACTTCACAAAAGACCACTCGTTTTGCCCTCCTTGTGCACAGATGAAATGGGGAATCCATTTTTTATTGCCAACACATGACCCAAAAAATCTACTACTACATCCCCGTTTGAAAATATATAGGTGTCTCACTTATGTCTTGATACATGCATTTTAGTCAGAGATACATATGTATCCATACAAATTTGAGATGCATATTTTTAACCTAGGGGCATATATGAATCTTTAGCAGGTGCGTTTTTTTACTAATCCATATGGAATATTTTGATAAAACCCTTTTAGAAGGCTTTGTTAAGGCCTCAAGGACAATGAGTTGGGAGGAGGCCAGGTAGACTGTAGCTAGGCATTGATTCGGAATTTATGATGCTTGCGACTTGCTTGCGTGGCTTGTTGATTTCCCAGGTGACGCAGCTTTTTTTGACTGCCCAGCCATGGATAGGTCATAGGAGTGCAGAGCTGTAGGCGGTGCGGATAAGTACGCGGGGCATTGATGATGTAGGTGTGTTCGGTTGCCCACGCGAGTGCAGAGCTGTAGGGTTATGCGAGTAGGCCTTTAAACTGGGAGGTGGCACAAGAAGATTTTAGTAAGGAATGGTTCCTTTCCAGAGGAATGGAATGGTTCCATCCCCGCGTTCGGTTTGGACAAAAAGGAGGTACAGAATGGTACTTTTTTTTGTTCGGTTGGAGGAATTGGAGAGCAGAACGGAATGTGGTTAAACTAAACTTTTGTCTAAGAATCGTAATTAACAATGGCAAATAGCCTTTTAAATCTTAAAATCGTAATTAACAACGCCTAATGGCCTTTTTAATCTTAAAATCGTAATTAATGTTATTTTTTGTATGGTCGGGGAATTTGGAGAGTAGAACGGAATGAAGTTAAAGTTTAATCTTTTGTCTAAATATCGTAATTAATAGTGGCCTTTTTAATCTCAAAATCATAATTAACAACAACTAATAATTTTTTTGGTTGGATTAGTGAAGTGCTTTGTAATTAATAGCGGCTAAGTAACAGCCGTTCCACCACATTCCACCGATTCGGTGGAATGGGTGCATTCTGCATATGGGGAGAATATTCCCTTTCGAGGAACCACTCGGTTCCGTTCCATTCCACAACCGAACACAAGAATGGGCTCTAGGTGCGGAACGGTTCCATTCCATTCCACTTGGTTCTGGAACCGAACACACCCTAAATGCGTTGCAATGGAAAATGACAGTGTGTGGTGGCCTGATGGTGAAGAAGAAAGGTCGGGCGAAGAGTTGTTGGCTAGAGTCGGTTTTATACGAATCGACGAGGTGCGGGATAGTTTGATTTTAAGGGCTCCTTTCATTCACAGGATAGGGAAATCATAGGAGTAGGAATGTAGGATTGGGATTTGGGATGACATGTGTAGTTAAATCCTATAATAAGATGAGTTGCGTTTGATTGCGCCAAATGAATTTTTCCATGAGGTAGGACCAAATATTTAATCCTATACTAGGATTTGCACTACTTGATGATTCCTATAGGATTATTTCCTATTGGATATGTTCATATGAATCAAACTACTAGTGTAGGAAATATTCCTATAAGATCTAAATCCTATTATCTTATACCAACCTAATATGAATCAAAGAAGCCCTAAAGGATTTTCGAAGGAATCATGTACGAAGTATGATTTTTCTAAGTCACCCAACATATATACTAGGAATAGAACTAAGTAGTACCATATACTTAGGCCCGCATGCACAAATATTAAGTGTGGATTGAGGAAGTCGACAACTTGGGAAAAAACTTTCGCAACTGCACACCTATGTTACCACCCTTGCGACGCTAATTGTCGTAGAGCTGACCTAGAACGAACTCTTGTCTCGGTTAACATGAGAGAGATAAGGGATAAATACAATTGTGATACACTTTCCTAATATTTTGTTGAATGAGATAATCTTGTGTTTTCCTAATAGGGTTAATTAAGTACACATTTGGCAGCTCGTGTGTTGCATACGTTGGTGAACTTTAGACCCCAACTATATATTATTATTTGAACTCACCTCTAACACTTAATTATGTATAATAAGGTCCCTAACTGACCTCAAACACAATTAGGTATAACAGCGGTCCATAACTAACCTCAAACACTTAATTAGGTCTAACATTGCCCCCTTAGACTACCCACAATGGGAGTATCATAGGTAGTACACTATCATGCATCTCATGCTTGCAAAAAAGCTGATGTGGCACTGCAATTAAAGATGAGAGAGAGGATTATAATATCATAGGTAGATACCGTATCATAGCACGTAGTACTAGAAAATTTAATGTTAAATAATCTTGTACATAGATCTGCATTGAGATTCTACAAATCAATTAATATAAGAAGATTATGATACTAGTACATGATACCATGCATCGTTGACATAGTAACATGTAGTATTAATTGTATCATACACACCATACTTTTATATATGATACTATGCATTGTGACTAGTATTACTGACCTCATATATACGCTTACTTAGGTCAAACAATGGTCTTTTAAGTAGTATCGGTTTAATGAAGGTTGACCTATTTTTAACTTCATTTGTGCACTAGTAGATATGATTTGGCCCATTTTTATCCATAGGCTCATCTGATGTGATGTCTGCTATATATATTGTCTTCGATGAGTATCACGCGCATTACATACTCATACCATAGAACGAAGATGAAACCCCTTACCCTCAGCGACGTACGCAACATGGTGTTTGGGTTGAATGGCCCACCCTATTTTAAAATGTTTAGTTAATTAATTATGTAAAAAATTATCACATATAAAGTGGAAAAAAGAAAATTAGTAAGGTGTGCCCACCTGGCCTACGGTTGTTTTGTGCGTCCTCCACTGCGTACTCCTCTTGATCTGTGACGATGAACATAGTTCTTTAGAACACATGCAACACTTACAGTTGATAGGCCGTTGCAAAGCTAATCAATGATAAAACCTGCTTTTATAATCCATTGTACTTTGATTTAATTAGTCCCTCTAATGGACCCCAACTATGTGTGCTTGAGATTTAGCAAAATGCTTTGCCGCCGTGCCACATAACAAATAATAAACAGACCAATCAAGTTTTTATCATTGCTAGACCTAACTAAGTGTTCAAGTGCTCAATTTTGACCACATTAGAGTTGAGGGGCCAAACATAATTCTTAAATACGTGAGGGACCGAACATATACTTCTAAACACCCGAGGGACAAGACAAATTTGAGTACTATTGTTATTATTAGACTAGTCACAATGGGGAGTATCATATAATAGTATCATACATATGATACTAATGTACGATATTATTTTCACAGTCCATAGTATCATCATGTAGTAGTATAATATGTTACATGTATTTAGGGATTTGTAGAATCTCAATACAAAAGTGTGTACAAGATTTGTTTGGCAGTAATTTTTCTAGTTCTACATGATATGATACGATATCTACCTATGATACCACTATCGTCTCTTTCATCATTAACTGATATGACACATCAACATTTTGCATGCATGTAGTGCATGATACTACTTATGATATTGCCATTGCGAGTAGTCTCCCTTTGTCCTAGAGTACAATGCCAATTTGTTTTCAGAGGCAAACTTAGACTAATACTTGGGCCCGCCAATTATGAGTTGCATGTCATTCAAAACTATATCATCGGATGCTTGTTTCGATGAACTTTCCAATGGTATATTTTGCGGATGTCATAAAATTAGGCTGGTCATACTATTTCTATAGTGGGTAGTATCATGGAGTAGTATCATAGTAATGCTACATTTATTATTTTTTAGAATCTCAATGCAAATTTGTGTACAAGATTTGTTTAGCATTAAGTTTTCTCGTTGTTTGCGCTATGATACAATATCTACCTATGTTACACTAATCTCCTCTCTCCTACTTAATTAGCTGCCACATCAACATTTTTGTGGGACCAATGTGTATGATACTAGCTATGATACTAGCACTATCATGTGGGTACCTAAATCTCGAGTCAAAGTTTGACACGAAACCGATGTGGACTTTATTCATGGTGGAAGGGAGTAACAATCATAAGCACATTATTATTATTGTTTGAACAACATTTTATTTGATGTGCCATAAGAAGTTTAGAAACTCCTAGCCTGCGGAGGTGGCGTTTTGGCACACGCGTGCATATGCACCAATTATAGAAAATGATTAAAAAAATTATATAAATGTTAATTTTTTTGGTATACATTGTGACATCATATGTTCGTTCACAAGTTTTCGTGGAAAAACGACATTTTGTGTGGCGTGTAAAAAAAGGCAAAAAATATACTGTACGTAGTCGTGTTACAACATCAAAATTTGTCTTTTTTATAGGAGCCACATAATTTTTTTGTGAGAAAACTTGTGTACCAACATAAAATGTCTAGATATACATGTAAAATTTTAGTTTAGAATTTTTTGACACTTTGAAATATGGATTCACATAATGGGAGCATATGCTCCTATGAGGCAAAGTGCATTTCCGCTAGCCCCCGCCATTTCTTATATCTCTATATTGTCTATATATCTATACCTCTACCTCTACCCCCTTGGATTCCTGAACAGACGTACAGTACTAGTAGGGCCTACTATTTATTATTATTACATACTCTAAAAAAAAACCTACTGCAGCCAAAATTTAATATCATCGAGCGGTAAAATTCCCCGCCAACGCCCAAATATCTCGCGCCGCAAAGTTTCAGATCTGCGAATATTTTTTTCCTCAAAAGAAGGACTGCGAAATTCCCTTCTACTCCTCTATCGCCCAGCTTCGCCCAGCTTCGCCCTAGTTTCGCCCGCAAGCCCTCAGAGAAACCGCCCCTCTTGCCTACCTCCAGATCTTCCCGGCCGCCGCACTTCGCCGTTCAAGCTGCCACGGCTTCAAACCCCGAGGCTGCCCTATCCGCTTGATCCGCACCTACTCCGGCGTCCACCGCACCGTATCTCGTTCGCCGACTCTATCGACCACCGCACCTGACCAGCTTCGCCGACACCGACGCCCCCGTGCACTGCACATCATCTGCTTCACCGACCTTCTAGTTCGGCCGGCGCGCTGAACACTTCATCGACCGCCCAGCATGTCCTTCTCCGACCCCCCAAGATCTGCTTCCCCGGCACCCACCGCAACAGCAGTCCCCTCGCCGACCTCCACGTCACCCGTAAGAACGCGGAACACGTCTAAACGCCGCCCAGAAATAGGTAACCAGACATCCCTGCGCGTTTTGTTCTGTTAGGAGTATTGCAGCTGACTGTATTTCTGAATTCGTGCTATATTTCTAACTTACAAGTGCTTTCGTTGATAACCACCTCATCCTTTAGGTTTAAACACGACGCATAAGTATGTTTTTCCGTGACCAAACCCACCCATTCGCTGAAACTCTACATGGTATCAGAGCCTAGGTTTCCTTCCTGCTAGCCGCCACAAACAGTACCAAACAAGTTCTTCCTTTGATCACAAAACCCACCGTTGAGATGTAGAAATCCAGGCGGCGGGAGGCCGCATCAGGTGCTCTGCGTGGGTTGCGGCTATCACACACAGCGATGTGAGCTGTGTGAGATCGGCGGCTGCTCGCGCGGGGAGAAAGAAGAGGGTGAAGATCGTTTTGGTTTAGAAAGGAGAGAAGAGGAAGTGAATCCGTGGCAGAGAGATCTGGATCCGTGTGAGGGGCAGAAGTTGGAGGCGTGCGGAGTCTAAAGGATCTAGTGTAAACAAGAAACCAAATGTCACAATTGCAGAGTCTAAAGGAAATAGCTTCGAGTACTTACAACGGCGCCGGAAAATAGCTTGGTAGCCGAGATCCGGAGTGTGAGTACCTTTTACCTTTCCTCCCCGCAACGGCGCCAGAAAAGTGCTTGATGTCTACGTTCCCCCTCCTTTCCTGTAGACAGTGTTGGGCCTCCAAGAGTAGAGGTTTGTAGAACAGCAGCAAGTTTCCCTTAAGTGGATCACCCAAGGTTTATCGAACTCGGGGAGGAAGAGGTCAAAGATATCCCTCTCATGCAACCCTGCAACCACAAAGCAAGAAGTCTCTTGTGTCCCCAACACACCAAATAGGTGCACTAGTTCGGCGAAGAGATAGTGAAATACAGGTGGTATGAATATATATGAGCAGTAGCAACGGTGCCAGAAAATAGCTTGCTGGCGTGTAGTTGATGGTGGTAGTATTGCAGCAGTAGTAACACAGTAAAACAGTAAACAAGCAGTAGTAACTCAGCAGTATTTAGGAACAAGGCCTAGGGATTAGACTTTCACTAGTGGACACTCTCAACATTGATCACATAACAGAATAGATAAATGCATACTCTACACTTTTGTTGGATGATGAACACATTGCGTAGGATTACACGAACCCTCAATGCCGGAGTTAACAAGCTCCACAATAATGCTCATGTTTAGGTAACCTTAAGTGTAAGATAGATCAAAAGACTAAACCAAGTACTAGCATAGCATGCACACTGTCACCTTCATGCATATGTAGGAGGAATAGATCACATCAATATTATCATAGCAATAGTTAACTTCGCAATCTACAAGAGATCATGATCATAGCATAAACCAAGTACTAACACGGTGCACACACTGTCACCTTTGCACACATGCAGGAGGAATAAAACTACTTTAATAACTTTGCTAGAGTAGCACATAGATAAATTGTGATACGATGCACATTGCAATCATAAAGAGATATAAATAAGCACTTCACTACGCTCTTCAACAGTGAATAAGTACTTCGTGAAATATAGCCTAAGAGACCCACACGGTGCACACACTGTCACCTTTACACACGTGGGACAAGGAGTCTCCGGAGATCACATAAGTAAAACCCACTTGACTAGCATAATGACATCTAGATTACAAGCATCATCATATGAATCTCAATCATGTAAGGCAGCTCATGAGATTATTGTATTGAACTACATAGGAGAGAGATGAACCACATAGCTACCGGTACAGCCCCGAGCCTCGATGGAGAACTACTCCCTCCTCATGGGAGCAGCAGCGGTGATGAAGATGGCGGTGGAGATGGCGGTGTCGATGGAGAAGCCTTCCGGGCACTTCCCCGTCCGGCAGGTGCCGGAACAGAGACTCCTGTCCCAGATCTTGGCTTCGCGATGACGGCGGCTCTGGAACTTTTCTCGTATCGTGGCTTCCTCCGTAAGGGTTTTCGATGCAGGGGCTTTAAATAGGCGAAGAGGCGGCGCAGAGGGTCGAAGGGGCGACCACACCATAGGGTGGCGCGGGCCCCCTGGCCGCGCCACCCTATCATCTGGGCCCACAGGCCCCTCGGCGGCTCTCGGGTGTTCGGATGCTTCCGGGCAAAATAGGAACCCGGGCGTTGATTTCGTCCAATTCCGAGAATATTTCGTTACTAGGATTTCTGAAACCAAAAACAGAAAACAGAAGGCACTTCGGCATCTTGTTAATAGGTTAGTTCCGAAAATGCACAAATATGACATAAAGTGTGCATAAAACATGTAGGTATCATCAATAAAGTAGCATGGAACATAAGAAATTATCGATACGTTGGAGACGTATCAGCATCCCCAAGCTTAGTTCTGCTCGTCCCGAGCAGGTAAAACGATAACAAAGATAATTCTTAAGTGACATGCCATCATAACCTTGATCATACTATTGTAAACATATGTAATGAATGCAGCGATCAAAACAATGGTAATGACATGAGTAAACAAGTGAATCATAAAGCAATGACTTTTCATGAATAGCACTTCAAGACAAGCATAAATAAGTCTTGCATAAGAGTTAACTCATAAAGCAATAATTCAAAGTAAAGGTGTTGAAGCAACACATAGGAAGATGAAGTTTCAGCAGTTGCTTTCAACTTATAACATGTATATCTCATGGATATTGTCAACATAAAGTAATATAACAAGTGCAATATGCAAGTATGTAGGAATCAATGCACAGTTCACACAAGTGTTTGCTTCTTAAGGTGGAAGGAGATAGGTAAACTGACTCAACAATAAAAGTAAAAGAATGGTCCTTCAAAAGGAAAGCATCGATTGCTGTATTTGTGCTAGAGCTTTTATTTTGAAAACATGAAACAATTTTGTCAACGGTAGTAATAAAGCATATGAGTTATGAAAATTATATTTTACAAGTTGCAAGCCTCATGCATAGTATACTAATAGTGCCCGCACCTCGTCCTACTTAGCTTGGACTACCGGATCTTTGCATGCCATGTTTCAACCAAGTGTCACAAAGGGGTACCTCCATGCCGCCTGTACAAAGGTCTAAGGAGAAAGCTCGCATTTTGGATTTCTCGCTTTTGATTATTCTCAACTTAGACATCCATACCGGGACAACATGGACAACAGATAATGGACTCCTCTTAAATGCATAAGCATGTAGCAACAATTATTATTCTCATATGAGATTGAGGATATATGTCCAAAACTGAAACTTCAACCATGATTCATGGCTTTAGTTAGCGGCCCAATGTTCTTCTCTAACAATTTTGCATGCTCCAACCACTAAAATGATAGATCCTTCAGACAAGACGGACATGCATAGCAACTCACATGATATTCAACAATAGTTGATGGCGTTCCCCAGAAACATGGTTATCGCACAACAAGCAACTTAATAAAAGATAAAGTGCATAAGTACATATTCAATACTACGATAGTTTTTAAGGCTATTTTGTCCCATGAGCTATATATTGCAAAGGTGAATGATGGAATTTTAAAGGTAGCACTCAAGCAATTTACTTTGGAATGGCGGAGAAATACCATGTAGTAGGTAGTTATGGTGGACACAAATGGCATAGTAGTTGGCTCAAGGATTTTGGATGCATGAGAAGTATTCCCTCTCGATACAAGGTTTAGGCTAGCAAGGTTATTTGAAGCAAACTCAAGGATGAACAAGTGCAGCAAAACTCACATAAAAGACATATTGTAAACATTATAAGACTCTACACCGTCTTCCTTGTTGTTCAAAACTCAATACTAGATATTATCTAGACCTTAGAGAAACCAAATATGCAAATCAAATTTTAGCAAGCTCTATGTATTTCTTCATTAATGGGTGCAAAGCATATGATGCAAGAGCTTAAACATGAGCACAACAATTGCCAAGTATCACATTATCCAAGACATTTTAGAATTACTACATGTAGCATTTTCCAATTCCAACCATATAACAATTTAACGAAGAAGAAACTTCGCCTTGAACATTATGAGTAAAGCCTAAGGACACATGTGTCCATATGCAACAGCGGAGCGTGTCTCTCTCCCACAAAGTGAATGCTAGGATCCATCTTATTCAAACAAAAACAAAAACAAAAACAAACCGACGCTCCAAGTAAAGAACACAAGATGTGACTGAATAAAAATATAGTTTCAGGGGAGGAACCTGATGATGTTGTCGATGAAGAAGGGGATGCCTTGGGCATCCCCAAGCTTAGACGCTTGAGTCTTCTTAAAATATGCAGGGGTGAACCACGGGGGCATCCCCAAGCTTAGAGCTTTCACTCCTCTTGATCATAGTATATCATTCTCCTCTCTTGACCCTTGAAAACTTCCTTCACACCAAACTTCAAGCAAACTCATTAGAGGGTTAGTGCACAATTAATAATTCACACATTCAGAGGTGACACAATCATTATTTTCACTTCTGGACATTGCATAATGCTACTGGACATTAGTGGATCAAAGAAATAAATCCAACATAGCAAAAGAGGCAATGCGAAATAAAAGGCAGAATCTGTCAAAAACAGAACAGTCCGTAAAGACGAATTTAGAGATGGCACCAGACTTGCTCAAATGGAAAAACTCAAAACTAATGAAAGTTGCATACATATCTGAGGATCACGCTCGTAAATTGGCAGATTTTTTCGAATTTTCTACAGAGAACTGTGCCCAGATTCGTGACAGACAGCAATGCTGTTTCTGCGCAGCGATCCCAAATATAACATCAACTTTAACATAGAAACTTTACTTGGCACAAAAACATGATAAGGAGAGGTTGCTACAGTAGTAAACAACTTCCAAGACTCAACAAAACAAAAATTGCTGTAGTAAAATAAACACATGGGTTATCTCCCAAGAAGTTCTTTCTTTATAGCCATTAAGATGGGCTCAGCAGTTTTAATGATGCACTCGCAAGAAATAGAAGTTGAAGCAAAAGAGAGCATCAAGAGGCAAATTCAAAACACATTTAAGTCTAACATGCTTCCTATGCATAGGAATCTTGTAAATAAACAAGTTCATGAAGAGCAAAGTAACAAGCATAGGAAGATAAAACAAGTGTAGCTTCAAAAATTTCAGCACATAGAGAGGTGTTTTAGTAACATGAAAATTTTTACAACCATATTTTCCTCTCTCATAATAACTTTCAGTAGCATCATGAGCAAACTCAACAATATAACTATCACATAAAGCATTCTTATCATGAGTCTCATGCATAAAATAATTACTACTCCCAACATAAGCATAGTCATTCTTATTAATTGTAGTGGGAGCAAATTCAACAAAGTAGCTATCAAATATAGGAGGTATATTGTAATCATAATCAAATTTATCCTCCATAACAGGTGGTAACAAAAGACTACTATCATTATAATCATCATAAATGGGAGGCAAAGTATCATCAAAGAAAATTTTCTCCTCAATGCTTGGGGGACTAAAAATATCATGCTCATCAAAGCCAGCTTCCCCAAGCTTAGAATTTTCCATAGCATTAGCAACAATAGTGTTCAAAGCATTCATACTAATAACATTCCCATTATCATGCATATAAAGTTCCATGGGTTTCTTAATTCTTTCTTCAAACACATCATGTCCTAATTCAAGATAAAGTTCATAAAGATCTCTCATATTTTTGTTGTTTTCCATTATGCCTAACTAGTGTAAACAAGAAACCAAATGTCACAATTGCAGAGTCTAAAGGAAATAGCTTCGAGTACTTACAACGGCGCCGGAAAATAGCTTGGTAGCCGAGATCCGGAGTGTGAGTACCTTTTACCTTTCCTCCCCGGCAACGGCGCCAGAAAAGTGCTTGATGTCTACGTTCCCCTCCTTTCCTGTAGACAGTGTGTTGGGCCTCCAAGAGTAGAGGTTTGTAGAACAGCAGCAAGTTTCCCTTAAGTGGATCACCCAAGGTTTATCGAACTCAGGGAGGAAGAGGTCAAAGATATCCCTCTCATGCAACCCTGCAACCACAAAGCAAGAAGTCTCTTGTGTCCCCAACACACCAAATAGGTGCACTAGTTCGGCGAAGAGATAGTGAAATACAGGTGGTATGAATATATATGAGCAGTAGCAACGGTGCCAGAAAATAGCTTGCTGGCGTGTAGTTGATGGTGGTAGTATTGCAGCAGTAGTAACACAGTAAAACAGTAAACAAGCAGTAGTAACTCAGCAGTATTTAGGAACAAGGCCTAGGGATTAGACTTTCACTAGTGGACACTCTCAACATTGATCACATAACAGAATAGATAAATGCATACTCTACACTTTTGTTGGATGATGAACACATTGCGTAGGATTACACGAACCCTCAATGCCGGAGTTAACAAGCTCCACAATAATGCTCATGTTTAGGTAACCTTAAGTGTAAGATAGATCAAAAGACTAAACCAAGTACTAGCATAGCATGCACACTGTCACCTTCATGCATATGTAGGAGGAATAGATCACATCAATATTATCATAGCAATAGTTAACTTCGCAATCTACAAGAGATCATGATCATAGCATAAACCAAGTACTAACACGGTGCACACACTGTCACCTTTGCACACATGCAGGAGGAATAAAACTACTTTAATAACTTTGCTAGAGTAGCACATAGATAAATTGTGATACGATGCACATTGCAATCATAAAGAGATATAAATAAGCACTTCACTACGCTCTTCAACAGTGAATAAGTACTTCGTGAAATATAGCCTAAGAGACCCACACGGTGCACACACTGTCACCTTTACACACGTGGGACAAGGAGTCTCCGGAGATCACATAAGTAAAACCCACTTGACTAGCATAATGACATCTAGATTACAAGCATCATCATATGAATCTCAATCATGTAAGGCAGCTCATGAGATTATTGTATTGAACTACATAGGAGAGAGATGAACCACATAGCTACCGGTACAGCCCCGAGCCTCAATGGAGAACTACTCCCTCCTCATGGGAGCAGCAGCGGTGATGAAGATGGCGGTGGAGATGGCAGCGGTGTCGATGGAGAAGCCTTCCGGGGCACCCCCGCTCCGGCAGGGTGCCGGAACAGAGACTCCTGTCCCCGATCTTGGCTTCGCGATGACGGCGGCTCGGAACTTTTCTCGTATCGTGGCTTCCTCCGTAAGGGTTTTCGGCAGGGGCTTTAAATAGGCGAAGAGGCGGCGCAGAGGGTCGAAGGGGCGACCACACCATAGGGTGGCGCGGGCCCAGCCCTGGCCGCGCCACCCTATCATCTGGGCCCACAGGCCCCTCTGGCGGCTCTCGGGTGTTCTGGATGCTTCCGGGCAAAATAGGAACCCGGGCGTTGATTTCGTCCAATTCCGAGAATATTTCGTTACTAGGATTTCTGAAACCAAAAACAGCAAAACAGAACTGCACTTCGGCATCTTGTTAATAGGTTAGTTCCAAAATGCACAAATATGACATAAAGTGTGCATAAAACATGTAGGTATCATCAATAAAGTAGCATGGAACATAAGAAATTATCGATACGTTGGAGACGTATCAACGTTGACCAGCGCGAGCCGGTCGATGTGGCCATGTGCGGTCCGCCAGGTTGGCCAGGGCGCGCAGACGAGGCGCCATCCGAGTGGAAGTGAGGAGAAAATGGAGATGTGAGGCTGTGAGGATATGTGGTGATGGAGTTGATGAGGCTGCGGTTGAGTCGTGATGGAGTTGATGAGGCTGCGGTTTAGTGGTGATGGTGATGGTTGTGGATATGTCCAGGGGAAAGGCATGCGTGCCTGAGGTGAGACTGGTTGAGGCCTGACCGGGGGATAGGCATGGGTGCTTGAGGAGTGGATGGTTGAGGCAGGAGTTGGCTGGGGGTTTGTGGGAGAGACGGAAGAGGTGGCCGGGCAGAGTGGAGAAGAGAGGCTGAGGACATTGAGGCGAGTGTGGATGGTTCTGCGGAACTTGTGTGGTGAGGCAGCCGGGGTTGTTGAGGACGTGTATGGTTAGGAGTTGTGCGTATCCCAGATGGTTGAAGCTGGATATCTTCGCTGCTGATGAAGAGATGAATCGAGATGACAAGATGATGGAAAGTGCAATGCTGTCATGTATCCTAGGAGTTATGCTGAATGTTCATTACTGGTAGTTGTCATATGTGTCATGTTGTTGTTGCAAGATGGCCATGGTTGTTTACCCATGATCATCTTGAGGGGGTGTGTTGGACCATGAGTGAGTTTAGTAGTAGCGCTGTAGTAATATTGTATCCAGTGTGAGGCCCATAGAGGCCCATGTCCAGTAGTATTGTAACCCTAACTCAGATGATATAAATACACAGTGTGGTGGTCTGAGTAACCTAACCCACCCATTCGCTGAAACTCTACAAAATATGAGCCACCAATCATGAGCCGTTGAATGCTCTACATGTCCACGATTGACAACAACAACAACAACAAAGCCTTTATTCCCAAACAAGTTGGGGTAGGCTATACAAGTCCACAATTGACACGATTACAATTTCTCACTATTTGGCCGTAGGCTACTGCTCTAGTTACATCATGTTTGATATCTTTCTGCGATCCTGTATTACATGTTTATGCACGTCATAATGCTTCTACTACTATTTGGTGTCAATTTAATTATAGCAAAGCCGTGACTCGTAACTGTTTGTTGTTATTACACGTGCAGCAGGCACATCTTACACTCATAAACGTAGAGTAAAGCTCGCCTATAATCATGTAAGTACCTGCTGTTTTTTGTATATTGCTTAATGCAAACTTCTATATCTTGGACCTGTTTCTGTTTACAATTGGCCTCTCCTTCATGCAGAGGAGAAACAGTGAGGCACCAGGTTCTTCTGTCCAAGTACCCGATGAGGTCCGTGTGACTCAAAAAAAAGCTCACGTAAGTTCCCTGTTTTTTTTTGAATGTTAATTTACCTCCTGTGCATAGTTCAATTGCATCATTTTCTGTATGTTGCACTACCTAAGTTGCCTAATGGAATCTAATAAAATATAAACAATGACCATATGGAACATTGCACACTGCCTTTGACCCATCTGGCATCCGGCATGCCTGGGTATAAGTTACATGATTTGGCTATGTTAATACAAGTCCTGAAATTCTATTATGTTAATTTTTTGCCTGTTGCTTCATTGAGTTTGCCTGTTGTTCCATGGCTAGTGCATGAAGTTTGATAGAAATGATCCTAGCTGAAATGATGCACTTTGTGTTTTTTTATTGCTTTATTCCTAACCTAGCTTCCTATTCTACTTGAAACATGATTGCTTTATTCCTAACCTAGCTTCCTATTCTACTTGAAACATGGTGAAAAAATAGTTATATTACTTGTTTAAATGTCTAGCTTTGTTTTTCTGAGTCCCATTGACATGATGTGGTATATCCATATTCAAATGATCTGGCTGTTTATATAATACGCTCCATGTTCAATTGCTTCATTCAGTTTCTAGTAATCTATTATACATGATGCACATGGTGCTACTTGTTATATGCCCTTTTTTGTTTGAGTTTGATCATGAATTCAAGATTAAGCATTGCCTAAACGTTGACCAACGTAGGAAGATTCCCTCCCTTGTCTATACGTTGTGAGATAGATGATGAGACCTCTCTAGCAGCGAATTTATACGCGCTAGATAACACCCCGTTTAATTCGGTCCTGTTGGGACTCGAACCCGGGTGGGCTGGCTGCGCACTCGCAAGCCTTGCCACTGAGCTAGCACTCAGTTCTCAGATTAAGCAATGCCTCGTTATGCTTAATTTAAATGTTATGGCACTTCATACAAGCCATACAATTAATTGTTGCATTGACCTTCTGCGATGTCGAAGGCACTATCTGAGTCATGCTTAAATCAATCATACATTATTTTCCTAATAGTATCAAATCCAACATGCACATCTTTTGACTGTATTTGGCTATTTGCTAGATTTCTTCTGTGCAGTGACCTGGCTTCGTTATTGGGCACATGATGTCTAGTTGCTTGGTTCATTGTATACATCATCGCCATGATCTAGTTTGGTTTGTTCTAAGAGGCATGTGGCTTAACTGGTTTCTTTGTTGTATCTGCCCATGGTTCTTTCAAAATTATGTCAACAATGCTGTTTGTTTGCCTTGTATTGTATTGCATTTTAACTTGTTTTGTCTTAGTTTCAGCCTGCAAACAAAGCTGTAATGTCAGTAGGGACAACCCATTTATCAAGTGTTGCGGTCATTTCACAGAGCAACAGTGACAGTGGCACGTGCTCTCATTGGTCCACTGAGTCCGGTACACCAACCATTCCAGAAGAAATAGATGTACGAGGCTCTATTTTTGATTGCTTGTTGTGTTATATCAGCTCAATGATGTTCTTGAAATTGGAGGTCTTTTATTGCATCATATGATGTTGTAACTTGTTTTATCTAAATTTCAGGCTTCAAATAAAGCTACAATGCCAGAAGCAAGGGCCAATGCCTCAAGTATTGATGTTTCACAAAGCAGCAGTGAGAGTGCATATTGCTCGCATAGGCCCATGGTATCTATTGGTCAACTTAATCCGGCACAAAGAGATTTCGGGGATGCACTCCAAGAGGCAGTTGATATATTTGGGCGGGAAAACAAAGATGCTGATGAATTAATTGCCAAGACACGCCAAGAGATACATGAATTGAAAAATAGGCAAACTTTGACAGAAAATGTTCTAAAGAATCTCCTATGCACTTGTCATGGTAAGCCAGTTGTGATGTGTCTGGGAATTGAAGGTGTCTAAATAAACTTTGATTCTGTTGTTCAGTCAAGTGGACTGCTGATGCCAATGCTGTAACTAATTACTGCTCAAAATTTCGTTCAAAATTTCGTGGTCTGTAATAATTGCAAATTTTGTTGTTGTACTAAAATTAGATATGTTCCATGTGGCTGCTGTATTTTGTGTGAAATAATATCCTGATGTGTACTTCAATTAAACCATAAATCGACTGCATGCTGAAAATTTGAATCTGAGCGCACGTGTGAACTGTTTTCTGCTCGTAATGCAATAACGGCTGTTTCTTGGAAGGACTACGTACATGGGTGAAAAGTTAGAGAAGCTACAGTACTCTAACTTGAAGGTGAAAAGTTAGAGAAGCTACAGTACTCTAACTTTCCTTCCCCCAAACCATATGTCTAAAATCCAAATAATTTAAATTAATTTGCACAATACAAACTTGTGTCTTGCATTTGAAGTAATTACATGCAGAGAAAATTATGGTGTAATAAAATTTAGTTTAGTTTTTAAACATCTACAGTAATCACCTTTATTAGTTAAAGACAGTGCATAACCTTGTACTTATGCTACAGAAGCCTGACTTTGCTTCTTTATTTTTCCTGACTTAGCTCCTTCACGTTAGAGGATACGGTTCCCGTACATGGTAGCCCATTAATAATTATGCCTGCTAGCAAGATAGATGGTCCTTATTATAGTCAGGCATGTCAACTTGTATGATTAAAAGTAGTTCGTACACATTAAATCTACCATCTGCATTTTTCTCTGTAATAACTTTTCTTTTTACACAACTCAAAACTTGTCTGGCTAATATGAAATTTGAGATGGCAAAACCCGGGAAAGATAAAGATATCACCAAAAACTCTTTCCTGCGAAATGCTGGGTTTTGAAGCCCAAGTCCAAGTCTTTCTCTGCTCAAGTTTTGGAGGAACAACTCCAAGTAGAACGAGTTGCAACAGCTATGCTAAGAACAAAAGTTGACATGTTGAGATCGAGATTAGAAGCATGTGATGCCCTACTGCACGAGGCCAATCAAGTTCGTTATAATCTCCCAAAGACTAAGAAAATGCCATAGATAATTGGAGATGAACACTAACATAGTGAGTACATTGGTCTTGTGAAATGTTTCCTTAGATTAAGGCACCGTTCAGACTTTTGTTGGTGGATGCATTTATCTGCGGTTGGGATCAACTTGGTAGTTGTTCCTGTGGATGTTATATAAATTAATTGCCTAGCCTTTTTTGAATCAGTTCGAACTTAAATGGTATCATAGCCAAGGTCTCAAGTTTGAATTGTCGAACGTGTGGTTTAATTTAATCTCTGTCGGGCGGCAAAATCTCCCACCAATCCTGAAATATTTCAAACGCATTTTTGAATGGGATTAAGAAGATAGATCATGATCATGGTAGTGACCTATATTCAACGTGATGATGATTTGATTTTGCACTCGGCCATGAACAGAGGTACTAGTACGGTGTCACAATTTTTTATCATTATACTTGTACCTTAGCGAAATTCAAAATCTCATAGCGGCAAAACTTCCCGCCCACAAAATACAAAAATTTCACACGCTTCCAAATTCCCATTCTACCCCTGTGGAGATGACAGCAAAGTCGGTTGGTGAGGGGTTTGCCCGTCATTTTTTCGATCACCACCTCCCTAGCCCGGAAACCCTCCCAAAAAAAATACATTTCCTTCAGTCTCTCATCTGAGACCACCCACCGGAACTTCTCAAGTCCCTCTCTCTACCACCTCCACGACCACCGCACCGGAACATCCCCGCCGGACTTCCCTGGCCTACCCGAGCCCTCGCGATCCTCGTCATCCGGCTGCCTGCCGGAGCCGCTTCATCGACGCCGTCATCAACCGGACCGGATCATCCCCGCCGAACCTCGAAACCATATGCTCATCCAGCAGTCTACCGCAGTCGCTTCAGCTGCGGTATCGTCCACCCCGCCGGAGCCGCTTCGCCGGATCCGTCATCCACCGCATCGGATCTTGCTCACCGACACCGCTGTGCATGAACCGGATCTGCTTCACCGGCGCCGTGCATGATCTAAACTCTTCTACTGTCGCTTTTCTATTGCTTGCCTGCAAGTTCTTGTTTAATCTTGGGGGAACCTGTTTGTGCTAACGACGCGCCGTTACGTTTTTGCAGATGAGATGAGTAACCATGAAGTGTAATGGCCGTCTCTCCAACCCCAAGTAGCACATGTAGCGTACTTCATCACCGGATCTATCAACCCCAGGAAGATCTGCTGTGACTCCCACAGAGTGCTTCTCCTAATGTAAGTCCCTTGTTTTAGCGCCATGTTCTGGGTTCAGATGCTTGTTTGTCTGAAGCTCTTTTAGTTCATTCCTAGCTATGACCGTAACACCTTGCTATTTTCTACTTCATTGCTAACTTTAAGCGATTGAACATTTTGGTTTGCATTCCCTGCTCTGTAGATGTAGCCATCATAACTTCTATCTTGCTCAGTCGTTGTTACAAAAATTATACTGTAGGTATTATAGTAACATCCTGCTATTATTTAGTTCATGGCCAATTTTAAGTAATTGCACATGTTGGTTCGCATTCCCTGCTCTATAGCTTTTGGCATCGTAACTTCTATATTTGGTTTACATTCCCTGCTCTGTAGATCTAGCCATCATAACTTTATCTTGCTCAGTCGTTGTTACAAAAATTATGGCCTGCTACTATGTTGTTTGTGCCAATTTTTTACTCCATGAACATGTTGGCTTGCATTCCCTGTACTACAGGTGATGCCATTGTTTTGTATCTAGTTCATTGTAAGCTAACAAAGTAAGGACTTAGTTTGGCATGCTATCACTCTGCTATCTAGCCTGTAGTACAAATAAACTTGTCATACTACTAGATAATAATTTTGCGTGCCATCTTGTTCTTCAAAAGCTGCATTATTGACTTGTTTCTCTGACTTGGCATGACGCTCACATATGGAAAGCTGAACATATTGGTTTGCATTCCCTCTTATACAAGTTCACAGGTGATCCCACTATATTCTGTATCTGGTCCATCCTAAGCTCCAGCATTAACTATCCTCCATGTGTTGCTCATTACAAGTTTATATCCCGAAACATCTTGATTTGCATCCCCTTCACTATAAGTTCAGGAGTATTATTTAGTTCACGGCCAAAGTGAAGTAATTGCACTTGGCACATGTTGGTTCACATTCCCTCCTCTTTAGCTTTTGCCATCGTAACTTCTATTTTTAGTTTACATTCCCTGCTCTGTAGATGTAGCCATCATAACTTCATCTTGCTCAGTCGTTGTTACAAAATTTATAGCCTGCTACTATGTTGTTCATGCCAATTTTGTACTCCCTGAACATGTTGGTTTGCATGGGACTCGACAGTAGTAAGTCTGCTGTTTCATTCTAACATGCTCTGTTATATTGGCTGTTGGTATGCGGCATGCACTCTTTGTTTGCTTATTGTGCGCATTACAATGATCTTGTTATAACGACGAAATGATGAGTTCCAAATTCTTTGCCAAACAATATTGTAGTGTCTTTGCCTTTCCATTGTTGTTGTCTTAACTTGTAATGTCTTTGTTTCAGATATAGGTGCTGCATGGACAACTTAAAAGATTGCCGGATCGCTTCATTGTATTGCTAGGTTTAATTACCATTCAATTTCTCTGGGTTCTGTAATATTTTTTTCAATGCCTTGCAGCTGATGTAATATTTAGTTAGTTTTTATAGTTCTTTCGCGCATTTTTTCTTTGGTGCTTGTGGTAAGTGAGGCTATCCGACAGAAATCAATGCTGCGTAAATATTCTCAGTATCTAAATCACGAATTCCCATCCCTTAAACGGCCCAATCAAGCGAAATCACATATGTGCCTGCCCGCAAAATCCTAAAGCGCATATTATGCCGGCATATAAACAGCAACTAAACGGGCTGGCCCACTTACTTCTTGGGCCAGCCCATTTGATTTACGGTGGACCCCACACACTAATTGGGCTGGCCCACTTGCTTTAAGGTGGACCCCACCAACTACTAGGCCGGCCCACTAATTAGTTGGGCCAGCCCATTTGCTTTTTGGAGGACCCCACATAATAAATGGGCCGGCCCTTTAAGAGGAAAGTGGGACCCACCTGTGTTTTTGGCCCGACCTACTATCTTGTTGGGCCGGCCCACTTGCTATATTGTGGACCCCACATACTAGTTGGGCCGGCCCTTTAACAGGAAAGGCCCACATGTGCTTATTGGGCCGGCCCACTATCTTGTTGGGCCGGCCCACTTGCTCTATGGTGGTCCCACATGGTAAATGGGCCGGCCCTTTAAGTGGAAGGTGGGACCCACTGTGTTTTTGGCCCGCCCACTATCTTGTTGGGCCGGCCCACTTTCTATATGGTGGACCCCGCATACCAAATGGGCCGGCCCATTAACAGAATGTGGGACCCCTGTTTTTGGCCCGGCCCACTATCTTGGTGGGCCAGCCCATGGCTATATGGTGGGCCCCACGTACTAAATGGGCCGGCCCTTTAACAGAAAGTGGGACCCACTGTGTTTTTGGCCCGCCCACTATTTTGTTGGGCCGTCCCACTTGCTATATGGTGGACCCCACAAACTTAATGGGCCGATCCTTTAACCGGAAAGTGGGACCCACTGTTTTTGGCCCGCCCACTAGCTTGTTGGGCCGGCCCACTTGCTATACGTGGACCCCACACACTAAATGGGCCGTTTTAACAGAAAGTGGGACCCACTGTGTTTTGGCCCGCCCACTTGCTTCTTGGGCCGGCCGCTTGTAAGGTGGACCCACATGTTAAATGGGTCGGCCCATTTAAGTTTTGAGTCAACATTAGAGGTTAGGCCCGGCCCACGTAACTAATGGACCAGCCCAGCTATATAGTTGACCGGTCAAACTATGTCATCTGGCCCGGCCCGCTTAAGACGTGGGCCTCGTGTGGGCCTACCATCTACCACGGGGTTTCAGCCGGTTAACGCCGTTAACGGGCAAACGGCTCTGCCACGTGTCGTTTGCATGACGTCGCAGTCAACGGGCTCCCGAAAACACTTCCGCAACGGTCCGATTTTCGTGGCGGAAGGGCGCCCAAGCGCGACGGACCGAAAAATCGTCGTTGGACTTTGCCTGACGCAGTTTCGACAACAGAACCCATATCGTCGGGTTAGGCCCATAGGCGACGAAAAATGCCCCTTAGTTGACGATTTTGGGACGTTGTCTATCGAACTTTTCTTGTAGTGCGTATGACGGGTAGGGTCAGGAGACACGTCGGAGCAGCCATCCATCTATCGCTGACGTGTGGGCCGTTTTATTTCATGATTTTATACGCGGTGCTGCCAATGACAAATGGGGCCGCTCTATAGGGCTGCCGCAGCCAATGACCAGTGGGGTCGTATATTTTTCAGGAAAAGACATATATTGCCGCTCTGTGGGGCTGCCGCAGCCAATGACCAGTGGGGTCGTCTATTTATTTAGAGAAAAGCATATATTGCAGCTCGGTGGGGCCTCCGCAGCCAATGACCAGTGGGGTCGTCTATTTTTCAGGAAAAGACATATATTGCCGCTCTGTGGGGCTGCCGCAGCCAATGACCAGTGGGGTCGTCTATTTATTTAGAGAAAAGCATATATTGCAGCTCTGGGGCCTCCGCAGCCAATGACCAGTGGGGTCGTCTATTTTTCAGGAAAATACATATATTGCCGCTCTGTGGGCTGCCGCAGCCAATGACCAGTGGGGTCGTCTATTTATTTAGAGAAAATCATATATTGCCGCTGTGGGGCCTCCGCAGCCAATGACTAGTGGGGTCGTCTATTTTTCAGAAAAGACATATATTGCCGCTCTGTGGGGCTGCCATGGTCGTCTATTTATTTAGAGAAAATCATATATTGCCGCTCGTGGGGCCTCCGCAGCCAATGACCAGTGGGGTCGTCTATTTTTCAGGAAAAGACATATATTGCCGCTCTGTGGGGCTGCCGCAGCCAATGACCAGTGGGGTCGTCTATTTATTTAGAGAATATCATAGAGAGAAGCAACAAGTTCGCTAATTAATTATTCTTATAAGCTAGACCCATCATTAGTCACCGGAGAACCGCTGGCAGCTCGTTCCCCACCGTCGGACGGAGCAGCCATCGCCGGAGCTCGTTCCCCACCGTCGGACGGAGCAGCCATCGCCGGCGCTCGTCGCGCCGCCGGCTCTGTCCCCCGGCGGCGTCGGACGGACTGCGACGCTGCAGTCAACCAAGGCTCCAGCACTTGTTTCGTCCGCACGCATTGTACCCACCGCAGGAAAGTCCGCCGCAAGCAGATCCGCCGCCCACGACGACCGGGATTTGTTCCGCGCACCAATTGGTAGTATAGCTTGGTAAGACCTCCGCTTCTGCCTCCCCCGCCCCCTAATCGATTCGGTTCCCGTAATTTATTGGAGTTTGCAGGTGCGAAATAGTCCTCAATGTCTGGTCGTAGCGGGTACACCGGCGAGGGTGGGGATTCGATCATGTCGTGGCCACGTTCTGCTTCTCCTACCTCGTCGGAAGTGCAGGTATCTAGCTTCAGCTCTCTGTACTAACATTGATTTTGAAGTGCCGCCATGGCCTGTTGGAGTGATTTCAGTTGTTCTTTTTTCCATTATTGTTACAGTTAGCCAGGCAAGCCGATGATCCATGGTACATTGCATACCAAGATGAATCAACCCAGTGGTGTAGCCAGAGGATGGATTTGGAGGAGAAGGTGGCCAATTTAGGTGATGAATTGGCCCGTAAAAACCTGATGATATTCGAGCTGAAGCGTATTGTGGAGGAAGAAAAGAAGAATTCAGAGCTTATTCGCAAGGAGAAGTTGAGAGTTGAGACAGATCTTGCCGTATTTGATCAAGTGGTAGAAAATCTAGAACATGAACTTCAAGTGATGGGAGAGGAGAAAAGTAGATTCATCTGGGCAGTTTTATTAGGTGTCATCCCTGTCCTTGCAGTTATGTTGTTCTGGTAGACGAATTTTGTATAGAATTTCTTGATTTTTGTCTTGAGTTACCTCATAGAACAACACCCCTAGTGGTTAAAACTCACCAAATAAAACACATGTGTGGCTTAGGAAGAATTGTTTTCCTTCTTACTACATCAAACCCTTCTCCTGATGACAACATGAGTATGCCTACTTAAAAATTTCCGACTTTGGCAGTTGATATCTAAACAACCACAACTGTTATAGGTGGCCTCCATACATGGATCTTATCTATGCAACACCCTCTTCAACCTCCACGTCCTGCATGTCTCAGTCAATCCTTGCAACTCATATATTCAACTTGATCTGGTATCCTATCCCATGTTCCAGCACCAGATCACTTCTTCCTCTTTTACCTCTTGTTTTTATTCAAGCTTAATCTTCACAAAACCAAGAGTGGGAATGATGGATACATTTTGTAGCCACCATCTCTTGTTTTTCTTCTCAAGTTTTGATTACAAAACTACTTCTAATTTTACTAAATCTTTTCAAGATATTTCTTCAAAGAAAACAAAGAACTGAAATGGGTTTTGTTTTTCATCCCATTTCTACCAAGTACTGATTTTTAAAACATTACTCTCTATTTTGCTTCCTTTTTACAAAAAGGCTTGTTATGGTATTTATACCATTTCTTGTTTATTTTAAGATTGAGAAAACTCTACTTTACTTGAGAAAGTAAGTAGAACATTTTGAACTCCTATGTTCCAACTAGTTCTCTCTCAATATTTTCAAATTCCATTCCACTTGAGTTCATTACCAATTGTCCCCTAGACAATTGAGGTGTTTCAAATACTTTTCAAACAAGTTCTATTTCAAATGACAACTCTTGCACATCTTGTGTACATCTCTGATCTACCCATTATGTTCCTTCATCCTCCAATTCTGGATCAAATGGATGATCATTTGATACTTTCAAACCACTCCCAATTGACCTCTTATTTGTAGAACAACTTATAATTCATCATGCCATCTCACTCCTCTACTCATTTCCATCCTCACCTTGACCTCATAAATTGATGATTTATGTCACCATATTCATCCTTGTGAGTATATGGATACTTCACTCACCATATCTTGTAGCCTTGCTCTACCATTGTCTAAACCACCATCACCACCATCTACTTTAGCACCCTTGTGCATTGTTATCTCTTTAGGCCACCATTTTTGCAAAATGTGAGACACTCAAACTTGGGTGTCATGCATGTGTGGCAATACTCTCTAAATGATCACATGTGCATGGCCACAAAATTGGCCGGCCATGCCATGCATGGCACACATGCATCATGCCTCTCCATCTCTCACACATAATTATTTCACCTTGGGAAGCCTCTCCTCCTTTGTCCCTTCCCAATGCCACAAATAAATTCAGCTTGGGTCAAATATCTCTTCCCCAAACCAGCCTCCCAACTAACCCAATCAATGAAGAGGCTACCTCCCAACCAACCTAATCAATGAGGAGGCAGCCCACCCCCTCTTCCTCTATATAAAGGGGCTTGGCAGCCCACCCCCTCCTCACTTGCTCTCACTTTTCCACTCCCCACTCTTTCCTCCACTCCCACACACTCTCCTCCTACCTCTCCCCACGAAATTGCTGCTCCTCCTAGCTTCATGGCCGGCCATGGCCATGAAAAGCTCTCCAAGATGAAGCTCTCCCCCTCCCTCAAGCTCCCCTTCTCCATGAGAGCATCCCTCTCCTTCTTCTCCCCAACCCTAGATGGTTTTATCTCCTCTTCTTCTTCCTCCCTTGCTTAGTTTGGATCTTGATGCAGGTGCATGTTGGTCCAAGCATGGAGAAGTTTCACCTATCCTCAGATCTGAAGTCCTTGACCAAAGTTCGTCCAAAACCTTGCAGTAATTTCTTTCATCTTGCTGTTTCAGATTCTGGTACGAACTTGTAAAATCCACCAAATCTCGTGTGCAGATCCAAATCGAGTGATTCAAAGTTCCACAGATAGATATCGAAAAGATCTACAACTTGGCGTTGGTCTCATTCAAAAATTCGTTCCCAAGCTCCTGGCTTAATTCGACAAAGCCAGATCTGTCTAGATCTTGATCTGTGAACCATTTCATTTTTAGGAGGTCATTCGATGTGAAACCAACGCCAAAATGAAGGTACTGAAGAGGACTTTCACCCACAGTTGAGTTTCTCAAAAAGGTTTTGTAAAAAGGAACAAATCTAACAAACAGTGAATCTGCATGTTTCCAGAACTTTATTTACCAGGGAGAATCGGTAACGAATTTGAGGATGAGACCAACGCCAAGTTGTAGATCTTTTCGATATCTATCTGTGGAACTTTGAATCACTCGATTTGGATCTGCACACGAGATTTGGTGGATTTTACAAGTTCGTACCAGAATCTAAAACAGCAAGATGAAAGAAATTACTGCAAGGTTTTGGACGAACTTTGGTCAAGGACTTCAGATCTGAGGATAGGTGAAACTTCTCCATGCTTGGACCAACATGCACCTGCATCAAGATCCAAACTTAGCAAGGGAGGAAGAAGAAGAGGAGAGAAAACCATCTAGGATTGGGGAGAAGAAGGAGAGGGATGCTCTCATGGAGAAGGGGAGCTTGAGGGAGGGGGAGAGCTTCATCTTGGAGAGCTTTTCATGGCCATGGCCGGCCATGAAGCTAGGAGGAGCACAATTTCGTGGGGAGAGGTAGGAGGAGAGTGTGTGGGAGTGGAGGAAAGAGTGGGGAGTGGAAAAGTGAGAGCAAGTGAGGAGGGGGTGGGCTGCCAAACCCCTTTATATAGAGGAAGAGGGGGTGGGCTGCCTCCTCATTGATTAGGTTGGTTGGGAGGTAGCCTCTTCATTGATTGGGTTAGTTGGGAGGCTGGTTTGGGGAAGAGATATTTGACCCAAGCTGAATTTATTTGTGGCATTGGGAAGGGACAAAGGAGGAGAGGCTTCCCAAGGTGAAATAATTATGTGTGAGAGAGAGAGATGGAGAGGCATGATGCATGTGTGCCATGCATGGCACGGCCGGCCAATTTTGTGGCCATGCACATGTGATCATTTAGAGAGCATTGCCACACATGCATGACACCCAAGTTTGAGTGTCTCACATTTTGCAAAAATGGTGGCCTAAAGAGATAACAATGCACAAGGGTGCTAAAGTAGATGGTGGTGATGGTGGTTTAGACAATGGTAGAGCAAGGCTACAAGATATGGTGAGTGAAGTATCCATATACTCACAAGGATGAATATGGTGACATAAATCATCAATTTATGAGGTCAAGGTGAGGATGGAAATGAGTAGAGGAGTGAGATGGCATGATGAATTATAAGTTGTTCTACAAATAAGAGGTCAATTGGGAGTGGTTTGAAAGTATCAAATGATCATCCATTTGATCCAGAATTGGAGGATGAAGGAACATAATGGGTAGATCAGAGATGTACACAAGATGTGCAAGAGTTGTCATTTGAAATAGAACTTGTTTGAAAAGTATTTGAAACACCTCAATTGTCTAGGGGACAATTGGTAATGAACTCAAGTGGAATGGAATTTGAAAATATTGAGAGAGAACTAGTTGGAACATAGGAGTTCAAAATGTTCTACTTACTTTCTCAAGTAAAGTAGAGTTTTCTCAATCTTAAAATAAACAAGAAATGGTATAAATACCATAACAAGCCTTTTTGTAAAAAGGAAAGCAAAATAGAAAGTAATGTTTTAGAGATCAGTACTTGGTAGAAATGGGATGAAAAACAAAACCCATTTCAGTTCTTTGTTTTCTTTGAAGAAATATCTTGAAAAGATTTAGTAAAATTAGAAGTAGTTTTGTAATCAAAACTTGAGAAGAAAAACAATAGGTTTTTGAGAAAGAGAACTATTTTAGGGAGGAGTGTTCTCAAGGATAGATGGTGGCTACAAAATGTATCCATCATTCCCACTCTTGGTTTTGTGAAGATTAAGCTTGAATAAAAACAAGAGGTAAAAGAGGAAGAAGTGATCTGGTGCTGGAACATGGGATAGGATACCAGATCAAGTTGAATATATGAGTTGCAAGGATTGACTGAGACATGCAGGACGTGGAGGTTGAAGAGGGTGTTGCATAGATAAGATCCATGTATGGAGGCCACCTATAACAGTTGTGGTTGTTTAGATATCAACTGCCAAAGTCGGAAATTTTTAAGTAGGCATACTCATGTTGTCATCAGGAGAAGGGTTTGATGTAGTAAGAAGGAAAACAATTCTTCCTAAGCCACACATGTGTTTTATTTGGTGAGTTGCTTGTTTAACCACTAGGGGTGTTGTTCTATGAGGTAACTCAAGACAAAACTCAACAAGCAAATCAAGACAATACATCTACCAACAGATCAAGGCAATTCATCTTAATTAGTCTATAGAAAAAGTTTTTGTTCCCCCCGATTTTTGAAATAAGGACAACTAATCAAGGTTGCAAAAGTTGGGGTGTTACAGATCTTCCACCCTTAAAATAATCTCGTCCCGAGATTACTGAGTGTAGAACTAGAGGGGTTATAAAGTTTAACCAAGGTTAGACTCCATTCTTCTGTAGACGTGCCGTTGTAGAGAAGGTCGTTGCTTCATCTTCTGGGAGACATGATGGATTCCTGCCTATGGCGAGCTTCATGAAGAGGTAGAATACTCCATGCAGGTGTGGGATCTTTAGCTTCTTAACGATCCTAGGGGAGGTTCAAGACTGTGGGAGGGTTAGTGCACCCAACGGTGCTTGAGCAGGGTTGAAAACGTATTAGAGTTAGCTTTAAATTTTAGTGGAAGACGAAGTCTTCCACCCTTAAAATTGTTCATGGAGGGGGTTTAAAAACTCTAAGCTTCGGCCACGGGTCTTGTCGGTGCTTTCGAAGAAGTGATCTTTCTCTCGTCTTGAGTTGAACATCTTCAGGGGGCGATGTGTAGTCCATAGGGGGGGTTATGCATCCTAACAAGTTCTCAACAGTGTTTTTAGAAAGGTTAAAAAAAATGTTAGGGTTAGCTCCAATTTATAGTGGAAGACGAACCTTAAGATTTTTCACCGGGTTCTCGGAAAAACTCAGAACTTCTGCCTTGTAGTTCTGTCTGGGGCTTCTGAAGAAGTCATCGGTCTTCCTTGTTCAGCTGAAGAATCTTCGGGGGCGATGTGCAGACCACCACTTCAAGAGACACTCATGGTGTTAACTAAACCATATGACGCGCAGTAAGTTAGTAAGTTGATGAACTCCTGGGGGGGTATCCATATGAAGCAGCAACAAGGTCGTCGAAGACAATCTTCAGCTTGCGGGTCGGTGCTGACTTATACCAGTTGGGAAGTGAGCGGGTAAGTTGCACTTAATCTTGAGTCTTGAGGTATCTTCAGGAGCTTCACTTGATGAGGACCAGATGAACCATGCGATGTAGCTTGGCTTTGATGCTATTGTTCAGCTTGTTAGACGGTGTGTTAGAGGGTAGTTTTCAAGAAGATATCCTCGAGGTTAGTGCGGTTATGCTCTAAGGTTAGACCAAATTAGTAAGACTTCTCGCAGAGGTGCAGTCACTCTTGAAGGTAGGGGTTTCTTCTTTGTTGGCGTAGTAGATATGCTTCGGCTGATCTTGAAAGTAGTAAGCGGAGGTAGGGGTCTGAGTTAGTTTTTCTGAGGTTTGAAAAACAACTTCTAACGGGGCTAGAGTTAGAGTCTTTCGTTGATTTACCCAATTAACTAGATGTTAGCAATCCATCGGCGAGGTAGATGAGGGTGAAAACATCCTGGGGAGGCTTCCTACGCTAGGTCATCACACTAGGAGTATTTTTCAGGCCGAAAGACTAGAAAAACATACACACAACAAACAAATAAAAGACACTCAAGGCAGCACACTAGTGAACTACAAGCAATCAGCACACCAAACAAGGCACTCTAAGTATCTAGGGATACCTAATACGTGGGGGTAGCTCAATCGAAGCGATTGAGTTTGTCCTATCCATCCTATAGTTTTGGGGCTGGTCACATATGTTGGCGTCTTCATCTTGTTGACATCGTCTTCAACAAGGATTTCTCGAAGCAGTTGGTGGTGAAGCGGCTTAGTGTTGAGTCGTCGATGTCGAGGTGAAGGCGAGATTTGCGTAGAACTTCCAGTCTCAACATCCCGGGGACGTGAGGTCTTCAGAGGGGTAGATGTCGAGGTACTTCCAAAGTTGACAACTTCTGGTGGCTGGCCTAAAAATTACTAGTCAAGAACTGAGGACTTGATCCCAGACGACTGCGAAAAGGTGCAAGTCCACGGAGGAACAAGGTCAGCTCATCGACAGACTTTGGTGACAACCAAAGGCATGATCTTATTATCCCTTTATCTGCACACTAAGTCGGCTTCCAATCTTCAATAACTGTTGTTTGGAGATACACGAGTCTTCCTGAGGGATTGATCCATAATTGAGGTCGAGTCTCCGGTCTGAGTTGGGACATTGTCTAGTATGTAGGTTTTGAAGTGGATGAGACAATAGAGTAAGAAATTTCAAACATTTTAATAAAGCGGAGAGATAAGAATTTAGAAGCTTTGAAGAAATAAGAGGAGCAGAAGCTATGCTTCCGACTAAAGAAAGAATTTGTTTCTTAAATAGTTTTTCCCAAGTACTTGTTTCCTAACTAACGTCCATGCTAACTAAGGTCTCCTACAGTCAGGATGGCTCTGATACCAGCTCTGTGGGGACCCCGGACTAGCTGTCCAAACCCTGTTATGTATACAGTTCACGATCCCATGATCACGACCACATAACCGAACTGATATCAAATTACACCATCCATTACAAAGCGGAATAAGAAAATTACAACATGGTCACATGACCAATACTTACATAATAGCCTCGAAGGGCCTAACTAAACATCAGAGTAGCAACATCACTTCAGCAGCGCAGTACCCAAGTCATCTGCCATAACCCTACAGGCAACTGACTGGGAAGACGTTCCTAGCTCGCATAGACGTCGTCAACTCCTTCTTCATCCATCGTGTTCCTCCAAGTCTGGCCAAGTAAATAGCCAGGGACAAAGCCGTGAGTACATTTGAATTGTACTCGCAAACCATCAAGAAGGTGATAACAATTCTAACTAAAGAAGACAAGAGAGGAAGAATAGTTTCTCTCGTGGATAAAGCATGTGAAAGAGAAATAGTTTCTCTTGTTGATATAGCATACCGGCATCTCAAGTGATGCGGACACTATGGTGGTCCTATGACATCTCTATATCTTTGTTAAAGAAGAGTTAGCATACCACCATCTCATTTGAAGGGATTGCTAGGGAAGTCCTATGACATCTCTATATCTTTGTTAGAGAAGAGTTAGCATACCGCCATCTCATTTGATGGGAATGCTAGGGAAGTCCTATGACATCTCTATATCTTTGTTAGAGAAGAGTTAGCATACCGCCATCTCATTTGATGGGAATGCTAGGGAAGTCCTATGACATCTCTATATCTTTGTTAAAGAAAAGTTCCTCTACATGAAACACTAGGAAGGGAGCAACCCAATTTATTTGTCCTTCCCGACCATCTCCATATGGTCGACACAACCTTTCCCGTACCCTTCCGGTACTTCAAAACAAGTTCTTTCCTTTCATTTGCCAAACCATTTTGTAAACCAAAACTCATCAGGCTAAGCAACAGCCATTCCAACCGTCCATGACCGCGGACGCGGCTATTCGAATAGATTTAACTCTGCAGAGTGTGCGCACTTTCCCCACAAGAACCGATAAATCCGCCGAGATCATCCCCGGTTCGTCATACTAAAGTATGCGAGTCTCGGATAATCAGTCATAGCCTTTCGCCTGTCTCCCTTGTCATGAGTCCTTCCCTGCGGGCTTACCCCTTCCCGGCACCCCGGCAGCATACCTCCTTTTGAGCGTATCTCCGGCGCCATGACAGAAGACCCTCAGTAATCGTCCGGCTGCAAGTTAATGCAGTGTATTGCCTCCTTCAGAGCGCAACCCGGTGTCAGAGGTCATCGTGACCCTCCTAGAGAGTGGTGAAGGTATCTCATGTCAACTTCAACAAACTACGGACTAAGCCCGTGCCCACTTTGGATATTGTGGTTGCGCCATGGGTGAGTACTTAGGCGCCAAAGTTTTCATAAAACCCAACCTTTTTCATATCCTCATCATTTTTACCAAATCCTTTCCTTTCATAAATTCTCACTTGGGGAAAACATCATGCCCAAGGTTTTATCAAAAACTTTTACAACAAGGTAAAACCTTGAGGGGTTCCCAACCTAAAGTTTCATGAGCTGAACTACTATTGCACTACGGCCGAGATGAGAGTCATCACGCCATAGAGGGGTATAAAGGTGTAGTGGAGTGAATCATACTTGCTTATGGTAAGCATGTATTATGACAACACAAGGAGGAATATACTCTCAGATTTGTGGTGGTAACTATACAACTTAGATAGTGGAGTATTACTATCCAACATACTCTCCAATAGGGTACACGGCATACTCCTCTCAATTGGAGAATACACCAAGATCATGACATAGACACCTCTATACTACAAAGGGGGTGGGTGTGATGTAAGTTATTTTCTTGAGATTATGCATGCTCAAGTTGGGCATACATGATAACCAATGGGAGTAGCACGGCCATGATGCCATGTATCCCATAATCACAAGACAAAGGTGGAGTATCACCACTAGGGAGTACCCCACTTGGAAACACACATAGATGACATAAATAGAGAGAATAACACACATAGAATTCAAGGTGCTTTGGACATCAACAAATGACATCCAACTAGACACCAAAACAGAGATCAAAAGATGGCTTGCCTTGGCTTATTTGTCCCTGGACTTCTTCAACTTCATCAATATAAGAATCCCGTCAATATAAATAAAATCCTTGTCCGAACCACTTCTTCTTCTTCTTCGGAATTGTTCGCATCTATCGTCGGAAAATATAAAAGGAACACAATCAAACATATTGCACCAACAAAACAACAAGCAACAAGCATCAATCAAAGACTAACCACTCTTATACGGCTAACATATTAAAGACTTATAGATACTACAAAGCAACTAAAAGAGAACCCATTTTATTTACCTAGTAAGGGTATGAGAGTATCACCACTTAGCAATTGCCTCTCTCGGTTATCACCATGGTATGAACCAAACATCCCCTGGTAGATAACATCATAAAGAGGACAAGAGCATTAGTTTGACATCAAATACATTCACATTATATTTTGAAACATTTTTGGAAAAGCGGGAAATCATTCTCTCTATTTTGTAAAGCTTACACAACACTACACAAGAATAGGAAGCAAATGATATGCCCCACCATTTGAAAACTTAAGCAAAACAAAAGAGCTAATGTTAAATTGCAGAGGTTTTGTTTTGCAATCATAAATGATCGAACGGTGCAAGCGTTTGTTGAGCTTTCAACCAACCAAGATCCATGTGACATACATCTCGACCAATCAGAGATCAGCCAGTGAGTACAAGTGAGGAAAACTGAGTAGAACTAAGAGGGGGAAAAGTGAGGAAATGTTTATCGAAAGGGCAAAACTGAGTAGGACTGAGTAAAACAAGTGGGCCCGGAGGGGGAAAACTGAGTAACACTAAGTAAAACAGGGGCACCCAAATAATAAAGGGACTAAGGGAAATTGAAGCTTTTGGCATAAAAATTGTAAAATTGTGTTATTTGAATAATATATTACATTTTGGCTGACGTGATATTGTTTGCAATACAAAGATACACAAGTGTGACGAATTTGGACTCATTTGGACGAAGTTTGTAAGCATAGTGGGTATTTGGGAGGTGTATTGAGCAGAAAGCCCTGCATCTTCATAGCTAGTAGCTCATGGACTAGGAAGTGGTTTTGAAGCTTTTGGCATAAAAACTTCATATCTCTATATTTCCTTTTCCATTATTATTTCTCTAGGTTGTAGGTAACATAACAAGACTCCATGGGAAGGTTCCACCATGTTTTGAATTATTTTGAATAAAACCCTAAACCCTAAAACCCTTAAACCCTAAAACCCTAAACCCTAGAGAAAATGATAAATTTGGCTTAAATGTGGCATACAAATTCAAATTTTTGAACACAAAGGGATCCCCAATACAAAGGGAACCCTTATTCAAATTCAAATTGTTCATACAAATTCAAATTTTTCAACACAAAGGCATCCCCAATACAAAGGGGACCCCAATACAAATTGTTCAACACAAAGGGAACCCCAATACAAAGGGAACCCCAATACAAATTGTTAATACAAATACAAATTAGTTGTTCAGAATAAAATCTTTCTCTTGCTCCTGGTGTGACTCGCTGGGGCCACCACCTTACTCCGGGTAACCCTACCAGGGATATTACCGGTGTCTACCTTCCTTTTGCCCTCTTTCTTGTTCTTCTTCTTCTGCGAAGCTTGTGCCTTTTCTTCTTGAATATGCTCTTCGAAGTTAGCAGCAATCTGGGCAAAGGTACTGTCGTAGCAATCTCGATCATACTGTTCCTTCTCCTCTGGACTCATCGGTCGAAGCCATTCTACATCCATCTGTTCCCTCTGCTCTCGATCCATCGGTTCAATCTCCTCATGTTCAATTGCTGCTTCAATCTCCTCATGTTGAACTGCTGCTTCAATCTCCTCATGTTGAACTGCTGCTTCAATCTCCTCAAGTTGAAATGCTGCTTCATTCTCCTCTGCATTTTCTGCTCCCGCCTGATATTCCATTCCAAAAGCTGGGTCAACATCATTTTTACAAATCCTAGCAATGTGTCCAGGGATTCCACAACGTTTGCACTTACGTTTTCGAATCGGTGCACCACCCTCTGCACTAGCTCTGATCCTATTCTTCCTCGGCCTACCTGCCGGTCTAGTCAATACTGGAGAGTACAATTTGAAGCCTGGATCGACTTTCATCCATTGGTCTTTTCCCAACAAGGTAGGAACATTCATAGCATATGCAGCCCTAAATTTGGCAACAGAGAAATACTCTGACACATACTGATCAACTTCACCATCTTCACCCCCTATAACACTCATGAAAAACAATGCGTGTATGCAGGGTATCCCACGGATCTGCCATCCCCTACAATGGCATTTCCTATCAACCAAACTCACTGGATACCTCCACTGCATGTTTTTACTGTCAGTGTAGGTTACCTCAGCCTCCATTCCTTTTCTGACGCATTGCATCCTCAATTGTTTTGCCCTATCATGCAAAGACTTAATCAAATATGGGAGCATGAGATGGCCAGCATATTTTGTGGATGCAATTCTTTGACGCAGATCGATCTTTATCATGATCATCTGCCTAATCTTATCAAATATTTGCCACAACATAAGCCCTTTCAATGACTTGACCTTTGAGTTGAAACTCTCCGCAAGGTTACTTGTTACATAGTCTACCTTGCAAATTTCATTGAATTGGCTTCTTGACCACACCCTACCATGATGTTCATCCAAGTACTCCTTCACCCCAGGTTTTTGTTTATACAACACATCCAAATGAAACATATGCTTCCTAGAGCTGCATGTGTATGAAGCTGGCCATAGGTTGTCAGTAAAAACTTTACCCTTGAATTTCTTTGTAAAATTCTGTACCAAGTGTCGCATACATTCCCTATGCTCCACTCCAGGGAATACTGCTTCTACCGCACTCTCCAAACCTTTGCAAGCGTCTGTGTGGATAACAAGTCCTGGTGGATGACCTATAAGGTCGCGCAAATTCTGCAGAAACCAAGTCCAACTTTCCTCTGACTCAACCTCCAAAACTCCATAAGCAACAGGGAACATCCAATTATGTCCATCAACTGCAGTAGCAGCAACTAGCTGTCCTTTAAACCTGCCATGAAGAGCTGATGCATCCACGGCCAAATAAGGCCTGCAACCGTCCAAAAAGCCTTTCCAGCAAGCTTTGAAACAAACAAAAGCCCTTCTAAAACATTCCTTGTGCATTACATTCCCGCTTTTCAATTTGTAGGGAACTGTATGCTTGTCTATTGCTACAACACTGCCTGGACTAGCCATCTCCACTTCAGCTTTGAAAGTGTAAAGCAACTGAAAGCTTTCATTCCATGGACCATTGATCTTGTCAAGAGCCATTTCCTTTGCATAGAACATCCTCATGTAAGGTACTTTCATCCCTTTATACTTCTCAGCCACCTTTTTCTGGAGTGCTGTTGGACCAAGTGAAGGAGTTTCTCTCAGCCAATCTAGGATTATATCTGCCAACCACCTAGTCTTCGCTAGCTTTGTTTTCAGTTCTGGCTCTCCCCCTAGAGGTGGACACCTATGGATCTCCTCATTCTTCTTTATCTGAAACACAATGATAAGGGATGTCAGTAATAGATAACAAATTTTACACCGTGATCTAAATACACAACTGGTTGGCGTAGTACCTGAACCAAGCTGCTTCTGCGCATTGTGGATGCATGCAGCCTAAACCTACACCTTGGGTATGTGCATTTAATTGTGAACCTACCTGGCTCACTTTTAATAACCTCATAATTATTCTTAGTGAGAATGTGATATATAGTAATTGCATTACGGCAGTCCATCATCGTTTGAAACACGGTGCCTTTTGCAAGCTGAGGATCCTCCCTGTTCCACTCAATTGTTGGCAAGTCTTCACCTTCGTAATCGGCTAAAACGAGGCTGTCATCGTTCTCATTCTTCTCTTCATCATCAGTCTCATCAAATCTGGCACCAAAAGCAATATCTTCCATGTATTGATCCTCCATTGTCTGCTTACTGCATCGATCTACCAATTCAGGAAACATTAACTCATCCTCATCATCTTCAGGAGACTGATCCCCAATCTCTGCATCGTCCTCCACATTGACCACAGGAACGATCTGGCTACCACTCGCACTGGGGACAGATGGTGCTGCTGTGGACCTACAAGGAGCGCCAGGCGCACACTATTAGCAGAGGCAGCAGAGAGAGACATGATGCCCGACCACCTGATTATGCCCCAACACCAGATGATGTCTGGCCCCTGTCCACATGGATACGAATTTTACCGAAATGGCAAGAAGCATTCAAAGCAAAAAGAATTCCCAGATCGTCATCGGAAATTAGTGGAACAAATCTTCGCTCCGTGCTGTTGAAATATTCGGAATGAACTGCTTCGCGAGGGCTCCAGGGGTACTTATCGCAGATGTTAGCTTTCAAATCCCTCAACGAGATGGTGGTTGCAACCACCGCAGGGAAGTTAAACCCATTGATATTGCGTTTAGAATCACGCGTAAAGCTAGAATCCAGCCTAACCACCAGCCGAAAAGCCAGCGCTGGATCAATCCTATTCGAAAAGCAACGCAGTTAGTTGAGCAACAACGATTCACGCTCAAAAACTGCCTACTGTTAATTCACAAGGCAGACGATGCTTACCCAGATGGAATCCATGCGTTAGATCCCTCCGATTCCCAATCTTCTCCGCGGCTGACGGGAAGAGGCGGCACACCAGACGGATATACAAACTCTACCGCGACAGGGGTAGATCTAGATCTGGTGGAGGCGGATCCCTCTCCGCCTCCCGGGGGTGGTGGTGGGGGAGGGCGGCTCGGCGGCGGACGACGCCATAAGTTAGGTGGGCAGGACGGCGTGGCGGCGGAGGGGCGGTGTGTGAGCTCCTCCAGTCTCGGGCGGAGGGGCGGTGTGTGAGCTCCTCCAGTCAATAGTCAACACAGTTCGAAAGCAACGGTAAATTCACGGCTCCCTATCCGTCACCGGTAACGGTCAAGGCCTCTGACCAGACGGCAACCCTCCCGTCCGAGCGCCTGCGAGGGGTTTCAAACTAGAGGGAGGGGAAAAGAGGAAAAGTTAAGCGGGGGGAAAACTGAGTACAACTAACGAAGCAGGGGCACGAAAATAGAAATCCCTAAAGTTTATTATGATTATACCATGCATGCAATTTATGATGATTACAATGATGGTTGTGATAGTTTTACTCCCCCTATTACTAATAAAATTGATTATGCTTATGTGGAGAGTAATGATACTTTTATGCATGTGGATCATGACAAGAATGTTGTATATGATAGTTATATTGTTGAGTTTGTTCATGATGCTACTGAAAATTATTATGAGAGAGGAAAATATGGTTGTAGAAATTTTCATGGTACTAAAACACCTCTCTACATGCTGAAAATTTTGAAGTTACTCGTGTTTTATCTTCCTATGCTTGTCACTTTGCTCTTTTTGAATTTATTTGTGTACAATATTACTATGCATAGGAAGCGGGTTAGGCTTAAATGTGTTTTGAATTTTCTTCTTGATGCTCTCTTTTGCTTCAAATTTTATTTCTTGCGAGAGCATCATTAAAATTACTGAGCCCATCTTAATGGCTATAAAGAAAGCACTTCTTGGGAGGTAACCCATGTTTCTATTTTGCTACTCTTTTGTTGTGTCTTGGAAGTTGTTACTACTCTAGCAACCTCTCTTTATCATGTTATTGTGCCAAGTAAAGTCTCTAATAGAAGGTTGATACTAAATTTGGATTTCTGCGCAGAAACAGATTTGCTGTCTGTCACGAATTCGCGTTTTTCTCTCTGTAGAAGAATCAAAAAAATCAGCGAAAAATCATGCATGATCCTCAGATATGTACGCAACTTTCATTAGTTTTGAGTTTTTGCATCTGAGCAAGTTAAGTGCCTCAGAAAAAATCGTCTTTACGGACTGTTCTGTTTTCACAGATTGTGCCTTTTTATTTCGCATTGCCTCTTTTACTGTGTTGAGTGGATTTCTTTGTTCCATTAACTTTCAGTAGCCTTGGGTAATGTCCAGAAGTGTTAAGAATGATTGTGTCCTCTCTGAACATGTGAATTTTGATTATGCACTAACCCTCTAATGAGTTTGCTTTAAGTTTGGTGTGGAGGAAGTTTTCAAGGGTCAAGAGAAGAGGATGATATAATATGATCAAGAAGAGTGAAAAGTCTAAGATTGGGGATGCCCCCGTGGTTCATCCCTGCATATTTCAAGAAGACTCAAGCATCTAAGCCGGATGCCCAAGGCATCCCCTTCTTCATCGACAACTTATCGGTCACTTCTAGTGAAACTATATTTTTATTCCGCCACATCTTATGATCTTTACTTGGAGCGTCTGTTTGCTTTTATTTTTGTTTTGGTTTGAATAAATTTTGATCCCAGCAATCCTTGTATTGGAGATAGACACGCTCCGCTTTTTCATTTGAACACTTGTGTTCTTAGTTTTGCTTTAATGTTCATGGCGAAGGCTGAAAACTGCTTCGTTGATTGCTATTTGGTTGGAATCAGAAAATGCTTCATATAGTCTTGAATAATTTGATACTTGGCAATTGTTTTGAGATCTAATAGATCATGTTTAAGCTCTTTCATCATGTAGTTTAAATCTATTAGTGGAGAACTACCGTAGAGCTTGTTGAAATTTGGTTTGCATGATTGATCTCTCTAAGGTCTAGATATTTTCTGGTAAAAGTGTTTGAACAACAAGGAAGACGTGTAGAGTCTTATAATGCTTGCAATATGTTCTTGTGTAAGTTTTTGCTGTACCTATTCATACTTGTGTTTGCTTCAAACAACCTTGCTAGCCAAAGCCTTGTACTGAGAGGAAATGCTTCTCGTGCATCCAAACACCTTGAGCCAAAACATATGCCATTTGTGTCCACCATAACTACCTATATGTGGTATTTTTCTTCCATTCCAAAGTAAATTGCTTGCGTGCTACCTTTAAAATTTCATTCCTTTGTCTTTACAATACATAGCTCATGGGAAAGTAGCTTAAAAACTATTGTGGTGATGAATATGTAGCTATGTATCTAAGTTCTTATAAGTTGCTTCTTGAGCGGTAACCATGTTTCTGGGGACGCCATCAACTTTTTACACCTTTGTTGAATATCATGTGAGTTGCTATGCATGTTCGTCTTGTCTGAAGTAAGGGTGATTTATCATGATTAAATGGTTTGAGTATGCATATTGTTAGAGAAGAACATTGGGCCGCCAACCAAAGCCATGTATCATGGTGGAAGTTTTCAGTTTGGACATTAATCCTCAATCTCTTATGAGAATATTATCTGTTGTTGAATGCTTAAGCATTAAAGAGGAGTCAATTATCTGTTTTCTATGTTGTCCCGGTATGGATGTCCACAAGTTGAGATTTATCAAAACTGAGAAATCAAATGCGATCTATCTCCATGGACCTTTGTACAGGTGGCATAGAGGTACCCCTTTGTGACACTTGGTTGAAACATATGTAATGCAATGATAATCCATGGAAATCCGAGCTAATTAGGACAAGGTGCGAACACTATTGGTATTTGATGCATGAGGCTTGCAACTTGTAGGAAGTTTTATGCATAACACATATGAATTATTACTACCGTTGACAAAATTGTTTCTATGTTTTCAAAATAAAAAGCTCTAGCACATGAGTAATCCATGCTTCCCTCTGCGAAGGGCCTTTCTTTTACTTTATGTTGAGTCAGTTTACCTATTTCTTTCTATCTTAGAAGCAAACACTTGTGTCAACTGTGTGCATTGATTCTTACATGTTTACTTATTGCACTTGTTATATTACTTTATGTTGACAATTATCCATGAGATATACATGTTACAAGTCGAAAGCAATTGCTGAAACTTAATCATCCTATGTGTTGCTTCGAAACCTCTTACTTTGAATCTATTGCTTTATTAGTTAGCTCTTATGCAAGTCTTTTTGATACTTGTCTTGAAAGTACTAATTATGAAAAGTTTTTGCTATATGATTCAGTTGTTTAGTCATTATCTCTTTGTTAGCAATCTATTGCTTCGAATCACTTCATTCACCTCATATGCTTTACAATAATGTTGATCAAGATTATGATGGTAGCATGTCACTTCAGAAATTATTGTTTTTATCGTTTACCTACTCGAGGGCGAGTAGGAACTAAGCTTGGGGATGCTTGATACGTCTCCAACGTATCTATAATTTCTTATGTTCCATGCTAGTTTTATGACAATACCTACATGTTTTGTTCACACTTTATGATGTTTTGATGCATTTTACGGCACTAACCTATTAACAAGATGCCGAAGCGCAGTTCTGTTTACTTTTTGGTTTCAGAAATCCTACACAGAAATATTCTCGGAATTGGACGAAACAAAATCCCACGGTCTTATTTTCCGAAGGTTCCAGAGCACCGAAGGAGAGACGGAGAGGGGCCAAGGGGCCCCACCCCAGGCGGAGCGGCCAAGGGCGGGCGCCCCCTATGGGGTGGGCCCCTCGAGCGCCCTCCGACTCTGCTTTCGCCTATATAATCTCTCCGTCGAAAACCCTAGTACCGAGAGCCACGATACGGAAAAAGTTCCAGAGACGCCGCCACCGCCAATCCCATCTCGGGGATTCAGGAGATCGCCTCCGGCACCTGCCGGAGAGGGGAATCATCACCGAGAGCTCTACATCACCATGCCCGCCTCCGACCGATGCGTGAGTAGTTCATCCTTGGACTATGGGTCCATAGCAGTAGCTAGATGGTTGTCTTCTCCTCTTGTGCTACCATGTTTAGATCTTGTGAGGTGCCTATCATGATCAGGATCATCTATTTGTAATGCTACATGTTGTGTTTGGTGGGATCCGATGAATATGGAATACTATGTCAAGTTGATTATTGATCTATCATATATGTGTTGTTTATGTTCTTGCATGCTCTCCGTTGCTAGTAGAGGCCCTGGCCAAGTTGATACTTGTAACTCCAAGAGGGAGTATTTATGCTCGATAGTGGGTTCATGCCTCCATTGAATCTGGGACAGTGACAGAAAGTTCTAAGGTTGTGGATGTGTTGTTGCCACTAGGGATAAAACATCGATGCTTTGTCTAAGGATATTTGTGTTGATTACATTATGCACCATACTTAATGCAATTGTCTGTTGTTTGCAACTTAATACTGGAAGGGGTGCGGATGCTAACCTGAAGGTGGACTTTTTAGGCATAGATGCATGTGGATGGCGGTCTATGTTCTTTGTCGTAATGCCCCGATTAAATCTCATAGTGATCATCATGATATGTATATGAATCTTTATTTGTCAATTACCCACCTGTAATTTGTTCACCCAACATGCTATTTATCTTATTGGAGAGACACCACTAGTGAACTGTGGACCCAGTCCATTCTTGTACATCTGAAATACAATCTATGCAATCTTTGTTCTTTGTTGTTCTTCGCAAACAAACATCATTCTCCACACCATACGTTTAATCCTTTGTTTCAGCAAGCCGGTGAGATTGACAACCTCACTATTAAGTTGGGGCAAAGTATTTTGATTGTGTTGTGCAGGTTCCACGTTGGCGCCGGAATCACTGGTGTTGCGCCGCACTACACTCCTCCACCAACAACCTTCACGTGGCCTTCATCTCCTATTGGTTCGATAAACCTTGGTTTCTTACCGAGGGAAAACTTCTGCTGTGCTCATCATACCTTCCTCTTGGGGTTCCCAACGGACCTGTGTTGTACCGTCACAAGGAAGCTTCTACACGCTAGCACCCCTTCTCGCCCCTCCTCTCCCCTTCCCCTCGCCGCCGCCAGAGGACGTCGCCGGGCAAAGCTCGCGCGGCACCGGGGCCAGCGGGGCCCTCTATCCCCTAGTGCGGTGGCCGTGACGCGGAATCGGTGAGCGGTTCCGGTGGCAGGCGGTGCGAGGTCGGGCCATGGCGGGCTAGTGAAGGTGAAGGTGGCGCGTGTGGGGCCCGATGCGGAGAATTGATCGGCTGGTGGCGGCGCCCGTTCGTTCCGGCTTGGTAGGGTCCCCGCGAGGTGGAGTTGTGCACCAGATGTGGCCAGCACGAGTTCGGGCCGGGGCAGGGGCCCTGGGCCCCTTTCAAGCCCATCCTCGCCCCAGATCTGTGAGCGGCTGCGGGTTGCCGTACTGGTAGTGGAGTTTCCCCCGTCGGGGTTGCGGCGGTGCAAGGGTGCGATGGTTGGCCGGCTCCTCGGTCGGAGTTCGGTGTCCTCACAACAAAGTTCTTGTTTTTTCTCAGTTTGGAAGTGTGCAGAGATGGAAGCCGAGGCAGCGGCCCTAGACGGTGGGAGTCAGGTTGGCTGGCGGGCGTGCCATGGGCTCTGGTGCTGGCCGGTTTCCTCGGCCGTGTGGATGGCGTGGTGCCGGCGAGCCATTTGGTGTGGCGGCGGTACGGTGGTTGCCTCGGTAACTGCCGCTACCCTGTGGTGTCGATCCAGTTCTTCTGCCGGGGGGAGCCCTTGCCCTTTGGGCCACGACAACGGCGTCAGCGGACGTCGTTCCCTTCTTGAAGGCGTCGATGTGGCGGTACTTGGTACCTCCGTGTGAAAACCCAAGATCTCCGGATCATGTGGTAGCGACGCCTCTACGTCGTGATCTTCTTGAAGATGCCACTTTGGAGTCCTCACGCCGTGTGGATCTCCGTGGTTTGGTGGCGGAGGTCCCCCTCTATCTGTCCTCCTCGGCAAAGCTTGCTTCGTGTTCTGCACCCACGGTGTTTCTCGTCGGGCTTTCCCTCGTTGTTCCTTGCCGACCCAAGAGCTATGTTTTCTTATTCCTGGTGGTGGCTGGCCTTTGATGGCCTCTGCGACGGTGGTGTTGTCTCGTTGTATTTGCGGTGATTGTCGGTTTGCCTGTTTAGGGTGAACACCGATTCGACAAAGTATCATGCCCTACACTTGCTCTTCCTCTTCGTAGACCGTAATAGTCGTGTCGGCTGCTCTCGTTTTCGGCTGTAGCTCCCTTGGGTGGCCTTGGTTTTGTGTGTGTGCAATGCGTTTGTAAGCTTAGGTTAGCATCTTATATTTGTTTCGCTGAATCGCAGTTAAGGATGTTAATTTAACGTCTGGTTTATCTATAAAAACTCGGACGCTTTTCTTTCTCTCTCGCGCGTCATCTAATCGTCTACTTGGGTTGCCTCATAGACTGGTGACTGGATACTACTGTACATGGCTTAATGGGGACCATTTCCAGGCAAATTGACACAAATGGTCAACTAATCTGTTGCTAGTCTGGCGCAACTTGGAAAACCAAACCAGAACACTAACCATGAATGTGACCGGAGTAGAAGGATCCCGTTTTATCGACAATCCCCGACAAAATACGAAGGTCTCTATCGGCCAGGGACAGTTAAATTATCACAATTTGAGTCACCCCGCCGGGGATTCCTCGAAAGCCGCCCCTCACGTCAACGGCCGAAGTCTAGCTCGACATCATCGTCTTCCTCCCGCATATGTCACCCCCGAGCGTCCACTCGCGACACAACACCACCAACCCAACCCCAGTTCCTTCCACCTCCGCAGCGCAAGCTACGATGCCTCGGCGGCAGCTAGCGATGGCGACGCTGCTCTGCATGTGCATGCTCCCCTCCCCGGCTAGGTGCCAGAATTCGAGCGTCACGCCGGAGCCGGCGAGCGTGCAGGGATTCAACTGCTCTGCGAGCATCTCGTACCCGTGCCAGGCGTACGCGCTCTACCGCGCGGGACTGGCGGGCGTGCCGCCGGACCTCTCGGCCGTGGGTGACCTATTCGGCATCAGAAGCTTCACGCTCGCGGACGCCAACAACCTGTCCGCCTCTACCACGCCTTCCAACGGGCAGCCGCTGCTCGTGCCTCTCCAGTGCGGGTGCCCCTCCGGGTCACCCAACGCGTACGCGCCCACGTTGTACCAGATCAGCTTGGGTGATACCTACTGGATCGTCTCCACCACCAAGCTGCAGCACCTGACGCAGTACCAGGCCGTCCAGCGCGTCAACCCGATCTGGTCCCCGCCAACCTCAACGCCGGCGACATGGTCACGTTCCCCATCTTCTGCCAGTGCCCCGCCGCCGCCGACAACGCCACCGCGCTGGTCACCTACGTCATGCAGCAGGGCGACACCTACGCCTCCATCGCCGCCGCCTTCGCCGTCGACGCCCAGTCGCTCGTCTCGCTCAACGGGCCCGAGGGCGGCACGACGCTGGTCTCCGAAATATTAGTGCCGCTCCGTCGCCAGGTGCCGCAGTGGCTTCCGCCAATCGTGTCCCACACGCCGCTGTCCCCGCCTGAGCCACCCTCCGCTACGCCCGGCCCGAGGGACGTGACCGACGACCGGAATAGGGTGGTCACCGGGCTGGCCATCGGGTTGGGCGTCGTCAGTGGGCTTTGGTTGCTGCAGCTGTTGCTGTTGGGCTGCCTGTGGAGGCGGCTCAAGGCGAACGTGCATCGAGGGGAAGAAGCCAATGTGCGGCAAGTTGAGGAAGCCGTCGTGAGCGGCGATGGCGGCGAGGGCGGTAGGTCTGCCAAGAGCGCGTCCTTAGACGTCGGAGGGGAGAGATTCTTGGTAAGTGACATATCGGAATGGATGCACACGTACAGGGTGTTCACGGTCGAGGAGCTGGAGCGTGGCACGGGGGGTTTCGACGACGTGCACCTCATCCAGGGCAGCGTTTACAAGATCAACATCGGCGGCAAGGTGTTCGCCGTGAAAAAGATGAAGTGGGACGCCAGTGAGGAGCTGATGATCCTGCAAAAGGTGCGGCATTTTTCTTCCTAGAAACTGAATTACTTTCTGCAAGAAACTCAGAGCACAAAGTTTTGAAGTCCTAATAGCAGATTGTAAATAACAGCTGCTTTCAAAAAAAAAAAGTTTATGAGTAGTTAGGCAACACATAATACGTTTAGCTGCAATGTGTCACTCCTTCAGGTGAACTACAGCAGCCTGGTAAAGCTGGAGGGTTACTGCATCAACTCGGCAACGGGCGACTGCTATCTGGTGTACGAGTACGTGGAGAACGGGTCGCTGAACCTGTGCCTCCTGGACCGCCGCCGCGCACGGCTGCTGGACTGGCGCACGCGCCTCGGCATCGCCCTCGACCTCGCCCGCGGCCTCCAGTACATCCACCAGCACACTTGGCCGAGCGTCGTGCACAAGGACATCAAGAGCAGTAATGTCCTTCTCGACGCCCGCATGCGCGCCAAGATCGCCAACTTTGGCCTCGCCAAGACCGGCCACAACGCCGTCACCACCCACATCGTCGGCACGCAGGGCTACATCGCGCCCGAGTACCTTGCCGACGGCATCGTCACCACGAAGATGGACGTGTTCGCCTACGGTGTCGTGCTGCTCGAGCTCCTGTCTGGCCGCGAGGCCACCAGCGACGGCGGGGAGCTGCTGCTGTCCCACGCGGAGGAGAGGCTCGAGTGGTGGATGGACCCCGTTCTCGCCGAGCAGAGCTGCCCGCCGGGGAGCGTGGCGACTGTGCTGAGCCTGGCGAGGGCGTGCCTGCAGCGGGACCCGTCCAAGCGGCCGAGCATGGTGGACGTGGCATACATTCTGTCCAGGGCGGCCGAGTACTTCCCTGACTACTCGGAGGACAGCGTGTCCGTAGATAGCAGCGGCGAGATACCGCTCCGTGGTAAATCATCGAACAGAGATAGCTAGCCGGTGGTGTCCATTGATCCATTCCTTATAAATCTGGCCAAACGTCACAGCCTACTAAAATTGACAAAAAATTATAAAAGATGAGGCCAACATCTATTATATTTTTTCGATAAAGGAAATATATTAATATCGCAAAGATATCAATTGCACATAGCTTCTGCAACAACGCAATGTCCTAGCGGTATTACGGATGCACACAGTAAAAAAATACTATAAAAGAAATGTTCCGCTACAGTGATCTATCTTCGAAGCAGTAGTACTAACACCACCAAGACAGCACCAGAAGTCCAGCTTCTCCAAAAACGACGTCTTCAAAAAGGAAACAATGCACAAGCGCTGTCGTCGCCCGATCAAAGATCTTAGATTTCACCCTGGAGAAAGTCCTTGCTCACAAAACAATGCCTTCAACAAAGTTATTGCCAGACACAACCAATTAAGGCTAGACTTTGGATTTTCACCCTGAGAAATAAGAACTTCAACTTCCTTTGTGTTGACGCCCGCACTTACAATGCCGCTGCTCAAGATACAACTCACCAAGCCAACATCTATAATATATTGGGGTTTATCTACCTCTCAGTCGACTGAGATTTTTTATGTCAGTCACCTTAGAAAAATCCAACTATAGTTCAAAAACTATTGTTTATTGCATTTTTATGGCATGGCGTGTTGCACGATTTTTCTGTCATAAAAGTGCAATTGAAACAGGTTGTGCTTTCTTTTTAACTATGGTTACATTTTTTTTGAGTCATTAAAGCGTAAGAAATTCTGACCGAGACATAGCAAAACTGATAATATTGAATAGGTACACTAGATGATTGATCTATTCATATCGATTAGGTATTGCAAATATTTATATTTGTTTATATTGAGGAAGCTTTGGTTAGATATAATCAAGATGCACATGTATCTGGACACACGTTTAAGTGTGTAAGTTTGCTCGGTTTGAATAAATAAAACCACGTGACTTAATTTGGAAAGAGGAAAATATAAAATATATCAAAAGTAGAAAGTTAACTTTTAACTAAGTTTATGTCTTGTTTTTGGATGCTAATTGGGAGTAAAACTACACTCCCAAGTGCACCAGCGGGGCACACCAGAAAATTGCCAATGGTTGTTAGGTGGTGGGCCCTGATAACTTTGCCATATGGATATTTAAAAAAAATTATATATCGTACAATGTAAAATCCGACAGTTCAGGATGTGTTTGTTGGAGACTAAAATTTTATAATTTTTCTTGTCTTTTGTATGGAAAACAGTATATAGGATTAGCTAACATCAGAGAATTTTATATTACGTTGGAGGTCAGGACATGTACAATGGGATGACATCAGTCTTCCGTTGCAGTTGCCACATCAAATTTTTGTTTAGTTAGAGGAGAGAGAACAAAGGAAGAAAATATTATTTTCTCTAAGCCCAGGGATGATCTCTTATGAAACTAGATGAAAACCCCGCCCGTTGCTTCTGGAAAATAAGCTAATAGGTAAGTGACTACATATCAGACAAACTACATAGATGGTGACCCTATGATCATTGCCAGTGGATACTCAAAACAAATCCCTACCTCATTAATTTTGTCTCCCCTCTATAATCTCGGAAATGGATATGGCTTTCATCTCTGGTTGACAATAAGTTACTATGGAGTTAGAGTTCATGAACTACAAATTGAATGGGGCATGCCGATGTCTAACCAAGTGCCCTTCTCTTTTCAGAGTGGCTAGAGGTGCGTTAAAATCCTCGGCAAATTAATATAATTTGGTATTTCTCTTTTCTATACAGTCGGGCAAACAGAATGATGCAAACACATACTAGATTGTGAATTTTATTTTCAGATCTACAAATTTGTCAATTATGAAATTTTCTTTATTATTTTAAAAACGGTGCACATGTGTACTTTTCTCCAAAAAAATATGAGCTCCCAAAATTCGTTGTATGTATCTTTCTGATTATCTATACAGAACTTTCTGTTAGTTCCAAACTAAACCAAGTCGAAGTAAACTATACAGTCATAACTTTGATGAAGTTCAATGGAAAATAATAACAAAAGTGTGCAATCATTCATATACAACAACAATCCATTATCCATAATATGTGACAGAAGGTAGGGTAAAGGACTGTAATGGAAATAATATGTGTCGTTCGAAAGAACAAACCTTCGGCAAGACTCTTTGTATTAGCGTCGTGGTGACTGTAGTATAAGGATAGAGTAGTAAAACAAAGAATTTGTCCTTGTTCTTTGAAAATGATGACAGAAATCAGGCCAAATATATAGGTTTATCATATAGGCATATGGAGAAAGCAAAATGTTCGCTCTCACTATTTTGAAAAAAATGATATACACAATGGAATGTTATGAAAATAAAGTGTTTAAATGTTTAAAAATCTAAAGGGTAAGCAAGTTGTAAAATCAAAAGTTTTCGGGGCATGTCTAAAATGTGCCATAAAAGGAATAACCTATGAGGGCACATTTTTTAAGTGCCATTAATACTTTCCGAGTAGCAAATAAATTTGGCATATTTTTATGTGCCCTTAAAGATTTTGAGGTCACATTTTACACATTTGAGGGCGCTTAAAAGTGCCCCTAAATAGGGTAGTGGGAGATTCCTATTTAGAGATAAAAGATAAGAGAATGTTATTTTCTCCATTGTATCATATGCCTTCTCATAGTAACACAATTTCCTATTATCATTTATGTTAGAGATGGCAATAAAAGATAATACATTGTACCACTTATATTTTTTTCTTCTATAGATAACGTGTAGTGCTAAGAGAAGTGTGCCATCTCTACCATTGTATGTGCCTTTAGTGAGATTATCTTGTGGCATCAGAAATTAGTACTAGAGCATACATGAATGCGAGTAGAAATTAAAGTCGAACAAAATGAAGCGGTTTTCATCTTCGATATGAAAAAAACAAGTAAATGAATAGATTGCACAACTGCTAAGGAAAGAGGAACTAAAATGGCATCAAAGATCAAAAACCCAATTTATTTTAGAAGAAAATAGTTATACACGATACTTCCATATGGTGCTCAATGGTCAATAGGAAGAAGTATATCCCACAAGTATCCAATGAGAAGAACACTTTTCTCATTGCACCTATTTTTTTAGAGAGGAGGAAGTGAATAAAACAATGTTTCAAATGAAACAGAATAAAGCTTCCGGACCAGATGGCTTTTTAGCAGAGTTCTACCAAACTTTTGGGATGTCTATTGGAGTTGTTTGTTGCTTTGCACCAAAAACAACTTAAGCGGTTTAACTTAAACTTTTGGGAGATTATTTTATTGCCAAAGACTAAAGAGTTAGAACGGGTTCAATATATGTCTCCTCAATTTCAGCTTCATAGCCATATTGTTCATCCGACATAAATTATATTTATGTAACGTTAATATATATCCTCGATGAAGTTGTAACCTTGCAGGATACTATATTTCACCCATAAAAGTCAAACTCGAGCCTGTTGAAACTTGGAAGGCACCACGGTGCTCCTACCACTGGGCTAGAAGCCTTTGATGTGTTTATTACAAATGTAGTGGAGATTCGCTAATTTATCTCTGTGTAGTGGAGCTGATCAACGAAAGGTTGAACAGGAGTACTTGCCTCCGTTAAATATTCATCATTTTTTCTTCATATTAAGAAAAAAAAAATCAGCCGTCGGCACGCGGCAGCAGCAGGTAGCAAAGTCGCCACTCACTCCACGACACACGTTCCGTTGCCGTTGCACCCGACCACCCCTTTCTTCCCCAGCTGGCTCGGGGCTCGCCACCGCCGCCGCCGCCTTTATTACCGGTTTACCACGCGACCCACCACAGTCCAAGAACCTCTCTTAGGCTAGCAGCAATGGAGAGACAGAGGAGCGGCTCCTCCCCCAGCCACCTCGCGAGCCCCAAGAGCCTCCTCCTGCTCTCCTTCGTCTCCTCATCCCTCCTCTTCTCCTTCCTCTTCTCCATCTTCGCCCTCCGCTTCGGCCGCCCGCTCCACCTCCCCTTCGCCGCCCCCGTCGGCGCCAACGGCTCCGCGCCGGTTCGCGGTGGTGGGGGTGCCGGGGTGGAGGTCGAAGAGCAGGCGTTTCTTGGTGGGGGCGGGAGCGGGGGGTTGGGGGAAGGTTCGGCTGCCGACGCAGACCGCCGCGCCCGTGTTGGCGATTTACCCGTGGGCTCGGGGATGGAGGCTGACGAAGCGGTCCCTGTAGGCGGTAATGCTGAAACCCCCGCGGGCGCGGATGGTGCGGTTTCGGAGGTTGCGGAAGCTGGAAGCTATTCTCTGCGAGGTTTCGATTCAGAAATGGGGGCGAAAGGAGTTGTTCGAGGAGATGGAGTCGGTGAGAAGCTGCCGATGGATTCCGTCGAAGTCGAGAACCCGGGTAAAGATGATGTCGGCTTGACAGGAGATGCCTGGTCAAATCTAGGCAATGCTTCTGCTTCCAACGGGGCAGCAGCATCGTTGGAGAAATTGGATAGACCAAAGTCTGACCAAGCTGGTAATTTATCCACGCAAGATGATGTCGGCTTGACAGGAGATGCCTGGTCAAATCTAGGCAGTGCTTCTGCTTCCCATGGGCCAGCAGCATCGTTGGAGAAATTGGATACAGCAAAGTCTGCCCAAGCTGGCAATTTATCCATGGAAGATTCAGGTGCTGGAGTGGGAACAGAAGGCGAATTCCTGCGCCACGGCCATGTGGAAGAAAAGGGTGATTCCTCTGTAAAAGGGGCTTATGCTTCGCAACAAGCAGAGCGGTGGAAAGTCTCAAACCATTCAGCTGCAGAGAACAGCTCAGGAGAAGCTCCAGCCAATCCAAATAAGCAAGATGTTGATACGATTCAGGAAGCGGCTCGGAGAAAAACTGATTTGGCGAGAAGCAACGCGGTACCGTGCGATGTGTACGATGGGAGGTGGATATTCGATGAGAGCTACCCACTTTACACAAGCAATTCGTGCCCCTTCGTCGACGAAGGATTTAGCTGTGAGGCAAATGGAAGAACGGAACAAAAGTACACTAAGTGGAGGTGGCAGCCAGCGCACTGCGATATCCCTAGGTACGGCATTAGTACGTTTGCCTAGTTTCATAGTTGCTAGAAGTTTGGAATTTGCTAACTTTGGCCTGGTTTGCAAATTCAGATTTGATGCCAAGAAAGTGCTTGAGATGCTGCGCGGAAAGCGGCTAGTGTTTGCAGGGGATTCCCTTAACAGGAATCAGTGGGAGTCCATGATGTGCTTGCTGAGACAGGCAGTCTCGGATTCTTCAAGGATTCGTGAAGCTCGTGGGCGCAGGATTACTAAGCAGAAAGGGGATTACAACTTCAAGTTCCTGGTTCGTATGATCTGGATCTTACGTGGAACTAGTCCATTCATTGCCTAAGGTGCTGTGCAGGAGTCATATTAGCATGGCTATCTGCATCATTTCGATGCAGTGGCAAGGGGTTTCAACCTCCTTTTCGAAAAAAACTGAGTCATGTTAGCATGGTTTCTGCAGGACTACAATTGCAGTGTGGAGTACCATGTCACACATTTCTTGGTACACGAAGGCAAGTCAAGGATCGGTCAAAAACGTACAAGGACACTGCGGATCGATACCATTGACCGGAGCTCGTCAAGTTGGAGAGGGGCCGACGTGCTTGTGTTTAACACTGCTCATTGGTGGTCTCATCACAAAACAAAAGCTGGGTGAGTGCTCGGATGAACATAAAAATGTTTACATAATTGTTCTGCGCATATGTGCATGACATTTCACAGGCAATTTACCTAGTTAGGGGTGTTTAGCTTTCAATAAGCTGGCGCTGTGTATGTTTTTGAGACGGTGTACAAGATTACCAACATAATGATGGCATCTCACTACTGCATATGCTTGCAGAGTAAATTATTATCAAGAAGGGGATACAGTACATCCCCACCTTGATGTATCCACGGCTTTCCACCGAGCACTCACCACATGGGCGTCATGGGTCAACCGTTACGTCAATCCACGGAAAACTCAAGTGTTTTTCCGAAGCTCTGCTCCATCGCATTTCAGGTTTGTTCCCTATAATTCGAGCTTTTCGATCACAATACCAGCAACTTTAGTTGGCTGCAATCTCCCGTAGGCGACCATGCCCAGCTAAACACTTAACCACTGGTTTCAGCGGCGGGGAGTGGAACTCCGGGGGGCACTGCAGAGAGAGCACAATGCCTCTTAACGACACCCGTGCAAGGCCGGTTCCTGAGATAAATGCCATTTTGGAACAAGTGGCGAAGCAAATGAGGACTCCTGTAACAATTTTGAACATTACCAATCTATCTGGGTTGAGGATAGATGGCCACCCATCTGTGTATGGGAGAAAAGCAGGAGAGCTGACAGCATCGAGCACCCAGGATTGCAGCCACTGGTGCCTTCCTGGGGTGCCGGATACATGGAACGAGTTATTGTTATACCATTTAGCATCCTCGCACGAAAACAATATTGCAAGTTAATGACAAAATATGTGTCCCTTCCTTTTTTTATTAGGATGGGACCTTCGCCTGTAAATGTATCTTCGTTATGTGCTCAATTGTGAAATTGTCCGCATCTCTTCCCATAATAACAAATTTCATCTTTCCTAGAAGAACAGACTATAATCTTTTGTGAATATCAATTGTTATGTTAGTCCACCTCAATCTCAACTAGACCTCCAGCTATAGATTAGAGTACCCTTTACCCTCTTTAATGCAAAAAAAAACTATAAAGCATAATGATGTTATCATTTGGATTTCCTTTGTTTTTTAAAGGGATTTGGACTACAGCCTTTTGGTTGGGTTAGTTAGTGTACAAATTCCATATTCCTATGGTAGGCTTATTTTTAAGTCATTTGGCGTGATGTTGGGTTTATTTGCTAAGGAGTACATTCTTTTTATCATGCCAACAAATGGTCTCCTACCCCCATTGCATAATGGACTGCAGCAGGAACTGTATAAATTTCAGCAGATTGTATAGTCCGTCCCTCCAGCAAATTATGTCTACAGAGGGGATTCGAACTCGGGTGACGCAAGCCTTCCACTGAGCTAGCACTCAGTTCTCTGAGCCAGAGAATTACCGCTACAGCAGATTGTATTATCTGAGCTGCTCTTCAACTATCGAGCAACTTAAACTGTCTGAGGGAATCAAATTAACAGTTACCCTTCGATTTCAAACAACCAAAAAGAGTTAACATGGTAATTTCTATGTGAGAAATCAAAATCACCTATTGCAAGAGATAGTCATGAAATTAGAAGAAATATGAAAACAAAAACCATCACGGTCAAACGAGCTCGGTGATCTGACCTTAATGAATGACCCCAACGTGCAACATCAGACTTTCCAAGCAAAATCTGAATTATGATACGATACTGCATAATGACTCAAGTGGACAGAACAACAGGAGTAGGTTCTCACCCTCTGCTGTTGTTTTAGAATGAAGATTGTGTGATGTTTTGATAAACTAATAAACACCATATATCTGAAAAGAAAACCTAGTTTTTTTTTTGTATGATAGGCAGTTAACAAAAAATAAAACATTTCCTTTTACCCTATTACACCATTATCTCGACTTCCAAGGAGACCTAATCTTTCAAGTACTGATTAGAGCATCACTCGCGCCCCTCATACAACTTTCAGCAGCAATACCAGATTGGTCATATGGGGGGCGCATACACATGTTGCCACGTACCGGGGGCGCCTCTTCCAAGCCACGCCCCGGCACTCTCAGTTGAATTTTGTTAAGGTCATGCACTAGCCACTTGAACCAAAAGACCGATCTGATGGAAAGGGCTAGGCAATCTACTTATACACTTCACAACACCCCCACTCGCGTGTGACGGGAGAAGAGAAGACAAGTCAACACGTGTAGAGAGGCAAAGAGGCAGCGGCGGCGGCCGGGCGCGGGACGGCACGGTGCCGGGGCGGGCAGCGGCTGCGGCTGCGAGGATTTTAGAATTTTAGAATAAATTGTGAAAACCAGGATTTGAACTCGAGACCTGGGGCTCTGATACCATGTTAAGGTTCATGCACTAGCCACTTGAACCAAAAGACCGATCTGATGGAAAGGGCTAGGCAATCTACTTATACACTTCACAACAAATTTTACTGCATATGTCAAAGCGTTTCACTACATATTTGGAGCATTTTATTACATATGGGGAACATTTTAATACTATGTGGAGCAACAGCGTTGTGCGATGTTCTTTAATCCCATTGTTCTGTATATATAAATTTGTGCTTTTGTTGCTCAAATGGGTTCATGATTTATACTTCTGGATCCAGCAAAGTTTTGTTTCCAGAAAGCTTTTGGATGTAGGCTTCCATGATGCAATTTTAAATTATTTATTTTAAGGTGTATTATCAACACAATGTGCTCTTTTGATTCTATTCAATTTGTTTGCTGCTCAGAGGTTGTTGAATTGGCTTTGCAGAAGAATGCTTTATATTCTTCTAAAAAAGGTTTAATGCTTTCTTTCCAAGACAAGGTGTGCACATGGAGTCTAATTAAGTTGAGTAGTCTTCTTGGTTTATGCTGCAGATCATACTTTGATTAGTGTTGCATATGCCTGTTCGTTCTAAATTTTGTAGTGATATATCAAATAAAATTAAAGTACTTGCACTTATATAATCATGGTGATAGTGCTACACCAGGAGGACTTCCTCTATTATTTTCGGTTTGTATACTTGCTAGAGCTGCTTATAATCTGAGTTGTTGCACAAATTACTTCAGGGACATTGTTAAGCTAATCCCTAAAATTACGGAGACGAGCTAAAACACTATGGCTGGTGATGAGTATGCATCTGCCATGTTTTAATATAGTGAACAGTGCCTGGTAGTCACTTCCGATTGTAGTTTTCATACGTAGCTGACAGATTGTAGGTTTAAAATTTAGCTAAAAAAATAACTTCTCTGTGCAATTTATCCACTGGAATTGTTTCTTCCCTTTTGGGGGATATCATCTGCTGCTTATTTGGAATGCATTCTCTTTTGTTTTTAATTTACGGTAAAACCGCTCTGACAAGTTAGCAGAGATCAAATTGGACAAGACTGGACCAATCTCGGAAGTTGATATTGAACTTACTTGCTAACAAGATCCCATGTATGCCAGATACAAGCTCCGGAAAGAAATTGTCGTTGCTTTTATTTTCTCCATGTTGCACCATCTGAGGTAGGTTTCACATTGACTCACTATTAGTACCTGAATATTGTCGTTTTGGATAAGTAATTCAATTTAGTCTAAAAGGTCCACTCCTTACAATTGATGCCTGTAACTTGCAGGATACTCAGAAATATAAATTGTCTGATGCTAGATAAGTTCATTACCTCAATCAGTCAAGTTGTATTGAGGTCAAAGGAATTAATGATGCAGAAGAGTATATTTAGCAACAAGGCCATGGACATAGTTGGAATCAATAAGCAAGAACAGGTCTGTGTCTTATTATACTAAAGCTATTGAGGATACTTAAATTGATTTATTTCATAGGAAGCTATATTCAGGGCTGTAGCATCTGTACTTTATATTGTAAATATATTTTTTTCCTACCGAATATAAGTTGATTCATCTGTGATTAAGGATGATACCTGCAGGTTTCACCTTAACACTTCGGTAGAACTATTGGAGTGAGTACATTATCTCCTTTCAAAGGACATTTTGTACCTTTATTTTCTACATACATTTTCTGTGTGACCACCAATCAAAATGCTGACCGCTAGGTGGTTGCAATAATTTTGCTAAGACGTTGATTGCAGGGGTAATAGTTACCCCTGAAGAAATTATTACTAAAATCCATCATCCCGAGTCTGCACTTGCTAGCAGAGATGCATTAGCGAAAACAGTATACTCCCAGTTGTTTCATTGGTGTTGATTCCCTGGCACATAACTCCAATTAGGTTTGTATGTACTTTCTAATCTTTACATTTTGCATGTAATATTTATTTACTTATTTAGTGCGAATTTCACATAGTGTACCCCCTTTGACCTACACCCTTCTGCAAACACTGGTTTCAACAGATAAATTTTGGTAATTAGCTTTTTTTTTAATATTTTAGTATCTCCCGTGTGTAAGCGTAGACAAAGATATTGCAATTTACATCAATTTTTATTTCCTACCATCTACAGGGATAATAAAGACACACTTCCTCGATCACGAATTTCGGACTATATTATGTTATGCATATACTTGATAGATTAAGATTGCTATTCCTTCACTATGTGGTAAGTTTAATTATTAGCACTTCACTGCAATGGTTTTCCCCCTTCTAGTGTCCACTGCAATTGAATTGTTTCTGGCTGGCTGCATGTGTACTCACGAGGTGTTTATGTGCTTATAAATTTCCTACACATTTGGCCGAGGATGCTGATTAGTAGTTGTAACAACCTAATGGTTATGTAGGTATCCACAGGAACGGAACAATAGATAATAAAGTGAGGACCAAATGACTTCTGTATATTTCTTTTTGTTGCACATTTATTACTCACATGAAATCTCATTGATCTTCTTGGCACGTTTATTTATGTTTCACGTGGTTGATTAGTGCCTTTTTCCCTCATGTTGTTGCAAAATACTTGTGTTAGGAAGAGTGTGACGAAGATGTCATATTCAACTTTAACACGGTTTTCTATTATGAGGCAGAACAGGCTGGTGTCTATAATTTCCTCTCTGTCCCATTGTTGCAGGTTTGATTCTGTCTATTTCGTTCTTAATTTTATGCATAAGCGATTCAAAGCTTTTCGTATTATTATACTTCGGCCGTGAGTCTCTTGGCAACTGTTTAGTACCGGTCCTTCCACGGCTTCCTTAAAAAGGGTTGAATAGGTTTCAAGGTCCTGAAATATATGCAAGTCTATTGGTTCTTCTATCTATGTGCATTGTTGCCAATTTAGATCAAGGAAGTCTAGAAAATTTAAATAGATTCAATTCAGCCATAGGGCCACTTTGTTATTCAAACTGATTTTTTCATTTTATAAAATTTACATACTATTTAGCTCTTAAGACTGCATGTGTTTTCCTACTGCAAGTGCCATCTGTTGTGAGAATTATGCAATTAAAAAGCTAATACTAATTAATTTGAGATGGGGCATGGATGCTGATTTTGTCCCTCATGAGTGCTTGTAGAAGAATAACATACTAACAGGGTGTTAGTATGTTATAAAAAAAATAGATATCAGTATAATTACCATCCAAGAAGATTTTAGGATTGCAGTCCTACCATAGCAAGTTATATTATATGCTAATTTCATTCCAAAAGAGCTTTAGTGTATTTATTATGAATATGTATTGAGACGCGCGTGCACGTGCACACTTACTAGTTCTAGAAAGAGTCAAGTGCTCAGTTGGTCATGCTGCTAGCTGGTCGATCGGCCGAGAGCTGCCACAGCCCACAATCAACAAGTGATATTGCTGACAACACCCTTAACTTAATTAAGGAAGGTACTACATCTGATACAAATTAGTTGTCGCAGCTTCAATGAACAAAGAAAGATTTAGACGACATTTTGCCTAAATCTGCAAACAATTAATTTGGATCGGAGAGAGTAGTATTTTTTTTCCTTTTTTCTGTTTTTAGGAACCTTCCATGGTGCTCTTAATTCCCAAATTAACAGCCCCTTGGTTCTCTAAATGCTTGTAGTTTTCACAAATTGTTGCACCTCAGAGAAGGGTTTGAATAAACTCAGTCGGAGCCTTCACATCTAATTTAATTTTATAAAATAGAGTACCATTTGATATTACATATCCACCCATTTTCTCCCTAAACTTGCTAAACAAAGCTACTAGAGTACATAAATATATTTTGGCCCCTTCCTTTTTTTATTAGGATGGTACCCTATATTTTCAATTGTAACTGTAATTTCATGGTGCCCAATCGTGCTCCTCTTTGCATGTCTTCTTCCCAGCTGATATTGTGTCAAACAATTATCCTGTGCATCCTGCTTACTTTAAAAAACGAAGCCTTATATTTGGTATGTCGAGGAAATGGATTCTCAAACACACCATTTGCATTTGCTAACATTCAGTTGGCAGATAAATTCATCTTTTCGTGAACAACCAAAAGATAAACATTCTATGAATCTCCATTGGTAAGTTATAGTCCACCTCAACATGTAGAGATGTTCAAGCAGCTACGGTTAGCATAAATGATGCTATTATTGTGACATACTATTAACAAAGGCTTATTTTCCGGTCATCCCACAGCTCAGTAGCTGAGTTTATTTGCTAATGAAGACATCTTTTTATCATGCCAACAAATGGTCTCCTTCTATAATGGACTGCAATGGAAATCTGTATAAATTATGGTAAATTTACAGCAGATTGTATCATCCGAGCTGCTCTTCAACTATCAAGCAACTTTGTGTGCTCGGCGGTGAGAGCCAGATGCTTCATCCTTTTTTGATCCTTCTGGTCTCCTAGCCCAGGCTGGGGCTTGGTCAGGTCCATACCGGTAATCATAGAAGAGTTCAGCACTAGCTTCAATATGCTCCCTTGCATAGATACCTACCCGATGGTCGCCAGCCACCATCATCACCTGGGCAAGATCATAGGAAGACGAAATGGAATGGAATTACAGTGAAGAAAAACTGAAAGAAAAAAAAGAAGCATGAAGCAGCATAGTATTGCTAGTGCTTACCTTTGCAAAACAGTTGGGGTTGGAGGAGTGATTTGCAAACTTCAGTTTGTCCCCCTTGCGATACGCATCCAATACAAACTGTGCAAGGCAATCAAATTAAAGGTTACCTCTTTAATTTCAAACAACCATAGAAAATGAACACTGCTGTACATACACTTTAAAGGGTACCTGGTCATTTAAATCAAACAGAAATGAAGAGTTTGCACGGTCATAAATTTTGCCACGCTTGTCTGCTTCTTTGTGAGAAATCAATTCACCGGTGTACTCTCCAAGATAGTCATTCTTATGCACAGGGTTCTGGTTTTGCAAGAATAAAAATGAAATTAGACAAAAGAAGAAAAGAAAAGCTATCAGACTCAAACGAGCTTCAGTGATCTGACCTTAATGAATGCGCCCCATCCTGCAACATCAGATTTTCCAAGCAAAATCTGAAATGCGATCAAATGTTAGCACAGGGACAAGTAGTGCATAATGATTCTAGACAGAACTACAGGAGTAGGTTCTCACCCTTTGTTGTTGTTTTAAAAGGAGTTTCATGTTTCCGCACTGATAACCATCACCTCTTGCTGGTGGCTCACCTAGCGAACCATCTCCGCAGCTGAAGAGAATGAAGATCGTGTGATGTTTTCGTAAACTAATATACACCATAAATCTGAATAAAGCTTACATTTCTGCATGATAGGAAGTTAACAAAACTAATATACGCCATAAATCTGAACAAAGCTTACATTTGTGCACGATAGGCAGTTAACAAAAATAAAATATTTACAAGTACTGATTACCTCACCCAGCAGTTTCTGCAAACATCCGGATCACATTCTCGACTGGCAGCAAAACATGGGCATTGTCTGCTTCTGCATTGACTTTTTGCACAATGACAGCCTCTAAACCTGTTTTTGCAGCTTTTTGTACACCTAAATATGATGATTAACAAATGAAGTCAGGCTCAAGTTTTTTGCTTTTCAATTACATTAATATGATGATTAAAGGAAAAGTACATACATTATTACTCATTACAATCATATCTGCTTGCTTTGCGCATCAAATAGCTAAGTACACATGCTCATACTTATTTTAGTTTCTAAAATGAATTAGCTACCTGTTTCTTTGTGTTAAATAGATCTAAAAGCTCTCGAGAGATAAGACGGGTAAAATAGATTTATTCCGTAAAGATGGGAATATATGTGTATCTTGGAACATACCCACAGTATTTCTCACAGCATGTCCCGTTTTCCACACAGGGGCAATTTTTGCTGCACGTCTGCTGGCACCCGCAGGGTGTATACTGGGTGTCACATTGCTTCCCATCACCAATTCTTTTCCTAATAGCTGGATGCCCTGCTGCCTTTGAAGGATATTTATGTTTTCGAGTTCTGCCCCTCCGACGAACGATTCTTGTTCTTGCAACCACGCCTTGCTCCTACAAATTCATGAACAAATAATTATGCTGCCAGTGTTGCAGTAACGGTGGAAAACAAAGCCACGGCAGGGCTAAGCTGCTTTAATTCTCGTAACTACTTGTAATTGAAATTGAAATCTGAGACATGCACTACTCCCATAGCTTTCACTGCATTTCACCTTTTTTGCTCAATTCTATAGCAAATGCTAGAAATACAAATAAAACAGGAAGCTCACAGGACCAGTAAAAATGTCCTTAGTTCTTAACAAAATGTCCTATTTTGTAGTCCTAACCGACAAACTCTCAATATCTGGATAAAACAGCAGCTCTATAAACCATGTCCAAATAACTATCGACTGAAGTATGCATCTACTCTCTGGAAAATCATTATACTCACTGCAATTCATGACTGCAATCAGAATCATATGACTACCAGCATTTAAATTGTGATAGAATTCCTGATTTGAGTTACAGCACAAGATTAACAATGTAATTCAATGCATACCATGTAATCTTGTTCAGTCTCTGTAAAGCCGCCCGAGATGGATTTGCAGAGCATTGCTGCACCATTGTTGTACAAGTAACTAGCCACCTCCATGCATGTTTTCAGGCCACATAACAAGTTTCTGGCAATTAGACAACTGTGGACAATTCATGGCAATGTTAAGCTGTGTTAGAAGCTTAAATTAGATTAATCACGGAACTCTCATTCCACAAAAATTAAAGGGAAATAACCGTTAGACAATTGCTCCTTGTATACGTCGGTATATTACCTATTTTTCCCAAATATCTCTACACCCTTCAAATATAAATCTCTTTCTAGGGCACTCCATCGAGAAAGAGTGTGCTCCCTGCTGGAACTGAACATATTATTTGCTGAAGATTCTTTATTAATATTTCTTGCCACATCCTCGGTAGTACTAGTCAGGCTTCCCCCACAACTATCTTTGTTAGAAGTTTTCTTACTGGGGACATCTAGTTGATTGCCTCCAAATTCTCTGAAATCAGATTTTGCATCACCAGTCTCCGAAACAGAAAGCTTATTCAGTACATGGCTTGCAGAAGGAATATCCGACGTAAACATCCTTGGCTTTTTATAAGGAAAATCGTCGCTAGACCTGGGTCCTTTTGAAATCTTGCGCTTCCCTAAACTTCTTAGAAGCGTATCCGTGGATATATTTTCAGTCTCAGAAGTATCCCCAGAAGGTAGTGTAATTTGTTTTTCAGCACTTTCAAAAGATGTTTTTGAACTGCTGGTTCCAACAAATATATTGGATTTTATGATTTCTTCCTCTCGGTTTGAATCTTCTGATTCGGACACTATATCAGTAACAACATTGCGTGAGGCAGGTCTTGACTCCATATTATGTGCTGCAGAAGCATCACGATCATATTTGCGTATATCATAAAATCCTTCTCTCCTCTGCGGAAAAACTAATATCAAAATTAGCTTCATAGTACATTATCCTCAACTGAGAGGACAAATGTACCAAGTTATTAGTACCAATCAAAAGAACAGATAGAGCATTATAGAGCCTATGGGGTCCCGTTTCTCCTTTGGCCATTCGGAAAAAGTGTTTGATTCACTATTTTCAAAATATTAAAGGACAATTCAGATATTTAGCACATGCAATTTCAATGTTACATCCGAACATGCTGTAAACTACAAAAAAGAGAAGTTTGCTCCATTCCCTGTTCATTATGTTGTCCGAGTCACTTGTCCTTTTGGTTCTCAATACCACAGTGGGACAGACGAATTTCAATTAGAAATTCGGCAGATGTGCGTCAACTATGTATCATAACCATTAAATTTTAAATATATTTGTAACAGTGCATCATGCAAACACTAAAAATGGATACATGGAAACCTAGGGCACCAAAACCATATCAATGTTAACCACCAATAAAACTACAGTAACTAGTTCTGAAATTTGCTACAGGGGGTAGTGCAACTTCACTGATAAACCATGAAGAAAACCCCGTTAATACCCATGAATACAATTATAAATTTGAGGTGAAGCATTACTTGAAGGTAGCATTGGTCGCCACATGGAGTCTTGTTTCCATCGAGCTCAAACACATAGGGTTGCTTCTCACTCTAACAAGCATAAAAGTTATTTACTTAGCGGGACAGAAAATAAATTTCATTCAAATACGAATGAATTGTTACTTACTGGGAATACTAAGTTTTGAGAGCAGCCATGGAGACGGCAATCAAAAACCTGAACGAACATATATGAAGAAATAAATCACACCTTCATGAATGTAGTTGAACAAACCGACAAAATACAGACATTAAAAATAGGATAGAGAGTGATATATCGCCAGAAGTAGAACGTACCAAACATCTGCGGCAGAAGAGATTATCAAACGAATCCAAAACCACATCCACAGTCTTGTCAAGAGGAAGTTGGCTCTCCATTTTATCAGAAAATCCAGGGTGTTTCGCATTTTTCTCACAAAGAAATTCAGATCTACTCTGGAATTTTAATGACAACAGAAACCGAATCACATTCCATTGTCTTTCATGTAAAACAGAAACAATTGTAAGATCCAGAAACACATGTGTGTTTAGTGGTGACATCATTGGACGAAAATCTTGCTAAAAGAGATGGATAACCTCTATTTCCAAAGGAGAGGCATCAATAAACTGGCGAATAACATTTACATCCTCTTGACTTAACCCATTTTCTTGTGTTGTTTTCCTGCAGCAGTTCATCAGGATCAGATTAGTATATATATGCGAGTAGATAAAAAATTTCTTGTAAGATTGATTATGGAGAGATGCGGATGGAATTGCCATGGCTGCACATGACAGGAACAATGTGCAAAGTAGAAAATATTTTTGTACGCTGATTATGACTAAGTTGATGACATCTAATTAAGGAGTTCATATTCTTATTCAATGTTTAGATGCAAGTTAATTCACATCTCTTGGCTAAATGAGTGTATGCAACATGTCTTAAGTTGCATGTAGCATGTATGCATTTCACCCATATCATCACTAAAGTATTTAGATTGCTTACACAAATATCATCTAAGTAAATCCACATAAAAACACCAAGGTAAAAAGATGCATGAGTGAAAAAACTAAATATAACTAAATAACACAAAGATTGAAGCAGTATAGTAAGAGAGTGGTACAGAAGCTCGAAAAAAACATGTGGTTTTCAGCAGCACTGAGGCTGTGAAGAAGCCAAAGTTGCATCTCCAATACCATGTATGCTGCAGTCATTTTTTTAGAAAGTATATAAAATAGTTTACAACGCTAAGTCCTTAATCCGTGACAGCCATCAAACATTTTCAAGTTTAATATGCATAAAAAAGTATCTTGATTGGCCACTATTGGTTTGTTAAGTTCTTCATGAGATGTGCTTTCATAATATACATTTCAACACTATTGTGGTCGAAACAGCAGTCAAAGTGGTAGATTGGAGACTGTCCATGTCCTGACTTATCCTTGCAACTCAAGAGAGCATAACAATTGTATCGCACAGTTGGCAAAAAAAAATACTTTTTTGAAGGGAAAAAAAAAACAAGCTTAGACTTCCACTTCAGAATGAACAAAATAATTAAACTAGAAGGCTGCAGGCCATGTAAAGTTTTTATGGTAAAAACATTCGGAATGGCGTGTAAGCTGTGCAAAAAAAAGTTGTAGACAATCGTGGCTAATCATTGTTGCATGGCTGATTTGTTCTGTTAATCTAATGTTCTCAATCTGGTATATTTAAGATATTAAAAATATTATCGAAAAACTTGGCTACTGGCAATTGTTGACACAAGAAGAGCACATAATACAGAAAAAACACATCCTTTGCAAATGAGGATCATGAGAGATATTGGTTCGCGTGTATAATTACCATATTAGCTGATCTTCTCCTTGTGTGAAAACATGCTTCTCTTCCTCAGGTTGTGGAATTTCTTCATCGCTATCACTGCAGATTAGAGTCTCGTTGCCAGCTGAATCATAGTAAATTCTCCTCCTACCAGCAATTGACTGATCATCGGCCATTCTTTGGTTTCTGCGCTGTGTTGTTTCAAAAGGAATAAATATCAAAGACAAAAAAAAAGGGACGCAAGGTTTGTCCATGAACTAATGTACCGCACATTTAACAGAAAAAACAACTACTCAGAATGAATCAGGCTAAAATATTTCCATCGACAGGCCCACTAAGTAACATGATACATCAATCATATAGATACAGGTCATATCTTAATGGCCATGAATATCACAACTGCTTATGCATTTACTACAACCTTACCACATTGTTCAGCTAAAATTTCCCCACTTCATTCCAGAGCAACGTATCATCGCATGAATGACGCTATCTGAAGTGTCATGCTCGAGCCAGTAAATATATGATTTATCATTCATTTACAGAGCAATATATGAGTCTTAAGTTTTTCATCTAAACGCATGTGCATTCGAATATCGAGTCCAAATTCTCAAGTTAACTCTATATGGCATATGAAGTAGGGTGTGACTATTTCTCTGAGAACTAACTTCGTTCTCAATCAGATGATGTCATCAAAGTTCAGTTGCAACTCATGACTAGCACACATCACGATGCAAATCAAATGGTGTAAAACTTGACTGAGCACGAAGTTCGTTCTCAGCTAGGTGAAAACTAGCAAATCTCTATGAAGTATTGTATAACTGACGAGCAACCTAAATATCAATTCATCGAAATTGGTGCAAAGAGAGCAGCAACACTATACTTGTCCAGGAAGATCCACGTGGTGTAGGGAGGAATCTTATCGACCAACGGCAGCGTCGCAAGCCTGACAACCATCCTCTGCGGCGCGGTGCCGTCTGAGCCGGAGAGCTCGAGCGTCCCGGCGGTCAACAGGTTGTCCTCCTGCACGTGCACCACCTCCCTCTCCCCCGCCCCGCGCGCCAGGTCCCACCCGACGATCCTCGCCTGGCCGTCGGCCGCGAGCTGCGAGAGCACGTTGCCGCCCTCGGCGCCCCTGGACGCCGCCTCCGCCGCCGCGGCCACGTCGAACAGCCCGCACGTGTGCCGCTGCAGCGCCCGCCTGTTCGCCTCCATCTTCTCCTGCCACAGCCCAAAACAATCCCCGCACCAGATTGAGCATCCCAAGATACTCGCATGTTCACAGCGAATTTTTCATTGTATGTGATAAAGTGTTGGTCGGTGGTGCTTTACCCTGACGGAGGCGAGGCGGGCGGACTGGATTTGGCGCCTGAGGTGCGAGAGCTTCCCATGGAGCGCCGCGGAGGCGGAGGTGCCCGCCGCCTGATCCGGCCGCTGCGGGAAAAAAAAAAACAGGGGAGGATCGAGCGCGGTCAGATTGGGGAGGGAGATCGATCGAGGATGGGAAATCTGGCGCGCAAGGTGAATCGAGAGGCCGGCGCGGCGCACCTTGAGGCCGTCCCGGTGGTCGGAGGGCTTGGAGGACGACGACGCCATGGCCGACCCACCTCCTTTCCTCCCTCCTCCTCGACGCGAGGAGAGCTGTCGCTTCTGTCCCTTGGTCGACACGACGGCTCTGCAGCTGTTGTTGCAGTTGCAGGCTAAGATCCTCTCTGCGCGTAGGGTGGGTAAGGCCGTAAGGGGTTAAAGCGTGTCGCTGACAAGTGGGGTCGGTCCGAAAGGACGGACAGAGTGTCAGTGGGAAGAAGGTGGGCCCCCGACATGTGGGGCCTCGCGCTGACGGGGTTCTCGGTGGGGCCACGTCACGTGGCTCCGTGATGGGCTCATGATGGCGGCTGATCCGGGCGATTTCTCGTGTCACTTGCGCGTCATCGCTACCACCGGAAGGTACATCTCCTCTCTTCTGCTGCTCTATTCCCGTTTGGGTACATCTAAGGATCCTAGGAAATTCTTCTGTTCTGAGCGAGTTAATTGCCATAATACCACTTGTTGGCAGAATTTTCGCACAATATCACAAACAGTTTTTTTTTTCATAAAACGGCATTGTATGAAGTAATCTATTGCACGGAACACAAATATACCATGATTAACAATAACAAGATAGACACTCAATCAGCCAAGTTCATGTTGGACTGAATTAGTCAAGCGCTCGACCAGGTCATATAGCTATCCATGCGTCGCATAGATCATGCACGATCCGTCTCCCTCATGCTCCCTCCTAGTATTAATTTAGATAGGATGAAGTATTTTATAATGTGTAGCTAAAAGTACATTTATATTTTGCTTTTTGGCTTTTAGAATTAGTTTTCTATATTGTGAAGCTAGTTTTAAAACCAAAAGACAGGAAATCGGAGTAAGTATATGCTCTGATGCTAAATTGCCCCTCATAATAAAATACTTCATCCTATCTGAATTAATTGATTTCATTTTGTCCAGGTACGGATGTACCTAGATGTGTTTATTGACTAGATACATTTGTATCTAGATAAAAATGCAGTTAATTAATTTGGATCAGAGGGTTTGTCAACTGCCATGTCATGTACCCGATCTATGCCATGTATTGGGCCTAGCCAGGGTCGACTAAGAGGACAGACTCAACTCCGAGGCCCACCGGACCAAGGCCAACCCAAACCTGGGCGTGTCGAGTGTTGTGGGAGAGGTGCATATGTAATGTGGAGTGTAGAGTGTCTAGGGTTATGAATGATGAACTGAGCTGTAGCAGTTGCTACTTTCCCTTCCCCTATGCTCTTCTCCCTTGAATTCTCCTCTAATTGTATCCAAGTTGGTATCTAAATTGATGATCTGAATCCCTGTGCGAGACGCCAGCGGCAAGGATCGTTTCATTTGGTATCAGAGCCATCCGATCTTACCCTAAAACCTAGAAAAATCCACCCAAAAATAGCCCCAAACTTTTTTCGGCCATGGATTCGACGAAGGAATTCGGTGCGGCCAAAGGTTTGTACCAGGATCTGGCGGATTCGTGCAAGGACCTGGCGGATTCGAGTAGGAAGATGGCAGATTCGTACAAATCGCTCCAGGCCATGGCGGTTGACTTGTTGTCCTCCTGGGAGCGATTCAAAGCTCATCAGGCAGCTGCGACTTCGTCGCCGTCGACCACCACCACCACCCCGCCGCCAACCCCGCCAGTACCAGCAACAGTAACGCTCGAGGAAGCCCCGACCAACATAGAGCTATTGATGGACCTTCCGCTGCAGCCCTCTGCTATCCCCGAGCTCGCCATGACGACGCCCGCCATGTGCTCGACAGAATGCCGAGACGTCCTTTACAAGCATTGTGAGGTGACCTCTGCTGCTCTCGCATGCACATACATCTTCACTCCGGTGGAGGAGATTACAGTTGCAGTCCGACCAACGACCGCCCAGCCATCAAGCGTGGTGGATGTACACAAGCGCTGCAGCCACACCGAGAGGTCAAGAGTCCCACTGACAGCCAAGATGGTTTCGTCAGTTCGTGTGCCCCCTTGGCCACCAGACTGCCGATGCACAGCGCCAGAACAAGGCACAACACTGCCACCATCTGTGCATTTGTCCGCCAGTAGAGAGCAAAGGTGCTTGTGGTTGCGGCCAGCACCAACACAGCCTCCAGATCAGTGCAAACCTAGTCTGTTTCCAGTGCCATCTCGTCCTCCAGAGCAAATCCATGGCACAGCTCAAATTATGCAGTCAGATGCTAGCTCTAGTGGACTTCTAGTTGCCTCTGCTGGTCTCGCAGGCACAAACGTCTTCACTCTGGTGCAGAAGGTTGGAGCCCTACCGGTCTCCTACCCGGTGACTGCTAGCTCCTTCCAAAGCATTGATAATGGGCCTGGTATTCCTCTTCCCGTTCCAGTAGCTGGTGTGCTCGTTGCTGCAATCCGTGTGCCGCCACGCCCACCTGACCTGCAGGTACGGGTGCAGGAAGACTACGATGGCACCAAGGTCATGGAGTCATCAATGTTGTGGGAGGATGCACACATGCCTGTCCCAGAACTGGAGAAGACCCTGCTGGTCTCTATGATACTCCAGCTGCTCAGAGTCGCTTCTAAGGTGCCTATGACAGAGCGAGACCAGGAACGGCCCATGCCATGGCCGTCCTTTGTCTGCTATTGGCCAGCACCCAATTCACTGAAGTCACAGCAAATATCTCAAGGTTGTCAGAAAATGGTGGTGAAGTGCTCGACTCTATTGCCTTCAGTTAACCCTGTTGTACATCCACCTTGGCGTCCCCCTGATCGAGCAGCACACCAGCCCACGATTTACTTTAGTCAAAGTGCCGCAATGTTACTTCAGTGGGAAATTACTTGGCCACCTCAGGGCTTATGTGCTATAATATCACTGTATGAATCATCCACTTCTGGTCCTCAGCTCTGGAAGATGTGTTCTGGGCAGTGTGGTTTCGTGAGAAAAAAGTGTCTTGCTGAATTCTGGGTGCAGCCAACAGGTGCATCTAATTGGCAGTATGCATTACCCTTCTGCAGCAAGTTACAAGTTTGTACTATTTTTTATTCCATTCATTGGATTGCCAAGAAACACTACAACATAATGACATGCTTTGGGAAGACTACTTATTGCAAGCAATCTGGGACATATCAGGCTGCCTTAGCTACAACGTATGCTACCCTTGCTGTTGTCTTGCCAAGTACCGATTTAAATCTCTGTTGGATGCATGAGGAAGAGTCTCACATCTGTGAAAGGATCTTTGTACAACTCATTGGAAAGTCAGCTCATGTCTCATGTGTCAGGCCCAACTTGAGAAGGTATTTTATTCGTGAATTGCCTTGCATTAATTGGCAGGAATTTCAGTTCACTACTATTCAAAGTAATATGGATCTCTTGTTTCGGCTTGCTCATGAAACTATTGACGTGAGTGATGTTCAGTTTTGGATGATATGGGATCCTGACATTATGCAATGTTTTATGGGAGCTCCCCATTATCTTGGGAATACTATTGGGGTATGCCCATCAGCGTGTAGGGCGACTGCAGTGCACAAGTATATGATTTCAGATCATCAGAATCAATTGGCTTCATATACTAAGCACCATTATATCGTACCATCTCTTGTGCAGCTTGAGAACCTCATCGGTGGCAGCCATCAAACTGCCAAGGAGGTTGGTCATACTACTAGTAAATATTTTTGTTCCCTTGAGCTGTGTGTGAAGCCAAAAGTTGAGATAAATGGAGTCACCATCTTATGGATAGAGCTGCACGTTTATTCCACCTGTGTTTTGTTGAGCTTCCCTTGGAATCGTGGTTTGCATCCATGGTTCTGCTGCTGCTATAGAACCTCACAACCAAGGTCTTGTGAACTTCTAGTTGCTGATCACTATAAGGTGGATGATATGGATCTCTCTTGGATGGCTAAGGAAGAGTCATGCATCTGTTCAAGGGTCTCCTTGCAGCTCATTAGGCAGTCATGCTATCATCTTCACGATTCTGTGGAAAGTTACTTTGCTGACTACCCATGGATAATTGTATGGTCTTCATCCTCCAGGTGCGGAAATGACTGCTTACAAGAGGCTCTGCATGCAAGAACACAATTCTGGTGGCTCAAGTTTTCACTTCAGTGGGTGTTCTCTGACGCTAGCTGTGAACAAGATAACTTGGGTGTGGATCATTTTCTGCACTGCGCTATATATCAGCAGGATGCGGACTTGGATCTTCCATGGGACCCCGGCGGCAGTTTTCCATCGGCTTGGGGGCAAGCCGACTTTCAAGCGGGGGAGTATGTCATGTACCCGATCTATGCCATGTATTGGGCCTAGCCAGGGTCGACTAAGAGGACAGACTCAACTCCGAGGCCCACCGGACCAAGGCCAACCCAAACCTGGGCGTGTCGAGTGTTGTGGGAGAGGTGCATATGTAATGTGGAGTGTAGAGTGTCTAGGGTTATGAATGATGAACTGAGCTGTAGCAGTTGCTACTTTCCCTTCCCCTATCCTCTAATTGTATCCAAGTTGGTATCTAAATTGATGATCTGAATCCCTGTGCGAGACGCCAGCGGCAAGGATCGTTTCATTATGGCTCGAAGTTTCAAATTTTAGTTGCTGGACATACGCACACTTTTTTTAGGATAAATCGGTTGATATCCGCTCGATTAGATGTAAAGAGTGACCTAGTTTACAAGGAAAATTGGGTCAAAAAATTGTGCAAACTATAAATTGACTGGTTTATAAGAAAACCAATACGAAAAACCACACAAGTGAGGAAACCCGTCATCCACACAACGCAGCCACTAACACAATAAACACACCTCCAGCTCCGGGGCCGTCGCCCCGACGTACCAGCCAGAAAGACCTCTGCATTGCCCGAAGATGAACTTGCTAGGTCAACATGCTCCTTACACAGATCTCCAAGTCTCCACCCAAGCACCATGCCTCGCCTCGACATAGCATCCAGATTGACCTTCGCATTATCGAACCAGACAGGTCGATGAAACTCGTTGCGTACATAGCCCAAGATCACCATCCAAAACCGCACTAGGACACGCCCCAACCTCATAGGACTATAGATGCATGGGAGGCCAAGGTCGGCGCCTCGACAAACCACCACTGTCTGGGGCCGCGCGCCCCGGCGTCCTGCTCCCTTGACCACAAAGCCAAGCTATTCGGCCACCACGAACAACTTGCACCGCGAGGGCCAAGAGCTCCAAGGTGGCACATCCAACAAGGTAGTGACGAGTCTGTCACCGCCGCCTGCTCCCAGTGGAGCTTAGGTTTTCACCGGGAGATGTCAAAACCACTCGAGTCGGTCAGAATTGAAGCTTCACAACAACGCAAACAATAAATAGAATGACACACGGAGGCGCCATCATCATCGGCGTCGACCGGAGTTTGTGCTAGGCTTTCGGCCGAAGCTCGATCCGATTGCGAAGCCAAGAGGAGCAATGAGGCTTTGTAGCCACTCACGAGCTTCACCTGCATCGTCTTCCTCGAATAGCCCAATCCGCGTGCATCGTTGCTCACTCCTCATCAGGTCTTCACCTCTCCCAAAAACAATATGCACTTGACATAATTCAGCGCACTGCAATGACAGATTGTAATCCTATCAACACTCATGTTGATTCTGGTTCTAACCTTCTCATTAATCCTACATTCTAGTAAGAGGCCGAGGCTTTTCGAGAACTCTTCTCCCATATCTCCTCCACAGTAAAGGCGAGGCACTACAAGAAAAGTTGCCATGGCCGACGAAGTTGAAGTCGCGCCGTGGTTGCTGGTGTACCATGGCCGACGATTTTGGTCCCTCCGTGGTGCATGTCAAAACTTTTTTTCTCGTTTTGAGGCCAGCCCGACGAAAGCGGCCAAAACGTGGCGTATGGTGGCCGGGACGTGGTGCATCTCGAAATCTCGGGTTCGCCGAGTCAACGCAAATCCGCACCGCCGAGGGATGTAGGGCCAGATGGCAGCCTCTCGGCATTGTTTTTTCTACATCGCGCCATCTCGTTCAACGTTCTCCGATCGAGCCGTTTACGATGCAGGATCATGGGTCCCGCATGTCATCCTCTATGAACCAAAATTCTTTCTATTCTTGGATTTTTTGACCCCCTGATTTCGCTACTTCCTTTTCTTTTGATCCCTTGCCGCCTTGGAAACGTTGAGACCGCTGCTGCTAAATGGGACCCGCATGTCATCCTCTATGTGCAATCAACTTTCTTTTCTTGGAGTTTTTTTGGCACCTCAAATTTGGTCACTTGCCTTTTTCTTCCCTGCCGCCTCTCAAACGGTGATACCGCTGCGGACCCGCATGTCATCCTCTATGTACTATAAAACTTTCTTTTCTGGATTATTTTTGGCACCTCAAATTTGGTCACTTGCCTTTTTCTTTCGATCCTCGCCGCTCAAACGGTGATACCGCTGCTCTGGACCCGCATGTCATCCTCTATGTACTATAAAACTTTCTTTTCCTGGATTATTTTTGGCACCTCAAATTTGGTCACTTGCCTTTTTCTTCGATCCCGCCTCTCAAACGGTGATACCTGCTGCTAAATGGGACCCGCATGTCATCCTCTATGTACTATAAAACTTTCTTTTCTTGAATTATTTTTGGCTCTGATATTTTTTCACTTGCCTTTTCTTTCGATCACGCCTCTCAAAGTGATACTATGCTAAATGGGACCCGCATGTCATCCTCTATGTACTATAAAACTTTCTTTTCTTGGATTTTTTGGCACCTCATATTTGGTCACTTGACTTTTTCTTTCGATCACCGCCTCTCTGTTGATACCGCTGCGCTAAATGGGACGCATGTCATCCTCTATGTACTATAAAACTTTCTTTTCTTGGATTTTTTGGCACCTCATATTTGGTCACTTGACTTTTTCTTTCGATCACCTGCCGCCTCTCAAACGGTGATTGCTCGCTAAATGGGACCCACATGTCATACTCTATGTACTATAAATTTTTTTTCTCATGGCCCTCATATTTTTCTTTTCCTTTTTCTTCTCAAACGGTGTGACCGCCTCTAAATGGTGGCATGCATGTCATTTCTATCTTTTCTTATTTTTGGCCCTGATATTTTTTCACTTGCCTTTTTCTTTCGATCTCATGCCACGTTTGAAAGGAACCTGCTCAGGACCCGCATGTCATCTCTATGTACTATAAAGTTCTTTTTCTTGGTTTTTTCAAATTTTTGGCAATTTCTTTTTTTCCTCCACCTCTCAAACGCATGCTGCTAAATGGGACCCGCATGTCTATGTACTATAAAACTTTCTTTTCTTGAATTATTTTTGGCTCCTCATATTTGGGCACTTGCCTTTTCTTTCGATCTCATGCCACGTTTGAAACGTTGAGGAACCTGCTGGCTCATGGGACCCGCATGTCATCCTCTATGTGCTATAAAAGTTTCCTTTGTTGGATTTTTTCACCCTCGATTTTTGGCTTGCCTTTTTCTTTTGATCCCCTGCCCCCTTTGAAACGTTGAGTAAGCTGTTGGCTCAAGGGACCCGCATGTCATCCTCTATGTCCATCAACTTTCCTTTCTTGGATTTTTTTTCACCCCTAATTACTAGCTACTTTCTTTTTCTTTTGATCTCAAGCCGCATTACAAACATTGAGACCGCTGCTACAAAATGGGACCCACATGTCATCCTCTATGTACAATAAAGTTTCTTTTCTTGGATTATCTTTTGCTCCTGATATTTTGTCACTTGCCTTTTTCTTTCGATCTCATGCCGCCTTTGAAACGTTGAGTAAGCTGCTGGCTCATGGGTCCCGCATGTCATCCTCTACGAACAATAAAAGTTTCCTTTCTTGGAGTTATTTTTGACCCCTAATTTCTGGCTATTTGCCTTTTTCTTTGGATCTGCCCCTTTGAAACGATGAGGACTGGCAGGTCGGTCCCACAAGTCATCCTCTATGAACAATAAAAGTTTCCTTTGATGGATTTTTTTTGAACCCCTAATTAATTTCTGGATATTTCCTTTTTTTTCTTTGATCCCCCGCCTTGGAATCGTTGAGGATGCTGCTGCCTCATGGGTCCCGCATGTCATCCTCTCAGAACGGTAAATGTTTCTTTTCTTGGATATTGTTTACCAAATGATTTTTGGCTTATTTTTTCTTTCGATATCCTGCCCTTTAAAACGTTGAGGACGCCTGGCTCACGGGTCCCACATGTCAGCCTCTATGAACAATAAGCGCTGAGGACGCTGCTGCCTCATGGGTCCCGCATGTCATCCTCTCAAAACGAAAATGTTTCTTTTCTTGGATTTTTACCAACAGATTTTTGGTTTATTTTTCTTTCCATCCCCTGCCGCCTTTAAAACGACGCTGCTGGCTCATGGGTCCACGATGTCAGCCTCCCCGTACAAGAAACATGTGATATCTTGATTATTTTGCACAATAAACAGTGTATTGCGCTCTGAGCTATTGCAAACGGATAAATTAAATCTTTATTTTTACAACATATATCTTGAATCTCCTTGTTTTTTGTTTTGGCGAAGCATAGGACTTTCCTGTTTTTTTTTTGAGAAAAATCCGAACTATCATGTTCGGAGTGGGCTGAAATTGTACGTGTCAAAAGGCCCAGAAGGATAGTTCGAAGGCCCAGATGTCTAGATGCAGCCCAATTGAAATCTTTCTTTTCTTGGATTTTTTCACCCCCTGATTTCTGGCTACTTCATTTTTCTTTTGGTCCTGTGCCGCCTTGGAAACGTTCGGACCGCTGCAAAATGGGACCCGCGTGTCATCCTCTATGTACAATAAAGTTTCTTTTCTTGGATTATTTTTGGCTCCTGATATTTGGTCACTTGCCTTTTTTTTCGATCTCATGCCACGTTTGAAACGTTGAGGAATCTGCTGGCTCATGGGACCCGCATGTCATCCTCTATGTACAATAAAAGTTTGATTTCTTGGATTTTTTTCACCCTCGATTTTTGGCTATTTCCTTTTTCTTTTGATCCCTCCGCCTTTGAAACGTTTAAGCTGGCTCATAGGTCCCACATGTCCTGTATGAACGATAAAGCTTTCCTTTCTTGGAGTTTTTTTGACCCCCTAATTTCTGGCTACTTTCTTTTTCTTTTGATCTCAAGCCGCATTTGAAACGTTGGGACCGCTGCTGCAAAATGGGACCCGCATGTCATCCTCTATGTACAATAAAGTTTCTTTTCTTGGATTATTTTTGGCTCTGATATTTGGTCACTTGCCTTTTTCCTTCGATCCCATGCCACGTTTGAAACATTGAGGAACCTGCTGGCTCATGGGACCCGCATGTCATCCTCTATGTACTACAAAAGTTTATTTTCTTGGGTTTTTTTCACTCTCTGATTTTTGGCTATTTCCTTTTTCTTTTGATCCCCTGCCGCCTTGGAAACGTTGAGTAAGCTGCAAACTCGTGGGACCCGCATGTCATCCTCTATGTACAATCAATTTTCTTTTCTTGGAGTTTTTTTACCCCCTAATTTCTGGCTACTTTCTTTTTCTTTTGATCTCAAACCGCATTTGAAACGTTGGGACAGCATGTCATCCTCTATGTACAATAAAAGTTTCTTTTTTGGATTATTTTTCACCCTCTGATTTTTGGTCACTTGCCTTTTTCTTTCGATCTCATGCCGCCTTGAAAACGTTGAGGAACCTGCTGGCCCATGGGACCCACATGTCATCCTCTATGTACTATAAAAGTTTCTTTTCTTTGTTTTTTTTCACCCTCTGATCTTTGGCTATTTCCTTTTTCTTTTCATCCCCTGCCGCCTTGGAAACGTTAGTAAGCTGGTGGGACCCGCATGTCATCCTCTATGTACAATCAAGTCTCTTTTCTTGGATTTTTTTTACCCCCTTATTTTTGGTCACTTGCCTTTTTCTTTCGATCTCATGCAGCCTCTGAAACGTTGAGAAGCTGCTGGCTCATGGGACCCACATGCCATCCTCGATACTATAAAAGTTTCTTTTCTTGGATTTTTTTCACCCTCTTATTTTTGGCTGTTTCCTTTTTCTTTTGATCCCCGCCGCCTTGGAAACATTGATTAAGCTGCTGACACAAGGGGCCCGCATGTCATCCTCTATGTACAATCAACTTGCAAGATCTTGGGGCGGAAGAGCTTGTATAAGTGGGACCCATATGTCATCCTCTATGTACAATAAAAGTTTCTTTTTCTTGGATTATTTTTTGCTCCTGGTATCTTTCCTTTTTCTTTCGATCTCATGCCGCATCTGAAACGTTGAGTAAGGTGCTGGGTCATGGGACCCGCATGCCATCCTCTATGTACAATCAACTTTCTTTTCTGGGAGTTTTTTTACCCCTAATTTCTGGCTACTCTTTTTCTTTTGATCTCAAGCCGCATTTGAAACGTTGACACCGCTGCTGCAAAATGGGACCCGCATGTCATCTTTTATGTACAATAAAGTTTCTTTTCTTGGATTATTTTTGGCTCCTGATATTTGGTCACTTGTCTTTTTCTTTCGATCTCATGCCCCCTTTGAAACGTTGAGGAAGCTGCTAGCGCATGGGTCCCGCATGTCATACTCTATGAACAATAAAAGTTTCCTTCCTTGGAGTTATTGTTTACCGCTAATTTCTGGCTACTTCCTTTTTCTTTTGATCCCCTGCCGCCTTGGAAACGTTGAGTAAGCTGCTGACACAAGGGGCCCGCATGTCATCCTCTATGTACAATTAACTTGCAAGATCTTCGAGCGAAAGAGCTTGTATAAGTGGGACCCATATGTCATCATCTATGTACAATAAAAGTTTCTTTTCTTGGATTATTTTTTGCTCCTGATATTTGGTCACTTTCCTTTTTCTTTCTATCTCATGCCGCCACTGAAACGTTGAGTAAGGTGCTGGCTCATGGGACTGTACAATAAAGTTTCATTTCTTAGATTTTTTACCCACTGATTTTTGCTAACTTGCCTTTTTCTTTTCGATCATATGCCGCCTTTGAAATTGAGGTCGCCGCTGGCTCATGGGTCCCACAAGTCAGCCTCTATGAACAATAAACCTTTCCTTTGTTGTATTTTTTTACCCCTAATTTCTGGCTATTTGCCTTTTTCTTTTGATCCCCTGCGGCCTTTGAAACGATGAGGACGCTGCTGGCAGGTCGGTCCCACATGTCATCCTCTATGAAGAATATAAGTTTCCTTTTTGGATTTATTTTTGACCCTAATTTCTGGCTATTTGCCTTTTTCTTCTGATCCCTGCCGACTTCGAAATGATGAGGATGCAGCTGGCAGATCGGTCCCACATGTCAGCCTCTATGAACTATAAATGTTTCCTTTGTAGGATTTATTTTTTACCCCTATTTTCGGGCTACTTGCCTTTTTCTTTGAAACGTTGAGGACGGTACTGTCTCATGGGTCCCACATGGCATCCTCTCGAACGATAAACCTTCATTTCTTGTTAACGACAGGTTTATCAGTATTATTTTCGCAGACTAATACAAGCTCTTTGGCTCCAAGATCTTGCAAGTTGATAGATTAAATCAAGGAATTATTAGGATATGTTTTAAATTTCAAATCCACTTAATGAATTTTTAAAAATACCGTTATCCATGTGGGTATGGAGCGATCAAGGATTTTCATATTGGGCATGAGCAGTTTCAAAAATTGGAACCCTATAATTCAAAATAAATAAAAATAACTTTTATGTAGAATCTCCGTGTATTTTTTTTTTTGCCAATCATAGGATCTGTGTTTCATTAGAAAAGGGCCGAAATTGCATGAGCAGAAAGGCCCATTTGAAGTTATTGGGCTTCGACGGCCGGAGCAAGTAGACCGATAACAATTACCATGTAGATGTTCCTTGGCAACCCAAAAGTGAAATATTGGGCCCAACAGGGGAAGGTTGAACAGTACTTTTTCTATTGGGAAGGTGGTACATGGGGTTATCCTGACAAAAAAAATGGAACATGGGTTACTGAAGGTTGCCCATTTGTGCCTAATATGTTTGTCAGCAGGAGCTTTACCTTCCGCCGCCGCCGCCTTCCGCCGCCGCCGCCATGCCTCGTCGCGGGTCGAGCTACCGGTACGGCGGCGTCTCGAGCTCGGGGTACAGCAGCGTCCGCGCGCGCCCCAAATTAAGGTACTTCCTCCTCGGGACGGCACCTACGATAGGCTCGGCTGGCCTTGGGGCATTTACCCCTAGCCTCTTCCATGCTCAAGTTTTTGAAATGTTTCTGGCTCTGTTCAACACTGGATCAAATTTGTCAACATGACCATTCTTATGGAGTAGCAACGAGTTGAATCTCTCAAAACTCTTTAAGTTCTGCAATATAACGACTAATTGGTACTACCTTATACAAAATGATTACATATCCTTATTTTGGAAGCAAGCAATCACACACTTATAGTTTGCTAGTCAGCTGCACGTAACGTTAAAAATCGGCAATTATAATGAATAAACCTGTAATTTTCACTTAAAATGCATTAAGGAGCATCAAATTTGACAAATCAAACCATGTCGTACTGAAAATTGACATGTCTTTCTCATGCAGAAATGTAAAATTATCCATGCATGTGCGTTTATACAGGTTAAGTTTTGCATGTATTATTTTTTGTAACTTTTCTGACTACCTTCAAAGCTCCAATCCTTCTTCATCATCTTTGTTGTACCGCACTGATGCAAGTGAATGCGAGCTGCTCGCCAGACGCGACTTCGTGTCCGATATGTGTACTATGCCTTCTCCATCTAGTGCTAGTTACGCCTCTGTGCTAATTAATTCAGCACAAACCTCTGTCATTGCAGCTGTGACTCACCTCGACCATTGGAGCCCAATCACAAGAGCGAGCTCAGTCTCAACCAGAGAGGCATGTGTCTCATGGTTAGCTATCTACAACTTGCTGTCTTACTAAAACCGTGCCTATCATATAGAGATCACCTCGCTGGTGTAGCAATGGCTGCAAGTAGCTGCTAGCATGAGCGATAAGGAAGAAAAGATTAAAAAAATGGGGTGGGGCCAACAAGCAGGAAAGCTATCTACTGTACTAGCTTTATGGATGTTTCTGGAATTGGGTAGAAAATAGTACTCGATGACACTGTAGCAGCGAATCCCAGAGACCAAAGGCCGTTGGATGATGTCTAATGAACGGCAGAACAAAATCGGCGAAATTAGCTTGAATTTTGATAATAAATCTTGGGCATTTTCCCTCGAACATGATTTATCAACTTTGGGTAGTCTCTGGACTAGTCTCCCTCGTCCACCAATTATTATCATAAACTACTGCGGAAAGTTGAGGGCAGTCCCTAGTCCCGAGCACTTCGCCCACTTCCCCTGGCCTCATCCCAGAGATCTCACACCAACCACCTCACCGTCGACTAGCCGCCAGTCTACAGCCCTCCGAAGAATCCCCAATGGCGGCGACGCCCCTACTAGAGCGCTCCTCACGCGAGCGCATCATCGAGTCTGGCCCACATGTCTTCCGTGCCTGCCGTGTGTCGGCAAGCACGACCGACTTCTCCGTCGGCGAGCCGCCGGCCGTGGGCGAGGGCGAGGCGTCCCCGTACACTATGACAGTGCACATCTTCTTCTCGAGGACGTACGAGCTCAGGAGGATGGCCGGCCCCCTCCCTGCCCCACTGGATGAGGACGATATCACCACTACACCCTGCGAAGAGGTGGTGCTGGATCTTAGCTTGCCTCCGAGGAAGCTGCGTAGTGGGGGCAATGTCGTGCGAACTATGCGCGAGATTCTTGCCCGTGTATGGCTGCTCAAGAACCTGAACCTCACGGAGGAGGAGTGGGACATCATCATGCCTTACGATGTTATGCACCTGATGTGGCAGCAGGCGTGTCGTCGGCTCGGTGGCCTCCACTTCGACCTCACCCTTAGGGTGGACCACCGGCTCATCGTCAACTTGCCGGCGCTGCAGGACAGTTGGGTCCTAGTTGCGCCGGAGGACGGCCACTGCAGCATATGCATGCTGGGGCTGTCGCAGCGCACAACGGTGCGTCTCCGGGGATGCAAACACCCGTTCCATAGGAAGTGCATCTTCTCCTGGTTTGTAACGAACGCCAGCTGCCCTATCTGCCGCGATAAAGTGCTGACCCATCTTATTTTCGATTTGTAGCATAGTATGAATAAAAACCCTGTATGATAGGGATGCCATGCCAACTTGAATCCTATGTCAAGAGAAATTCTATTTGATTGTGGTTATAAGATATTCTGCATTAGTTTGATCTATTATCATTCTATTTTCCTATGGGATATGACCCTATGAATCAAACAGCATGTGATTACTTCCACACAATTAAGTTTGACCAACTTTTAGTAGGACAACAAACATAAATAATTAGTCATCATGGGATTACAATCCAACAGATAATTGTCTTCAGGACTCATACATTTTCCAAATAGAAAAATCAAAACAAATCATGGTTCTTCATCTCACAGCATGATACAGAGACAAGAGTCTATCATCATCATCATCATCATCATCATCATCATCATCATCACCTCCGTCTTCATTCTGATATTCGTGCATGGTCTCATCCTGCTCGTCCTGTCCATTCTCCTCCTGAGATTCACCAGGTAGCTTCAGTTTATCCATCTCTTTGTCGACTATGCTAACCTCAACAGTGAAATCTACTTCTCCATCATGTGCAGGGATACCTGTATCCAACGAGGTTTCATCAATGTCAGCAACTTTAGTTTGCATACAACCAGCGAAATCATCTTGCTGGGCACCAATTATTGGATCCGCATTCTCATCCAAATCATATATGTTCCTTGCCACAAACTTTTGCACATACTGCCATCCTTTTCTAGATCTGTCTTCCAAGAAAAGTACCTTGGCCGCTTGAGGTACCAAAATATAAGGATCATCCTTGTACCACTGAGCAGTAGTATCGACTGATATGAAATACCCATCATTTCTGGCACCTTTGCCCTTGTTTGGATCTTGGTTGTACCAATAACACTTAAATAGAACCACAGATCGGACAGTAACCTTATCACTATAGAACAACTGAATAACCTCTTCTATGTGACCATAATGGTCAAATGACTCTGATCTCTTTTTTCTGGTTGTCAAGTGATCTCCACTGGTTGTGATGCCACTATTTCGTGTCTTCAAATGTTGTTCACGCTCATAGGAGCTGTAATGGACACCATTGGCATTGCAAGCTGCAGCTACCAACACCCTCTTATCTGGACCACGTGATAGGACAAGGAGATCAGCACTAACAGCGCCTGGATTCTCCGCATGGAGTTTCGAGATCTACGATTACAAAATAGACAAGAGGTCATCTCATGTGAAAACACATAGACAAGTCAGAGTGCAATTGAACATCTTACATATTTCTCAAACCAGTCCTGAAACCCACTCCCACGTGCCGATAGCTTTCCATTCGTTTCCATGTACAACCTGCAAAACATAGCCAAGTCAGCTGAATATATTTCATTTTGATACAAGTTCATAGTATATGCGAGGAACTGAGTAGTTCGTGTGCATAGTACTCACTTAACATATTCATCAGCCTCTGTAGCATTATTCAGCACATACCAAGACAGCTGTTCAAATTCAGACTGCTCTAATGTTTTTTCGGTCCTCTTTCCTATTAGCTCAACACCATGTTTAAAAACAGATCCTCCAACTTCCAAAATTCTGCGACCCCGATTGAATCTGGTCTCAATATCAGGAATATATCTTGAGGCAAATGTATATGCTTCAGCAGCAATATACGCCACTGCAATGCAAGCCTCCGGTCTAGCTTTGTTCCTAACTGTATTCTTGAAAGTGCACAGTCGACGTTCTATAGGGTACATCCATCCATACTGTACCGGACCTCTTAAAAGTGCCTCATCAGGTAGATGAACAGCCAAATGCACCATCACATCAAAGAAGGCTGGAGGATATATCAGCTCCAGCTTGCACAGGATTACTGCTATGTCCACCTTAAGACGTTCTACAACAGCTCTGCTTAGAGTTTTACTACATATTTCCCTAAAGAACCTTCCCAACTCTGCAATCACGTTGTACATATTTGGCTTCACTAAATCTTTAATGCCAATAGCTAAAAGCCTTTGCAGCAGGATGTGACAATCGTGAGTTTTCAACCCTTGGAGCTTGTTTCCTTCAGCATTGAGACAATTTGCAATGTTGGAAGCAAATCCGAACGGGAACATCACACCTCGGAGGTACTCACAAAATAATCTCCTTTTAGGCATCGGCAATGTGAATTCCGCGCCTCGAAATTTATAATGTTTTTCCTTGCCTTTGTTCACTTTGTCATTACGATCCAGTTGCAAGTGCCTGTTAACATTCAATGTTGCACAATCAATCCTAGCATTTGAGCTATCTTTTGTCTTGGATGGAATGTTGAGTAATGTGCCGACAATGCTGTCACATATATTCTTCTCCATGTGCATGATATCAATATTATGCCGAAGCTTCTTACCAGCCCAATACGGCAAGTCCCAAAGAGTGGTCCTGCGCTTATAAAATATTCTCGGTCTATCATTTTCCATTTCCTTCCTCTTGGTACGTGCTGCTATTTCACCTCCCATCTTCCTTTTGGTAGCTGCTAGACTCAGTTCATCTCGTCTCTTCTTCCTTTTTCTATCTGCTACTACTGCTGCTGCATCTTCTGTATTCTTCTCTGCTGTACCTGCTGTGGCGGCTGGTGGTTTTCCTGGTTTAACATTTCTGACCGCTTCTAGGTGCGCCTCCAACTCGTGACTCTTAAAGTGCTGCGGTTTAGTCTTTTTACAGGCCTGATCACCAATAAATTGCAATTTTTTTCTATTTTTTCGGAAACTGTGATCTAATGGAAGGAAACGGCGATGGCCCATATAGCATATCTTGTTTATTATCCTCACTGCCAGCTGATCAGTATCACAGTGAACACATGCATTATAACCTGATGTTACTCTGCCTGACATAGTGCCCAAAGCTGGATAATCATGGGTGCAATACAGTACAGCAGCACGTAATAGAAAATTTTGTTCTTTAGGTTGACACACATCCCGTGTAGGGACACCCTCCCATAATGTTTGCAAGTCTCTAATAAGAGGCTGCATGAACACATCAAAATCCTTCCCAGGAGATTTGGGACCTGGGATGAGTAAGGCCATCATACAGTTCGACTGATCGGTGCATGTCCAGGGAGCCTGGTTGTAAGGTGTAACTAGTACTGGCCACATGCTATACGAGTTGCTCATGTTGCCAAATGGGTTGAATCCATCTGTAGCAAGGCCAAGTCTCAGGTTCCTTGGATCTGCAGCAAAATCTGGATGATCCAGGTCGAATTGCTTCCATTCATCGCCATCAGCAGGATGCCTCAGTAAATCAGGGTCGGGCGTGAGAATCTCTTTGTGCCATCTTGTTTCCCGAGATGTTTGTTCTGAAGCAAACAACCTCTGCAATCTTTGTACAAGTGGAAAGTATCTCAGAACCTTCCAAGGAATCTTTTTCTTACCACCAGCTCCATCATGTTTCCATCTTGATTCCTTACATACTGGACATTCATCGAGGTCATTATACTCCATCCAAAACAGTGCACAGTTATTTTTGCAAAAATCAATCTTCTCATATCCAAGTCCCAGTACCTTGATGTACTGCTTCACCTCATAAAAGGATTTTGGCAGTCCAGCCCCAGGGAGTGCATCGCTGTATGTCTTCGCAACTGCATTGAACGCTTTATTGGTAATCCCCTGGTATGACTTGTCATGAAGTAATTTCACAATTAATTCGAATCTTGACACAACAGAACCAGGGGCCACTAAGCGCTTAGCATCTTCTATCAGGTCATGGAAAAGAGGCTTTTTGTGATAACCATGGGGCTGTTGGCTTGCATATGGATACAGATCCCGTAACAAATTAGCAGTAGCCTCATCCTGGACGAGATCTTCAGGCTGATAACCATCAGAATAAAGAGGATCAATAATGTCAGGCTGATCATAGTGTTCACCATGGTTAATCCACCTGATATATGTCTGGTCCATCCCATAAACGAATAAATGATCTGAGACTACATGTTGAGGCTTGGACCCAATATTCAAACATACGCGGCATGGACAAATCACTTCCTTTGTCTTGTCGCCGTCAGTAAAATCACTAACGTGCTTCATGAAGTCTTCAATACCACTCAAATATGTTGGTGTGGTTAATGAGTCAAATAATATCCAAGTTCTGTCCATCTGTTGAGGAGATAGATGGTCAGAGAAGCGATAAGCTATTTCAACAAACAGGTCACCTACGAATGTAAGCAAGCATACCTGAGCAAACAGGTCGAATATAAAACTATAAATGCTACATTATTTGAGCCGATTTCAGCAAACAAACTGAGTGCAAAACTACGGCTACCTAGCGAACAGATTTTTTTAGGCTGACCACTGGGTTTCCCCACTTATTATTTTTTTATTAATAAAAAGAGGGAAATATGTACAAAAGTTGCTGGAGAGCAGCAACTAAAAGGATCATAGATCCCAAGCAGCAAAATATATATATAATGTTCTACCCATGATATGATTTCCTCTTTGCCTTATGAACAAGGAGAGCAATTTCATCCTTGAATCTCTTGTGCCATCTATAAATGCTTGGGGGGGAGGGGCGAACAGATCTATCGAAAGCAATACAATACCAACACATTCTTTCTTCTTTTTTGCCGTAATTCCGCCGATCTATTAGCAGTGCAAAGAAGCCAAAAGTAATAAGATTACATACAGGTTCATAGACCACCAGGGCCGTACCTGAGAATACGGAGGGCCTGAGCAAAACAAGAAATAGAGGCCCTCAACATGATCATTGGCAACTAAAATGATTTTATATATACTACTCACTCCATTTCAATAAACAATGCACCCTTGTTTTTCGTATTTTATCTTCGAAAAAATATTAATCTATATCTCTCTATTTAAAAATGATGTTTCAATTTTATGTAGATATACATGTATTTAGATGAGTTTAGTTTGCAGATACATGCAAGTTTTGATGAAGTTGAAACATATTTTTCAGGATGAAGTATATAAAAAAATTGATATAAAACTGGTATCATTAGAAAGTATTTTCCAACACGATTCTAACAATGCTGCTTATGTATTATATGATCGTGATATTGTTGTCCTATTTATTTGGTCAAGGTTCACATTGAAATGTGGTAAAATAAATTAAAAGAAGTGCATCGTGTGAAAAGGCAATCTAAGAATTCAAAAGTGCTAATTGTTAGTTGAAACATGACATCATTGAGACAAAATATTAATATTCATTGGAAGACTAACTGAATTAGCTGCACTCGCGATGAAAGAGAAAGAGAAGATACGGGTAAGAGCAAGTACAATAAGGTACAGTCTTTTTTTTGTTTGTTTGGGTTGCTCATCAAGCTTATCGCTCGATACAATAAGGTACAGTCAGCGGGAGTGGTGTTTGGAACATGGGTGCATAGTGGGTGGTATCATAGAGTACTATCATAGATATGCTATATTTATTATAGTGGAGTATTGAGGGAAAATCGGCTAAATCAATTTGAAGAAAATCGACAAAGTCAAATTAGAGGAAATTCTTCATCGATGATCAGATTTCTTACATAGAAGAGCTGATTGCCCTCAAAAGGAAGAATCTATCCATCTTCATTGATTTAAAAGGGGATTTCTTACAAGGAGAAGCTGATTGCTCAACAAAAGGGGAACAGATTGCTACGGCTAGTCTTATGCTAGTAAATCCCTACTCTAAGGGCTGTTGCCGTCTTCGTCGTCGCTGGGGTAGCTGCCGTCATTGCTACTGTCGACGAATTCCTCGTCGCTGCTACTGTGACCTTCAGCGGAGGCCTCTTCCTCTTCATCATCATCCTCCTCATCGGACCAGGCCCAGCCACGGATGCGCTTTGGTGGCGGTTCATCGGAGGAGGTGTCGTCCTCTGGTTCCTTCTTCGTGTCGGAGGAGATGTCTTCGTCTTCGTCGTCCTCTCTTCTTCTTCTTCTTCTTTGGTGGAGGAAGTGAATTTACCCCGGAAGAGAGGGTCGTCGTCGTCGCTCTCCGCCTCCAGTTCTCCGTCAATCAGGAATCGGAGGTCATCTTCCCCGTCAGTCAGGGGCATGTCGCCATCCGACCAGACGAGGTCCTCGGGTCGACCCTCTGGTACGAAGTCGAAGTCGAACTCTTGCTCGTCCCAATGCTTGGGAGCGCGCCTATTGTACGCTTCCATCTGGCTGACCTCTGGCTCCAGCTCACTCGAGGAAAAGGATTGGGAGGAGGAAGAGGAAGACATGGTTACAGAGGAGGAGGGTTTTTGGGCCGATGGCTGGTTTGAAGCAGGAGGATGAAGAAGTGAACTGTTCGATGCGGTTAAATAAAAAGAGACATGTGGTGGTCATGTGGCAAATAATAGACACTTTTAAGAAAAGTGTGGCAAATCATAAAATATTCAAAACTGTCAAATCGTGCAGAGAAGTTGAGAAGGCAAGGCGTCATGATGAAGAATACTGCGACGGTTCTGCTCTGCCACGACATGACCCCTCGAAGGAAAAACAGATGGTTTTGATATTATCATTACCAAAACCAGGGGGGCATGTGTTATCACCGGATTTTGGCCAAATCAATCGGATGTCTAATCAATCGGTTACATGCACTAGCTCAGTGTTCGCATGGCTGCACGCCACATGTATTAGCACCGCATGTATACATATACATCACTCATCTTGATTAATTGCTCAGCTCATTAAACTATCAAAGATCTTGCACGGCTTGGACGCAGGGTATGCCGTGGCATATACGGCATACCCTGTAGATCCGCCACCGCAAACAAGGAGAGCCATTTCATCCTTGAATCTCTTGCGGCTTCTGTAAAAGCTTGGGGGCGAACAGATCAATCGAAAGCAATATAATACCAACAAATTCTTTCTTCTTTTTGGCCGTAAATCCACCGATGTATTAGCAGTGCAAAGAACCCAGAAGTAATAAGATTACAAACAGGTCCATAGAGGACTGGCACCAAGCGACGACTACAGACATTGGGCAATGGTGAGCAGTACAGTGTACAGTACGAACGAATTCGAGCAAATAGGTAAAGCGGAAAACAATGTCAAACAAACACATCGAGAGGAAAACAATATCAACCGATCGATTCGAACGAACTAACGAACTTATAAGGGCTGGGCGACGGCGACTGACTTCGATTGAGCTATAATGAATCGTACTTGCCCAGGCCTGAAGATAGCATGCATACCGTGAGGATCTACCAGCTGACCGCGCCTGCCGGTGCGGCTGGAGAAGAACGGCGCCACCAGCAGTCGCCGGCTGACGCGGCTGATAGACAGCGTGGGGAAGTTTTGGTGCGCGGCCTGGTTCACCGAGGGTGTGTCTAGAGAAGAACAGGGCGCCGAAGGAGGTGTCTAGAGAAGAACAAGGTGGGCTGGGTGCTGAGTTAAAGGCGAGCGTTCGAAATATTGGGCGCGCGTTCGAAAGTTTAGGTGCGCGAGGGAGGTGTCTGCTGTGCTGAGTTAAAGGCGAGCGTTCGAAATTTCCCCGTCCTCTTCTTTTTTGGGCTAATCTATCTATACCTCTATTCTATCTACATGTTTTTTATTTTTTTTCTATTCTATACATGAGTTTTTGAAATTGAATTTTTTCACTCTGTCAGCCTTCCGGCCAATGCTCATTTGAAGTAATTGAAGCTGTTGATTTGCAGCTTAGAGGTGCTATCTACCGCTCATCATACAAGGACTCTTCAGATCTAAACGGCTGTGAATGCACGGATTCGTCACCCATCCTTCCCTTGGACTGGCGATGCTGAAAGCCTGAAACACTGGAACCCTCTAGATACTTCGGGATACCTCACTGCCCCACATTATTAGACAGGCCTTTTCCGACACGGGAAGTCAAAAGTTGGGGGCTCCATGCAGTACATATGAATACTCGCTAGCTGCATGGTCTAGAAGCAGACTAGAGTAAATCATCAATTCGTCAAATCAATTGGTGTATAATTTTTTTTAGGAGCTAAGACGCCTGCATGAACCATTTTATCAACTTGAATGCTTACTACATGACATAAGAAGACTATGTACTTTGGTTTTTCATTTTTCTGATTTTTTAAATTTTGTGCCCATTTGAATCTTGGTCAAATCCTAGGTTTGACCAAGATTAAACAAGTTTAAAACATGAAAATGAAAAGGTAATCATGGATCCTTCTTAGTCACTCTAAAATGAAGCTTTTGGGATGTTCTTGAAATTTCCATGTTTGAAACCCAAAACGACTTCTCTTCATGCTTGACTTCATAAGACAGAGTTTAGGGGTTAGGGGGTAGATACATGATTTGTCTAGTTTGCATATGTCTAGACCTTTTTTGTCAACTTTAATGCTTACTATATGACATAAGAAGATTATGTGCTTTGGTTTTTCATTTTTCTATTTTTTTTGAATTTTATGCCCATATATTTGAATCTTTGTCAAATCCTAGGTTTGACCAGGATTTAAACAAGTTTAAAACATGAAAATGAAAAGGTAAGCCTGGATCCTTCTTAGTCACTCTAAAATGAAGCTTTTGGGAGGTTCTTGAAATTTCCATGTTTGAAACCCAAAACTCAAGCTAGTTGATAAACAAAGTCTAGACATATTCAAACCAGAAAAATCATGTATCTACCCCTAACCCTAAACTTTGTCTTAATTATGAAGTCAAGCACGAAGAGAAGTCGTTTTGGGTTTCAAACATGGACATTTCAAAAACCCTCCCAAAAGCATTGTGGTGTGACGTACTAAGAAGGATACATGCTTACATTTTCAACAACCCCCCTAAAAGCTTCATTATAGAGTGACTAAGAAGGATCCAGTCTGGCGGGCTTACCTTTTATTTTCTTGTTTTAAACTTGTTCAAATCTCGGTCAAACCTAGGATTTGACCAAGATTCAAAATGTGCATCAAAATTTAAAAAAATAAAAACCAAATTAAAGCACATAGTGTTCTTATGTCATATAGTAAGCATTAAAGTTGATAAACAAGGTCTAGACACATATTCAAACAAGACAAATCATGTATCTATACCCCTAACCCCTAAACTCTATCTTATGAAGTCAACAACATGAAGAGAAGTGGTTTTGGGTTTCAAACATGGAAATTTCAAAAACCTCCCAAAAGCTTCATTTTAGAGTGACTAATATATATAAGAAGGATCCATGCCTGCTTACCACCTTTTCATTTTCATATTTTAAACTTGTTTAAATCCGTGTCAAATTAAACCAAGGATTTGACCAAAAGATTCAAATGGGCATAAAATTTTAAAAAATCAGAAAAATGAAAAACAAAAGCATATAGTCTTCTTATGTCATATAGTAAGCATTCAAGTTGATAAACAAGGTTTGGACATGCATATTCAAACCTAGGCAAATCATGTATCTATCCCCTAGCCCCTAAACTCTATCTTATGAAGTCAAGCATGAAGAGAAGTGGTTTTGGGTTTCAAACATGAAAATTTCAAGAACATCCCAAAAACTTCATTTTAGAGTGACTAAGAAAGGATACAGGCTTCCCCTTTTCATTTTCATGTTTTATACTTGTTTAAATCTTGGTCAAACCTAGGATTTGACAAAGATTCAAATGTGCATCAAAATAAAAAAATCAGAAAAATTAAAAACCAAAGCACATAGTTTTCTTATGTCATATAGTTAGCATTAAAGTTGATATAAACAAGGTCTAGATATATTCAAACAAGAAAAATCATGTATCTACCCCTAACCCTAAACTCTGTCTTATGTAGTCAAGCATGAAGAAAAGTGGTTTTGGGTTTCAAACTTGGAAATTTCAAGAACCCCCCAAAAGCTTCATTTTAGAGTGACTAAAGGATCCAGGTTGGGCTTACCTTTTATTTTCATGTTTTAAAATTGTTCAAATCTTGGTCAAACCGTACCTAGGATTTGATCAAGATTCAAATGGGCATAAAATTTCAAAAAAAAATGAAAAACCAAAGCATATAGCCTTCTTATGTCATATAGTAAGCACTCAAGTTGGTAAACAAGGTCTAGACATATTCAAACCAGAAAAATCATGTTTCTACCCCTAGCCCTAAACTTTGTCTTATGAAGTCAAGCACGAAGAGAAGTCGTTTTGGATTTCAAACATGGAAATTTCAAAAACCTTCCCAAAAGCTTCATTTTGGAGTGACTAAGAAGGATACAGGCTTACCTTTTCATTTTCATGTTTTAAACTTGTTTAAATATTGGTTAAGCCTAGGATTTGACCAAGATCAAATGGGCATAAAAATTCAGAAAAAATCAAAAAAATGAAAACCAAAGCACATAGTATTATTATGTCATATAGTAAGCATTATATTCAAGTTGATAAACAAGGTCTAAACAACAAACTAGACAAATCATGTATCTACCCCCTAACCCTAAACTCTGTCTTATGAAGTCAAGCATGAAGAGAAGTGGTTTTGGGTTTGAAACATGGAAATTTCAAAAAACTCCCAAAAGCTTCTCATTTTTGAGTGACTAAGAAGGATTCAGGCTTACCTTTTCATTTTCATGTTTTAAACTTGTTCAAATCTTGGTCAAACTTAGGATTTGACCAAGATTCAAATGGGCATAAAAATTGGGAGGAAGGGTATGAATTACAATTCAAAAAAACAAGGTAACTTAAATACTTGGATGCCCCAAAGATGTGTGGAAGCCCAGAACAATGGCAAAACATGTGCGCACGCTGCATCCAATTCAAGTAGAACACATAGTAGGCATCGATAGTTTGACCTAAATTTGAAATCAAAGAGAAGGTGGTTAGAAAAAATCGAAATTGGCAAAGCAAAGCATGAAATCATAAATTTGTGATGCACTATAGCTATGAAAAGTATCAAACAATGCATACCAAAATGATTTTTTAGAGGAATACTAGTTCAACTTATTTTAATTTTATATTAGTAGCCCAAAATCGAACTAGTAGTTGGATATTTTTGAACTTGATCTGTAGTAGTGGGCAAAACCCTAGTTTAACCTATTTAATCATAGATTCGTAGGTCGATTTTTCTACTTTTTTATTATTACTATGCAGCACATGTGTGTTTGCCCGTCGAGTGAAACTCGGAGGAAGAGGGATCACTCGGAAGGAGAGAAGAAGGGAGAGAATTATGGTGTCTCCCCTTTTTCGGGTGATGATGTTGACTTTTGTGCAGGGTTTGTCAGTGCAGGAGGTGCGAGCGAGCGAGCGAGCGAGTCGAGCGAGGCGAGAATGAGAGAGAGTTTTTTTTTTGAGAGGGACGACCGAAGGATCCAGAAGGACCCACAGACTTCCAATACGCATCCTGATGCGTCTTCTCTTGACAAAGAAAATGTCTGGGAGTTTGCGTACCTATTGCACGTGACTTGTGCTCACTGAAGTGTGGGACCTCACGCATGGGCACCACACGTAAGTGACAGACCTGTTGATGTAAAAACTCGGTTGATTATTATACTACTACATTTATACAAAGTTTCCTATGGATTCAAGGGTACGAAAGCCAAGTTAAATCATTTACATGACATTATTTTTTCCATGAAGCCAAGTTAACTCATTTATCAATTGGTACATTTTGGAGTGACTAAGAAGGATCCAGGCTTACCTTTTCATTTTCATGTTTTAAACATGTTTAAATCTTGGTCAAACCTATGACTTGACCAAGATTCAAATGGGCATAAAAATTCAAAAAAAAGAAAAACAAAAGCACACCGTCTTCCTATGTCATATATCAAGGTGATAAACAAGGTCTGACATATTCAAACCACAAAAATCATGTATCTACCCCCTAACCCTAAACAAGGATCCAGGCTTACCCTTTTCATTTTCATGTTTTTAAACTTGTTCAAATCTTGGTCAAACTTAGGATTTGACGAAGATTCAAATGGGCGTAAAAATACTTAGAAAAATCATGTACGTATCTACCCCAAACCCTAAACTCTATCTTACGAAGCCAAGCATGAAGAGAAGTGGTTTTGGGTTTCAAACATGGAAATTTCAAAAACCTCAAACTATAGGCCGGGTTAGCATCTAGTGCAGTATGTGTGAGAATGTATGCACTATGTGTGCTATAACTTGTGTGTCTTTCAAATTTGAACCAAATTTGAATAAGTTTGAAATATTTGAAATGGGGCTTTTGGCTTAAACGTTTGAAACCCAAAACGACTTCTCCTCATGCTAGACTTCATAAGACCGAGTTTAGGGTTAGGGGGTAGATACATGATTTGTCTGGTTTGAATATGTCTAAACCTTGTTTATCAACTTGAATGCTTACTATATGACATAAGAAGACCATGTGCTTTTGTTTTTCATTTTTCTATTTTTTTAAGAATTTTATGCACATTTGATTCTGGTCAAATCCTAGGTTCAACCAAGATTTAAACAAGTTTCAAGCATGAAAATGAAAACGTAAGCCAAGATCCTTCTTAATTAGTCACTCTAAAATATATGAAGCTTTTGGGACGTACTTGAAATTTCCATGTTTGAAACCCAAAACCAATTCTCTTCATGATTGACTTCATAAGACAGAGTTTAGGGTTAGGGGTAGATATACACATGATTTTTCTGGTTTGAATATGTCTAGACCTAGCTTGTTTATCAACTTGAGTGTTTACTATATGACATAATTAAGAAGGCTATGTGCTTTGGTTTTTCATTCTTTAGATTTTTTGTCTGAATTTTTATGCCCATTTGAATCTTGGTCAAATCCTAGCTAGGTTTGACCAAGATTTAAATAAGTTTAAAACATGGAAATGAAAAGGTAAGCATCGATCCTTCTTAGTCGCTCTAAAATGAAGCTGAATTTTGGGAGGTTTTTGAAATTTCCATGTTTGAAACCCAAAACCACTTCTCTTCATGCTTGACTTCATAAGACGAAGTTTAGGGTCGATAGGGGGTAGATACATGATTTGTCTTGTTTGAATATGTCTAGACCTTGTTTATCAACACTTGAATGCTTACTTTATGACTTATAAGAGGACTATGTGCATTGGTATTTCATTTTTTGATTTTTATGCCCATTTGAGAATCTTGGTAAAATCCTAGGTTTGTTGAGCAAGATTTAAACAAGTTTAACATGTGAAAATGATAAGGTAATTAAGTCTGGATCTTTCTCTTAGTAACTCTAAAATGAAGCTTTTGGGAGGTTCTTGAATTTACCATGTTTGAAACCCAAAACCACCGTACTTCTGTTCATGCTTGACTTCATAAGACAGAGTTTAGGGTTAGGGGTAGATACATGATTTTTCTGGTTTGAATATGTCTAGACCATGTTTATCAATTTGAATGCTTACTATATGACATAAGAAGGCTATGTGCTTTTGTTTTTCATTCTTTCGATTTTTTTCTGAATTGTTATGCCCATTTGAATCTTGGTCAAATCCTAGGTTCGACCAAGATTTAAACAAGTTTAAAACATGACAATGAAAAGGTAATTAATCATGGATCCTTCTTAATTAACCAGCCGGTCTAATTAAAATGAAGCTTTTTGGGAGGTTTTTGAAATTTCCATGTTTGAAACCCAAAACCACACTTCTCTGCTTCATGCTTGACTTCATATATAATTAAGACAAAGTTTAGGGTTAGGGGTACATGATTTGTCTGGTTTGAATATGTCTAGACCTTGTTTATGAACTTTTGAATGCTTACTATATGACATAAGAAGAATATGTGCTTTGGTTTTTTATTTTATCTATTTTTTTATTTTATGCCCATTTGAATATTGGTCAAATCCTAGGTTTGACCAAGATTTAAACAAGTTTAAAACATGAAAATGAAAAGGTAAGCCTGGATCCTTCTTAACTAGTCACTCTAAAACGAAGCTTTAATTTTGGGAGGTTTTTGAAATTTCCATGTTTGAAACCAAAAACCACTTCTCTTCATGCTTGACTTCATAAGACAGAGTTATTTATGGTTTTAGAGGGGTAGATACATGATTTGTCTTATTTGAATATGTCTAGCTAGACCTTGTTTATCAACTTTTGAATGCTTACTATATATATGTATGTGACATAAGAAAACTATGTGCTTTGGTTTTTCGTTTTTCTGATTTTTTATGGAATTTTGATGCACATTTGAATCTTGGTCAAATCCTAGGTTTGACCAAGATTTAAACAAGTATAGATCATGAAAATGAAAATGGAAGCCTGTATCCTTCTTAGTCACCCTAAAATGAAGTTTTTGGGAGGTTTTTGAAATTTCCATGTTTGAAACCCAAAACCACTTATCTTCATGCTTGACTTCGTCATAAGACAGAGTTTAGGGGTTAGGGGGTAGATACATGATTTGTCTAGCTAGTTTGAATATGTCCAGACCTTGTTTATCAACTTTAATGCTTACTATATGACATATAAGAAGACTATGTGCGCTTTGGTTTTTCATTTTTCTGTTTTTTTTTGAATTTTCTGCCAATTTTGTTTGACCAAGATTTAGACAAGTTTTACACGTGAAAACGAATAAGTAAGCCTGGATCCTTCTTAGTCACTCCAAAATGTACCAATTGATAGGTGCGTTAACTTTGCTTCATGGAAAAAATAATGTCATGTAAATGAGTTAACTTGGATTTCCTACCCTTGAATCCATAGGAAACTTTGTTCTAATGCACTATAATAATCAACCGAGTTTTTACACCAACAGGTCTGTCACTTACGTGTGGTGCCCATGCGTGAGGTCCCACACTTCAGTGAGCACAAGTCACGTGCAATAGGTACGCAAACTCCCAGACATTTTCTTTGTCAAGAGAAGACGCATCAGGATGCGTATTGGAAGTCTGTGGGTCCTTCTGGATCCTTCGGTCGTCCCTCTCAAAAAAAAACAAATCTCTCTCATTCTCGGCCTCGCTCGCTCGCTCGCTCGCTCGCTCCTCCTGCTCACTGACAAACCCTGCACAAAAGTCAACATCATCACCCGAAAAAGGGGAGACACCATAATTCTCTCCCTTCTTCTCTCCTTCCGAGTGATCCCTCTTCCTCCGAGTTTCACTCGACGGGCAAACACACATGTGCTGCATAGTAATAATAAAAAGGTAGAAAAATCGACCTACGAATCTATAATTAAATAGGTTAAACTAGGGCTTTGCCCAGTACTACAGATCAAGGTTCAAAAAATCCAACTACGGGGTTCGAACAACCCCATTTCTAATCCAAGATTTTTTCGACCTCATCCAATGGCCTCAAACTATAGGCCGGGTTAGCATCTAGTGCAGTATGTGTGAGAATGTATGCACTATGTGTGCTATAACTTGTGTGTCTTTCAAATTTGAATAAGTTTGAAATATTTGAAATGGGGCTTTTGGCTTAAACGTTTGAAACCCAAAACGACTTCTCCTCATGCTAGACTTCATAAGACCGAGTTTAGGGTTAGGGGGTAGATACATGATTTGTCTGGTTTGAATATGTCTAAACCTTGTTTATCAACTTGAATGCTTACTATATGACATAAGAAGACCATGTGCTTTTGTTTTTCATTTTTCTATTTTTTTTTAAGAATTTTATGCACATTTGATTCTGGTCAAATCCTAGGTTCAACCAAGATTTAAACAAGTTTCAAGCATGAAAATGAAAACGTAAGCCAAGATCCTTCTTAATTAGTCACTCTAAAATATATGAAGCTTTTGGGACGTACTTGAAATTTCCATGTTTGAAACCCAAAACCAATTCTCTTCATGATTGACTTCATAAGACAGAGTTTAGGGTTAGGGGTAGATATACACATGATTTTTCTGGTTTGAATATGTCTAGACCTAGCTTGTTTATCAACTTGAGTGTTTACTATATGACATAATTAAGAAGGCTATGTGCTTTGGTTTTTCATTCTTTAGATTTTTTGTCTGAATTTTTATGCCCATTTGAATCTTGGTCAAATCCTAGCTAGGTTTGACCAAGATTTAAATAAGTTTAAAACATGGAAATGAAAAGGTAAGCATCGATCCTTCTTAGTCGCTCTAAAATGAAGCTGAATTTTGGGAGGTTTTTGAAATTTCCATGTTTGAAACCCAAAACCACTTCTCTTCATGCTTGACTTCATAAGACGAAGTTTAGGGTCGATAGGGGGTAGATACATGATTTGTCTTGTTTGAATATGTCTAGACCTTGTTTATCAACTTGAATGCTTACTTTATGACTTATAAGAGGACTATGTGCATTGGTATTTCATTTTTTGATTTTTATGCCCATTTGAGAATCTTGGTAAAATCCTAGGTTTGTTGAGCAAGATTTAAACAAGTTTAACATGTGAAAATGATAAGGTAATTAAGTCTGGATCTTTCTCTTAGTAACTCTAAAATGAAGCTTTTGGGAGGTTCTTGAATTTACCATGTTTGAAACCCAAAACCACCGTACTTCTGTTCATGCTTGACTTCATAAGACAGAGTTTAGGGTTAGGGGTAGATACATGATTTTTCTGGTTTGAATATGTCTAGACCATGTTTATCAATTTGAATGCTTACTATATGACATAAGAAGGCTATGTGCTTTTGTTTTTCATTCTTTCGATTTTTTTCTGAATTGTTATGCCCATTTGAATCTTGGTCAAATCCTAGGTTCGACCAAGATTTAAACAAGTTTAAAACATGACAATGAAAAGGTAATTAATCATGGATCCTTCTTAATTAACCAGCCGGTCTAATTAAAATGAAGCTTTTTGGGAGGTTTTTGAAATTTCCATGTTTGAAACCCAAAACCACACTTCTCTGCTTCATGCTTGACTTCATATATAATTAAGACAAAGTTTAGGGTTAGGGGGTACATGATTTGTCTGGTTTGAATATGTCTAGACCTTGTTTATGAACTTTTGAATGCTTACTATATGACATAAGAAGAATATGTGCTTTGGTTTTTTATTTTATCTATTTTTTTATTTTATGCCCATTTGAATATTGGTCAAATCCTAGGTTTGACCAAGATTTAAACAAGTTTAAAACATGAAAATGAAAAGGTAAGCCTGGATCCTTCTTAACTAGTCACTCTAAAACGAAGCTTTAATTTTGGGAGGTTTTTGAAATTTCCATGTTTGAAACCAAAAACCACTTCTCTTCATGCTTGACTTCATAAGACAGAGTTATTTATGGTTTTAGAGGGGTAGATACATGATTTGTCTTATTTGAATATGTCTAGCTAGACCTTGTTTATCAACTTTTGAATGCTTACTATATATATGTATGTGACATAAGAAAACTATGTGCTTTGGTTTTTCGTTTTTCTGATTTTTTATGGAATTTTGATGCACATTTGAATCTTGGTCAAATCCTAGGTTTGACCAAGATTTAAACAAGTATAGATCATGAAAATGAAAATGGAAGCCTGTATCCTTCTTAGTCACCCTAAAATGAAGTTTTTGGGAGGTTTTTGAAATTTCCATGTTTGAAACCCAAAACCACTTATCTTCATGCTTGACTTCGTCATAAGACAGAGTTTAGGGGTTAGGGGGTAGATACATGATTTGTCTAGCTAGTTTGAATATGTCCAGACCTTGTTTATCAACTTTAATGCTTACTATATGACATATAAGAAGACTATGTGCGCTTTGGTTTTTCATTTTTCTGTTTTTTTTTTGAATTTTCTGCCAATTTTGTTTGACCAAGATTTAGACAAGTTTTACACGTGAAAACGAATAAGTAAGCCTGGATCCTTCTTAGTCACTCCAAAATGTACCAATTGATAGGTGCGTTAACTTTGCTTCATGGAAAAAATAATGTCATGTAAATGAGTTAACTTGGATTTCCTACCCTTGAATCCATAGGAAACTTTGTTCTAATGCACTATAATAATCAACCGAGTTTTTACACCAACAGGTCTGTCACTTACGTGTGGTGCCCATGCGTGAGGTCCCACACTTCAGTGAGCACAAGTCACGTGCAATAGGTACGCAAACTCCCAGACATTTTCTTTGTCAAGAGAAGACGCATCAGGATGCGTATTGGAAGTCTGTGGGTCCTTCTGGATCCTTCGGTCGTCCCTCTCAAAAAAAAACAAATCTCTCTCATTCTCGGCCTCGCTCGACTCGCTCGCTCGCTCGCTCGCACCTCCTGCTCACTGACAAACCCTGCACAAAAGTCAACATCATCACCCGAAAAAGGGGAGACACCATAATTCTCTCCCTTCTTCTCTCCTTCCGAGTGATCCCTCTTCCTCCGAGTTTCACTCGACGGGCAAACACACATGTGCTGCATAGTAATAATAAAAAGGTAGAAAAATCGACCTACGAATCTATAATTAAATAGGTTAAACTAGGGCTTTGCCCAGTACTACAGATCAAGGTTCAAAAAATCCAACTACGGGGTTCGAACAACCCCATTTCTAATCCAAGATTTTTTTCGACCTCATCCAATGGCCTCAAACTATAGGCCGGGTTAGCATCTAGTGCAGTATGTGTGAGAATGTATGCACTATGTGTGCTATAACTTGTGTGTCTTTCAAATTTGAATAAGTTTGAAATATTTGAAATGGGGCTTTTGGCTTAAACGTTTGAAACCCAAAACGACTTCTCCTCATGCTAGACTTCATAAGACCGAGTTTAGGGTTAGGGGGTAGATACATGATTTGTCTGGTTTGAATATGTCTAAACCTTGTTTATCAACTTGAATGCTTACTATATGACATAAGAAGACCATGTGCTTTTGTTTTTCATTTTTCTATTTTTTTTAAGAATTTTATGCACATTTGATTCTGGTCAAATCCTAGGTTCAACCAAGATTTAAACAAGTTTCAAGCATGAAAATGAAAACGTAAGCCAAGATCCTTCTTAATTAGTCACTCTAAAATATATGAAGCTTTTGGGACGTACTTGAAATTTCCATGTTTGAAACCCAAAACCAATTCTCTTCATGATTGACTTCATAAGACAGAGTTTAGGGTTAGGGGTAGATATACACATGATTTTTCTGGTTTGAATATGTCTAGACCTAGCTTGTTTATCAACTTGAGTGTTTACTATATGACATAATTAAGAAGGCTATGTGCTTTGGTTTTTCATTCTTTAGATTTTTTGTCTGAATTTTTATGCCCATTTGAATCTTGGTCAAATCCTAGCTAGGTTTGACCAAGATTTAAATAAGTTTAAAACATGGAAATGAAAAGGTAAGCATCGATCCTTCTTAGTCGCTCTAAAATGAAGCTGAATTTTGGGAGGTTTTTGAAATTTCCATGTTTGAAACCCAAAACCACTTCTCTTCATGCTTGACTTCATAAGACGAAGTTTAGGGTCGATAGGGGGTAGATACATGATTTGTCTTGTTTGAATATGTCTAGACCTTGTTTATCAACTTGAATGCTTACTTTATGACTTAAGAGGACTATGTGCATTGGTATTTCATTTTTTGATTTTTATGCCCATTTGAGAATCTTGGTAAAATCCTAGGTTTGTTGAGCAAGATTTAAACAAGTTTAACATGTGAAAATGATAAGGTAATTAAGTCTGGATCTTTCTCTTAGTAACTCTAAAATGAAGCTTTTGGGAGGTTCTTGAATTTACCATGTTTGAAACCCAAAACCACCGTACTTCTGTTCATGCTTGACTTCATAAGACAGAGTTTAGGGTTAGGGGTAGATACATGATTTTTCTGGTTTGAATATGTCTAGACCATGTTTATCAATTTGAATGCTTACTATATGACATAAGAAGGCTATGTGCTTTTGTTTTTCATTCTTTCGATTTTTTTCTGAATTGTTATGCCCATTTGAATCTTGGTCAAATCCTAGGTTCGACCAAGATTTAAACAAGTTTAAAACATGACAATGAAAAGGTAATTAATCATGGATCCTTCTTAATTAACCAGCCGTCTAATTAAAATGAAGCTTTTTGGGAGGTTTTTGAAATTTCCATGTTTGAAACCCAAAACCACACTTCTCTGCTTCATGCTTGACTTCATATATAATTAAGACAAAGTTTAGGGTTAGGGGGTACATGATTTGTCTGGTTTGAATATGTCTAGACCTTGTTTATGAACTTTTGAATGCTTACTATATGACATAAGAAGAATATGTGCTTTGGTTTTTTATTTTATCTATTTTTTTATTTTATGCCCATTTGAATATTGGTCAAATCCTAGGTTTGACCAAGATTTAAACAAGTTTAAAACATGAAAATGAAAAGGTAAGCCTGGATCCTTCTTAACTAGTCACTCTAAAACGAAGCTTTAATTTTGGGAGGTTTTTGAAATTTCCATGTTTGAAACCAAAAACCACTTCTCTTCATGCTTGACTTCATAAGACAGAGTTATTTATGGTTTTAGAGGGGTAGATACATGATTTGTCTTATTTGAATATGTCTAGCTAGACCTTGTTTATCAACTTTTGAATGCTTACTATATATATGTATGTGACATAAGAAAACTATGTGCTTTGGTTTTTCGTTTTTCTGATTTTTTATGGAATTTTGATGCACATTTGAATCTTGGTCAAATCCTAGGTTTGACCAAGATTTAAACAAGTATAGATCATGAAAATGAAAATGGAAGCCTGTATCCTTCTTAGTCACCCTAAAATGAAGTTTTTGGGAGGTTTTTGAAATTTCCATGTTTGAAACCCAAAACCACTTATCTTCATGCTTGACTTCGTCATAAGACAGAGTTTAGGGGTTAGGGGGTAGATACATGATTTGTCTAGCTAGTTTGAATATGTCCAGACCTTGTTTATCAACTTTAATGCTTACTATATGACATATAAGAAGACTATGTGCGCTTTGGTTTTTCATTTTTCTGTTTTTTTTTTGAATTTTCTGCCAATTTTGTTTGACCAAGATTTAGACAAGTTTTACACGTGAAAACGAATAAGTAAGCCTGGATCCTTCTTAGTCACTCCAAAATGTACCAATTGATAGGTGCGTTAACTTTGCTTCATGGAAAAAATAATGTCATGTAAATGAGTTAACTTGGATTTCCTACCCTTGAATCCATAGGAAACTTTGTTCTAATGCACTATAATAATCAACCGAGTTTTTACACCAACAGGTCTGTCACTTACGTGTGGTGCCCATGCGTGAGGTCCCACACTTCAGTGAGCACAAGTCACGTGCAATAGGTACGCAAACTCCCAGACATTTTCTTTGTCAAGAGAAGACGCATCAGGATGCGTATTGGAAGTCTGTGGGTCCTTCTGGATCCTTCGGTCGTCCCTCTCACAAAAAAAACAAATCTCTCTCATTCTCGGCCTCGCTCGACTCGCTCGCTCGCTCGCTCGCACCTCCTGCTCACTGACAAACCCTGCACAAAAGTCAACATCATCACCCGAAAAAGGGGAGACACCATAATTCTCTCCCTTCTTCTCTCCTTCCGAGTGATCCCTCTTCCTCCGAGTTTCACTCGACGGGCAAACACACATGTGCTGCATAGTAATAATAAAAAGGTAGAAAAATCGACCTACGAATCTATAATTAAATAGGTTAAACTAGGGCTTTGCCCAGTACTACAGATCAAGGTTCAAAAAATCCAACTACGGGGTTCGAACAACCCCATTTCTAATCCAAGATTTTTTTCGACCTCATCCAATGGCCTCAAACTATAGGCCGGGTTAGCATCTAGTGCAGTATGTGTGAGAATGTATGCACTATGTGTGCTATAACTTGTGTGTCTTTCAAATTTGAATAAGTTTGAAATATTTGAAATGGGGCTTTTGGCTTAAACGTTTGAAACCCAAAACGACTTCTCCTCATGCTAGACTTCATAAGACCGAGTTTAGGGTTAGGGGGTAGATACATGATTTGTCTGGTTTGAATATGTCTAAACCTTGTTTATCAACTTGAATGCTTACTATATGACATAAGAAGACCATGTGCTTTTGTTTTTCATTTTTCTATTTTTTTAAGAATTTTATGCACATTTGATTCTGGTCAAATCCTAGGTTCAACCAAGATTTAAACAAGTTTCAAGCATGAAAATGAAAACGTAAGCCAAGATCCTTCTTAATTAGTCACTCTAAAATATATGAAGCTTTTGGGACGTACTTGAAATTTCCATGTTTGAAACCCAAAACCAATTCTCTTCATGATTGACTTCATAAGACAGAGTTTAGGGTTAGGGGTAGATATACACATGATTTTTCTGGTTTGAATATGTCTAGACCTAGCTTGTTTATCAACTTGAGTGTTTACTATATGACATAATTAAGAAGGCTATGTGCTTTGGTTTTTCATTCTTTAGATTTTTTGTCTGAATTTTTATGCCCATTTGAATCTTGGTCAAATCCTAGCTAGGTTTGACCAAGATTTAAATAAGTTTAAAACATGGAAATGAAAAGGTAAGCATCGATCCTTCTTAGTCGCTCTAAAATGAAGCTGAATTTTGGGAGGTTTTTGAAATTTCCATGTTTGAAACCCAAAACCACTTCTCTTCATGCTTGACTTCATAAGACGAAGTTTAGGGTCGATAGGGGGTAGATACATGATTTGTCTTGTTTGAATATGTCTAGACCTTGTTTATCAACTTGAATGCTTACTTTATGACTTATAAGAGGACTATGTGCATTGGTATTTCATTTTTTGATTTTTATGCCCATTTGAGAATCTTGGTAAAATCCTAGGTTTGTTGAGCAAGATTTAAACAAGTTTAACATGTGAAAATGATAAGGTAATTAAGTCTGGATCTTTCTCTTAGTAACTCTAAAATGAAGCTTTTGGGAGGTTCTTGAATTTACCATGTTTGAAACCCAAAACCACCGTACTTCTGTTCATGCTTGACTTCATAAGACAGAGTTTAGGGTTAGGGGTAGATACATGATTTTTCTGGTTTGAATATGTCTAGACCATGTTTATCAATTTGAATGCTTACTATATGACATAAGAAGGCTATGTGCTTTTGTTTTTCATTCTTTCGATTTTTTTCTGAATTGTTATGCCCATTTGAATCTTGGTCAAATCCTAGGTTCGACCAAGATTTAAACAAGTTTAAAACATGACAATGAAAAGGTAATTAATCATGGATCCTTCTTAATTAACCAGCAGTCTAATTAAAATGAAGCTTTTTGGGAGGTTTTTGAAATTTCCATGTTTGAAACCCAAAACCACACTTCTCTGCTTCATGCTTGACTTCATATATAATTAAGACAAAGTTTAGGGTTAGGGGGTACATGATTTGTCTGGTTTGAATATGTCTAGACCTTGTTTATGAACTTTTGAATGCTTACTATATGACATAAGAAGAATATGTGCTTTGGTTTTTTATTTTATCTATTTTTTTATTTTATGCCCATTTGAATATTGGTCAAATCCTAGGTTTGACCAAGATTTAAACAAGTTTAAAACATGAAAATGAAAAGGTAAGCCTGGATCCTTCTTAACTAGTCACTCTAAAACGAAGCTTTAATTTTGGGAGGTTTTTGAAATTTCCATGTTTGAAACCAAAAACCACTTCTCTTCATGCTTGACTTCATAAGACAGAGTTATTTATGGTTTTAGAGGGGTAGATACATGATTTGTCTTATTTGAATATGTCTAGCTAGACCTTGTTTATCAACTTTTGAATGCTTACTATATATATGTATGTGACATAAGAAAACTATGTGCTTTGGTTTTTCGTTTTTCTGATTTTTTATGGAATTTTGATGCACATTTGAATCTTGGTCAAATCCTAGGTTTGACCAAGATTTAAACAAGTATAGATCATGAAAATGAAAATGGAAGCCTGTATCCTTCTTAGTCACCCTAAAATGAAGTTTTTGGGAGGTTTTTGAAATTTCCATGTTTGAAACCCAAAACCACTTATCTTCATGCTTGACTTCGTCATAAGACAGAGTTTAGGGGTTAGGGGGTAGATACATGATTTGTCTAGCTAGTTTGAATATGTCCAGACCTTGTTTATCAACTTTAATGCTTACTATATGACATATAAGAAGACTATGTGCGCTTTGGTTTTTCATTTTTCTGTTTTTTTTTTTTTTTCTGCCAATTTTGTTTGACCAAGATTTAGACAAGTTTTACACGTGAAAACGAATAAGTAAGCCTGGATCCTTCTTAGTCACTCCAAAATGTACCAATTGATAGGTGCGTTAACTTTGCTTCATGGAAAAAATAATGTCATGTAAATGAGTTAACTTGGATTTCCTACCCTTGAATCCATAGGAAACTTTGTTCTAATGCACTATAATAATCAACCGAGTTTTTACACCAACAGGTCTGTCACTTACGTGTGGTGCCCATGCGTGAGGTCCCACACTTCAGTGAGCACAAGTCACGTGCAATAGGTACGCAAACTCCCAGACATTTTCTTTGTCAAGAGAAGACGCATCAGGATGCGTATTGGAAGTCTGTGGGTCCTTCTGGATCCTTCGGTCGTCCCTCTCAAAAAAAAAAACAAATCTCTCTCATTCTCGGCCTCGCTCGACTCGCTCGCTCGCTCGCTCGCACCTCCTGCTCACTGACAAACCCTGCACAAAAGTCAACATCATCACCCGAAAAAGGGGAGACACCATAATTCTCTCCCTTCTTCTCTCCTTCCGAGTGATCCCTCTTCCTCCGAGTTTCACTCGACGGGCAAACACACATGTGCTGCATAGTAATAATAAAAAGGTAGAAAAATCGACCTACGAATCTATAATTAAATAGGTTAAACTAGGGCTTTGCCCAGTACTACAGATCAAGGTTCAAAAAATCCAACTACGGGGTTCGAACAACCCCATTTCTAATCCAAGATTTTTTTCGACCTCATCCAATGGCCTCAAACTATAGGCCGGGTTAGCATCTAGTGCAGTATGTGTGAGAATGTATGCACTATGTGTGCTATAACTTGTGTGTCTTTCAAATTTGAATAAGTTTGAAATATTTGAAATGGGGCTTTTGGCTTAAACGTTTGAAACCCAAAACGACTTCTCCTCATGCTAGACTTCATAAGACCGAGTTTAGGGTTAGGGGGTAGATACATGATTTGTCTGGTTTGAATATGTCTAAACCTTGTTTATCAACTTGAATGCTTACTATATGACATAAGAAGACCATGTGCTTTTGTTTTTCATTTTTCTATTTTTTTTAAAGAATTTTATGCACATTTGATTCTGGTCAAATCCTAGGTTCAACCAAGATTTAAACAAGTTTCAAGCATGAAAATGAAAACGTAAGCCAAGATCCTTCTTAATTAGTCACTCTAAAATATATGAAGCTTTTGGGACGTACTTGAAATTTCCATGTTTGAAACCCAAAACCAATTCTCTTCATGATTGACTTCATAAGACAGAGTTTAGGGTTAGGGGTAGATATACACATGATTTTTCTGGTTTGAATATGTCTAGACCTAGCTTGTTTATCAACTTGAGTGTTTACTATATGACATAATTAAGAAGGCTATGTGCTTTGGTTTTTCATTCTTTAGATTTTTTGTCTGAATTTTTATGCCCATTTGAATCTTGGTCAAATCCTAGCTAGGTTTGACCAAGATTTAAATAAGTTTAAAACATGGAAATGAAAAGGTAAGCATCGATCCTTCTTAGTCGCTCTAAAATGAAGCTGAATTTTGGGAGGTTTTTGAAATTTCCATGTTTGAAACCCAAAACCACTTCTCTTCATGCTTGACTTCATAAGACGAAGTTTAGGGTCGATAGGGGGTAGATACATGATTTGTCTTGTTTGAATATGTCTAGACCTTGTTTATCAACTTGAATGCTTACTTTATGACTTAAGAGGACTATGTGCATTGGTATTTCATTTTTTGATTTTTATGCCCATTTGAGAATCTTGGTAAAATCCTAGGTTTGTTGAGCAAGATTTAAACAAGTTTAACATGTGAAAATGATAAGGTAATTAAGTCTGGATCTTTCTCTTAGTAACTCTAAAATGAAGCTTTTGGGAGGTTCTTGAATTTACCATGTTTGAAACCCAAAACCACCGTACTTCTGTTCATGCTTGACTTCATAAGACAGAGTTTAGGGTTAGGGGTAGATACATGATTTTTCTGGTTTGAATATGTCTAGACCATGTTTATCAATTTGAATGCTTACTATATGACATAAGAAGGCTATGTGCTTTTGTTTTTCATTCTTTCGATTTTTTTCTGAATTGTTATGCCCATTTGAATCTTGGTCAAATCCTAGGTTCGACCAAGATTTAAACAAGTTTAAAACATGACAATGAAAAGGTAATTAATCATGGATCCTTCTTAATTAACCAGCCGGTCTAATTAAAATGAAGCTTTTTGGGAGGTTTTTGAAATTTCCATGTTTGAAACCCAAAACCACACTTCTCTGCTTCATGCTTGACTTCATATATAATTAAGACAAAGTTTAGGGTTAGGGGGTACATGATTTGTCTGGTTTGAATATGTCTAGACCTTGTTTATGAACTTTTGAATGCTTACTATATGACATAAGAAGAATATGTGCTTTGGTTTTTTATTTTATCTATTTTTTTATTTTATGCCCATTTGAATATTGGTCAAATCCTAGGTTTGACCAAGATTTAAACAAGTTTAAAACATGAAAATGAAAAGGTAAGCCTGGATCCTTCTTAACTAGTCACTCTAAAACGAAGCTTTAATTTTGGGAGGTTTTTGAAATTTCCATGTTTGAAACCAAAAACCACTTCTCTTCATGCTTGACTTCATAAGACAGAGTTATTTATGGTTTTAGAGGGGTAGATACATGATTTGTCTTATTTGAATATGTCTAGCTAGACCTTGTTTATCAACTTTTGAATGCTTACTATATATATGTATGTGACATAAGAAAACTATGTGCTTTGGTTTTTCATTTTTCTGATTTTTTATGGAATTTTGATGCACATTTGAATCTTGGTCAAATCCTAGGTTTGACCAAGATTTAAACAAGTATAGATCATGAAAATGAAAATGGAAGCCTGTATCCTTCTTAGTCACCCTAAAATGAAGTTTTTGGGAGGTTTTTGAAATTTCCATGTTTGAAACCCAAAACCACTTATCTTCATGCTTGACTTCGTCATAAGACAGAGTTTAGGGGTTAGGGGGTAGATACATGATTTGTCTAGCTAGTTTGAATATGTCCAGACCTTGTTTATCAACTTTAATGCTTACTATATGACATATAAGAAGACTATGTGCGCTTTGGTTTTTCATTTTTCTGTTTTTTTATTTTATGCCCATTTGAATCTTGGTCAAATCCTAGAGATTGACTTCACAAGACAGAGTTTAGGGTTAGGGGTAGATATACACATGATTTTTCTGGTTTGAATATGTCTAGACCTTGTTTATCAACTTGAGTGTTTACTATATGACATAATTAAGAAGGCTATGTGCTTTGGTTTTTCATTCTTTAGATTTTTTGTCTGAATTTTTATGCCCATTTGAATCTTGGTCAAATCCTAGCTAGGTTTGACCAAGATTTAAATAAGTTTAAAACATGGAAATGAAAAGGTAAGCATCGATCCTTCTTAGTCGCTCTAAAATGAAGCTGAATTTTGGGAGGTTTTTGAAATTTCCATGTTTGAAACCCAAAACCACTTCTCTTCATGCTTGACTTCATAAGACGAAGTTTAGGGTCGATAGGGGGTAGATATATCTAGACCTTGTTTATCAACTTGAATGCTTACGATATGACATAAGAACACTATGTGCTTTTTTTATTTTTTTGTGCCCATTTGAATCTTGGTCAAATCATAGGTTTGACCAAGATTTAAACAAGTATAGAACATGAAAATGAAAAGGGAAGCCTGTATCCTTCTTAGTCACCCTAAAATGAAGTTTTGGGAGGTTTTTGAAATTTCCATGTTTGAAACCCAAAACCACTTCTCTTCATTCTTGACTTCTTAAGACATAGTTTAGGGGTTAGCGGGTAGATACATGATTTGTATGGTTTGAATATGTCTAGACCTTGTTTATCAACTTTAATGCTTACTACATGACATAAGAAGACTATGTGCTTTGGTTTTTCATTTTTCTGTTTTTTTTTTGAATTTTCTGCCAATTTTGTTTGACCAAGATTTAGACAAGTTTTACACGTGAAAACGAATAAGTAAGCCTGGATCCTTCTTAGTCACTCCAAAATGTACCAATTGATAGGTGCGTTAACTTTGCTTCATGGAAAAAATAATGTCATGTAAATGAGTTAACTTGGATTTCCTACCCTTGAATCCATAGGAAACTTTGTTCTAATGCACTATAATAATCAACCGAGTTTTTACACCAACAGGTCTGTCACTTACGTGTGGTGCCCATGCGTGAGGTCCCACACTTCAGTGAGCACAAGTCACGTGCAATAGGTACGCAAACTCCCAGACATTTTCTTTGTCAAGAGAAGACGCATCAGGATGCGTATTGGAAGTCTGTGGGTCCTTCTGGATCCTTCGGTCGTCCCTCTCAAAAAAAAACAAATCTCTCTCATTCTCGGCCTCGCTCGCTCGCTCGCTCGCTCGCTCCTCCTGCTCACTGACAAACCCTGCACAAAAGTCAACATCATCACCCGAAAAAGGGGAGACACCATAATTCTCTCCCTTCTTCTCTCCTTCCGAGTGATCCCTCTTCCTCCGAGTTTCACTCGACGGGCAAACACACATGTGCTGCATAGTAATAATAAAAAGGTAGAAAAATCGACCTACGAATCTATAATTAAATAGGTTAAACTAGGGCTTTGCCCAGTACTACAGATCAAGGTTCAAAAAATCCAACTACGGGGTTCGAACAACCCCATTTCTAATCCAAGATTTTTTTCGACCTCATCCAATGGCCTCAAACTATAGGCCGGGTTAGCATCTAGTGCAGTATGTGTGAGAATGTATGCACTATGTGTGCTATAACTTGTGTGTCTTTCAAATTTGAATAAGTTTGAAATATTTGAAATGGGGCTTTTGGCTTAAACGTTTGAAACCCAAAACGACTTCTCCTCATGCTAGACTTCATAAGACCGAGTTTAGGGTTAGGGGGTAGATACATGATTTGTCTGGTTTGAATATGTCTAAACCTTGTTTATCAACTTGAATGCTTACTATATGACATAAGAAGACCATGTGCTTTTGTTTTTCATTTTTCTATTTTTTTAAGAATTTTATGCACATTTGATTCTGGTCAAATCCTAGGTTCAACCAAGATTTAAACAAGTTTCAAGCATGAAAATGAAAACGTAAGCCAAGATCCTTCTTAATTAGTCACTCTAAAATATATGAAGCTTTTGGGACGTACTTGAAATTTCCATGTTTGAAACCCAAAACCAATTCTCTTCATGATTGACTTCATAAGACAGAGTTTAGGGTTAGGGGTAGATATACACATGATTTTTCTGGTTTGAATATGTCTAGACCATGTTTATCAAATCCTAGGTTTGACCAAGATTTAAACAAGTTTAAAACATGAAAATGAAAAGGGAAGCATGTATCCTTCTTAGTCACTCTAAAATGAAGTTTTTGGGAGGTTTTTGAAATTTTCATGTTTGAAACCCAAAACCACTTCTCTTCATGCTTGACTTCATAAGACATAGTTTAGGGGTTAGGGGTAGATACATGATTTGTATGGTTTGAATATGTCTAGACCATGTTTATCAACTTTAATGCTTACTATATGACATAAGAAGACTATGTGCTTTTGTTTTTCATTCTTTCGATTTTTTTCTGAATTGTTATGCCCATTTGAATCTTGGTCAAATCCTAGGTTCGACCAAGATTTAAACAAGTTTAAAACATGACAATGAAAAGGTAATTAATCATGGATCCTTCTTAATTAACCAGCCGGTCTAATTAAAATGAAGCTTTTTGGGAGGTTTTTGAAATTTCCATGTTTGAAACCCAAAACCACACTTCTCTGCTTCATGCTTGACTTCATATATAATTAAGACAAAGTTTAGGGTTAGGGGTACATGATTTGTCTGGTTTGAATATGTCTAGACCTTGTTTATGAACTTTTGAATGCTTACTATATGACATAAGAAGAATATGTGCTTTGGTTTTTTATTTTATCTATTTTTTTATTTTATGCCCATTTGAATATTGGTCAAATCCTAGGTTTGACCAAGATTTAAACAAGTTTAAAACATGAAAATGAAAAGGTAAGCCTGGATCCTTCTTAACTAGTCAATCTAAAACGAAGCTTTAATTTTGGGAGGTTTTTGAAATTTCCATGTTTGAAACCAAAAACCACTTCTCTTCATGCTTGACTTCATAAGACAGAGTTATTTATGGTTTTAGAGGGGTAGATACATGATTTGTCTTATTTGAATATGTCTAGCTAGACCTTGTTTATCAACTTTTGAATGCTTACTATATATATGTATGTGACATAAGAAAACTATGTGCTTTGGTTTTTCGTTTTTCTGATTTTTTATGGAATTTTGATGCACATTTGAATCTTGGTCAAATCCTAGGTTTGACCAAGATTTAAACAAGTATAGATCATGAAAATGAAAATGGAAGCCTGTATCCTTCTTAGTCACCCTAAAATGAAGTTTTTGGGAGGTTTTTGAAATTTCCATGTTTGAAACCCAAAACCACTTATCTTCATGCTTGACTTCGTCATAAGACAGAGTTTAGGGGTTAGGGGGTAGATACATGATTTGTCTAGCTAGTTTGAATATGTCAGACCTTGTTTATCAACTTTAATGCTTACTATATGACATATAAGAAGACTATGTGCGCTTTGGTTTTTCATTTTTCTGTTTTTTTATTTTATGCCCATTTGAATCTTGGTCAAATCCTAGAGATTGACTTCACAAGACAGAGTTTAGGGTTAGGGGTAGATACATGATTTTTCTGGTTTGAATATGTCTAGACCATGTTTATCAATTTGAATGCTTACTATATGACATAAGAAGGCTATGTGCTTTGGTTTTTCATTCTTTCGATTTTTTCTGAATTTTTATGCCCATTTGAATCTTGGTCAAATCCTAGGTTCGACCAAGATTTAAACAAGTTTAAAACATGACAATGAAAAGGTAATTAATCATGGATCCTTCTTAATTAACCAGCCAGTCTAATTAAAATGAAGCTTTTTGGGAGGTTTTTGAAATTTCCATGTTTGAAACCCAAAACCACACTTCTCTGCTTCATGCTTGACTTCATATATAATTAAGACAAAGTTTAGGGTTAGGGGGTACATGATTTGTCTGGTTTGAATATGTCTAGACCTTGTTCATGAACTTGAATGCTTACTATATGACATAAGAAGACTATGTGCTTTGGTTTTTTATTTTATTTATTTTTTATTTTATGCCCATTTGAATATTGGTCAAATCCTAGGTTTGAACAAGATTTAAACAAGTTTAAAACATGAAAATGAAAAGGTAAGCCTGGATCCTTCTTAACTAGTCACTCTAAAATGAAGCTTTAATTTTGGGAGGTTTTTGAAATTTCCATGTTTGAAACCCAAAACCACTTCTCTTCATGCATGCTTGACTTCATAAGACGAAGTTTAGGGTCGATAGGGGGTAGATACATGATTTGTCTGGTTTGAATATGTCTAGACCATGTTTATCAAATCCTAGGTTTGACCAAGATTTAAACAAGTTTAAAACATGAAAATGAAAAGGGAAGCATGTATCCTTCTTAGTCACTCTAAAATGAAGTTTTTGGGCGGTTTTTGAAATTTTCATGTTTGAAACCCAAAACCACTTCTCTTCATGCTTGACTTCATAAGACATAGTTTAGGGGTTAGGGGTAGATACATGATTTGTATGGTTTGAATATGTCTAGACCATGTTTATCAACTTTAATGCTTACTATATGACATAAGAAGACTATGTGCTTTGGTTTTTCATTTTTCTGATTTTTTTAGAATTTTGATGCACATTTGAATCTTGGTCAAATCCTAGGTTTGACCAAGATTTAAACAAGTATATATAGAACATGAAAATGAAAAGGGAAGCCTGTATCCTTCTTAGTCACCCTAAAATGAAGTTTTTGGGAGGTTTTTGAAATTTCCATGTTTGAAACCCAAAACCACTTATCTTCATGCTTGAGCAAGATTTGACCAAGATTTAAACAAGTTTAAATCATGAAAATGGAAAGGTAAGCCTCGATCCTTCTTAGTCGCTCTAAAATGAAGCTTTTGGGATGTTCTTGAAATTTCCATGTTTGAAACCCGGCCAAAACGACTTTTCTTCATGCTAGACTTCATAAGATCGACACGGGGTACATATATACATGATTTGTCTGGTTTGGATATATCTAGACCTTGTTTATCAACTTGAATGCTTACGATATGACATAAGAACACTATGTGCTTTTTGTTTTTCATTTTTTGTGCCTATTTGTATCTTGGTCAAATCCTAGGTTTGACCAAGATTTAAACAAGTTTAAAACATGAAAATGAAAAGGGAAACATGTATCCTTCTTAGTCACTCTAAAATGAAGTTTTTGGGAGGTTTTTGAAATTTCCATGTTTGAAACCTAAAACCACTTCTCTTCATGCTTGACTTCATAAGACAGAGTTTAGGGTTAGAGGGGTAGATACATGATTTGTCTTATTTGAATATGTCTAGCTAGACCTTGTTTATCAACTTTTGAATGCTTACTATATATATATGTGACATAAGAAGACTATGTGCTTTTGTTTTTCATTTTTCCGATTTTTTAATTTTATGCCCATTTAAATCTTGGTCAAATCCTAGGTTTGACAATGATTTAAACAAGTTTCAAATATGAAAATGAAAAGGCAAGCATGGATCCTTCTTAGTCACTCTAAAATGAAGCTTTTGATAGGTTTTTGAAATTTCCATATTTGAAACCCAAAACCACTTCTCTTCATGCTTGACTACATAAGACAAAGTTTAGGGTTAGGGGGTAGATACATGATTTTTCTTGTTTGAATATGTCTAGACCCTTGTTTATCAACTTTAATGCTTACTATATGACATAAGAAAACTATGTGCTTTGGTTTTTCATTTTTCTGATTTTTTTGGAATTTTGATGCACATTTGAATCTTGGTCAAATCCTAGGTTTGACCAAGATTTAAACAAGTATAGAACATGAAAATGAAAAGGGAAGCCTGTATCCTTCTTAGTCACCCTAAAATGAAGTTTTTGGGAGGTTTTCAAAATTTCCATGTTTGAAACCCAAAACCACTTAATCTTCATGCTTGACTTCGTCATAAGATAGAGTTTAGGGGTTAGGGGGTAGATACATGATTTGTCTAGTTTGAATATGTCTAGACCTTGTTTACCAACTTTAATGCTTACTATATGACATATAAGAAGACTATGTGCGCTTTGGTTTTTCATTTTTTCATTTTTTTATTTTATGCCCATTTGAATCTTGGTCAAATCTAGGATTTGACCAAGATTTAAACAAGTTTAAAACATGAAAATGGAAAGGTAAGCCTGGATCCTTCTTAGTCGCTCTAAAATGAAGCTTTTGGGATGATTTTGAAATTTCCATGTTTGAAACCCAAAACCAATTCTCTTCATGCATGCTTGACTTCATAAGACAGAGTTTAGGGTTAGGGGGTTAGATACATTATTTGTCTAGTTTGAATATGTCTAGACTTTGTATATCAACTTGAATATATTATTGTACCATGTCTCCACACAGCCCAAAATGCACATATTTTCAAAAGTTTTCATGCATGAGTACTTGTAACTAGTAAAAATAGAAAGTAAAAATAGGAACCCCATGTATGAAGGATACTAAAAAGAACTCTTTCACATTTTTTTGGTATAGATTATGAGTTTGCTTGGCTTCATACACAAGTGAGTACATGTCATGCAAAAATTAACACGAAATTTAGTTATCATGACCCATTTTTGGCAGGCATTGTGCATATCGCCTTGAGAAACATCTTTGCGAGCTAGTGTATTAAACGTTTATTCACATATAATGGATTTTTTTACTTTATTAGTGCACACAATGACAGAATCGGCCAAATGTGTATGATTTTTGTGAAGGTGCTAGAAAAACAAGATGCACTACGATGAAGCATGAAAGGAGGCAAGGGGAGGGATAGTGAAGAGGTGGGAGAGACCGAGAGATGAACCGCAAGGTAATTAAAAAATTGGGGCCAAAACGATTCCAACTTCCTAGGCATTGACCAACTTTGCCCCTCTTAACCCAACGTGGCAGTGAACCCGTATAAGCAACAACTTCCTCTTACTCCGCTTCTCCGAAATGGTAAGAGAACCTCTCCAGCTTAAGTGACCAATCGACATATCTATGGCCTTCCGACTTGGCTCTGGTCGCCGCGCGCGTAGTCCTACCACCGACGAGGAAGCGGAGCATCAGCGCCGCCTTCGCTTCGTCCATCGCGCACCAAGGCATAACCCGCCCGCTCTGCACTGGCCGGTTGTTCAGCCCGCGGCGGCGGCGCTGGCCGTGGAGCCCCTCGCCAGCCGCTTCCCGTGCGGGCCGATGGATGCAGAGGCAGGGATCTCCCACGCAACCCCGCATGCGACGCCCGCTCGGCCCTGGCCGGCTTTTCCGCCCGCGCATGCCGCATGGTTTTCTTTGCCAGCAGGTGAGATCCCCTTCCCGGCCGGCGCGAACGATGCGGAGGCAGGGAGCTCCCGTGGCCAGCCGCCTAATCCGACCGCACTTCAGGCGGTGCCGGCCGTGGAGCCAGGCCGTTCTTTCGAAGCGCATCACGGCGACGCCCTTTGCAGGAGCAACACCGCCAAGGAGCTCGTATATAACGTGATGTTCCCGGCACTCTATAGATGCCGGGATGCTCTGCAAGCTTTCGTGCAGGCTAAGAATGCGGCGGCTGCAAATCCCAGGGACGCAGCATTGCAGCGGCGCGCCGATGAGGCTAAGGTGGCGCACGCTTTCCACCAGGCGTGCCTCGACAGGCTTAACATCCAGCACGGCTTCGTGCAACCGCCAAACGCCGCTCCAGCTAAGATCCAAAAATACTCCGGTGAGCATATCACTCCGGAGTAGAACAATCCAATTTCTAGTACTGTAGGAGTACTTTATTAGTGCACAAACCTGGCGAAATTAAAGGTGTGTTCTTTGTGTGTGATGTAAATCTAAAAATTTGAAGGTTCTAGCAAAAACATTTCTTCAGAAATATTCGATGTGTTTGCTTGGCCTTATCTATATATCCGGTGAGCATATATGGATGCCAAATCCTTTACAAACTTTATATTTTTTAAGTGATCGATGTGCATGCATCTATCTCGCCATGGTAAATTAATGAAACAAGTTGCATATTTGCCAGAATTCCAAACTTCGTGAGCAGTATAGAGATCGAGACCTTAATTAATTATTATGAGTAGGATGCATGCATGCATGTCCATTTTCTAGGGTTTTAAAGGATACTAGAGCTTTTCTAGGTTAATTTGCAACTATATGTATATTTGTTTTCTAGTTCTGGGCTGATCATTAAACTCAACGTTGAGTTGTAGATTATGTGAAATTAGTACATGCCATAAAATATAGTATAATTTTTTATGTACCCTACGAGGCAGTACGTGTGGTGTACCCTTAATTATTAATTGGTAGACATGTACCGTTGGCATGTTTGAAGAAAATTTGAATTTGGAAGAAGTTTTTAAAGTAAAATTAACGCAAGCACAAAATCATGTGTGATGGTGAAATTTCTTGAACAAATTAATACAAACCTAGTAATATGAGTTTGTTTGGCTTTCTGCCCACAAGTGAGTATTGTGCGCATGTACTTTGATGCAAAATCCCGCCATACAAAACTTTTTAGTTATCATATGACCTCAAGTTTGGAAGAGATCGTATTTTAAGCAACTTCACAAACAAGAGATTCTAACAATTATATGCATGCATGAAAGAATGATTTCCCTTTTTTATTACTGTACAAAAATGGCTAGATGTGTGTTAATTGTGAAGGAGGGCTACCAAATTTTAACAGTTGCACATTATTGTCATAATTCCACCTTTTGGAAGCAGTAGGGTAGACATGCTTTCCGCTTGGTAGGATGTGTTAGTGCCATCAATTTTGTAGATATAGGTTCAAGGATTTGTTCATCTTAATCTGGAACTATATATGGATTTTTAAGCTTTTGCCTAGTAATTAAACTCATAATTGAAATAATGTAGGTTATTTAACTACATACATGCCATAAATTCTGACAGGAAATACTTGGACGTGCCTTGCGAGGGTGGTAACAAACAAGAACACAATGACCAAACTTCAAATGCCAATCCACCCACCAAGCTATACGATTGGCATGTACAATCGATCGACTCCTTCTAATCAAATTTGAATACAATAGAAGAAGTTTTAAAAAATTTCAAAATGAGATCAACTTGTGCATTGAGTCATCCTTTGTTATTTATTTGCTTGTAAAAATAGAAACATAGGCATATGAATGTATTCGAAACACTTCACTTTTCAACGGGGAAGGGACCCGAAGGTCCCAGAAAAACAAAAAAAAGATTACAATAGTAGTACTCCTTTGAGAAGGCAGTAGAAGAAGGATCCTCGAAGAGCCAAATGCTTTTATTATCCACAGCTGTTCGGCTCTTTTCCTTCTCGTGTAAGCTATCGCGCAATGATTATACTAGGCTGCTCGATTATACTAATGGTCGGATGGTAGTACAACCATTTTCGCAAACTTCTGCGCCCTTCGTCATGTCAGCATCGTATCCCAGTGTGCAAGCAGTCTGCTCGAATGAAATACTCCTAAGTACGTACGGTATTTCCTCCAAAGACACACCACACGGTATTCCCTCCAAAGACGAATGAAATACTCCAAAATACTTCTGCGCCCTTCGTCATGTCAGCATCGTATCCCAGTGTGCAAGCAGTCTCCTATGAAATGGAGACGACATTTTGTTGAAAAGTGTCGGTGACATAGGCACCCCAAATGGGCCTGCCATAGATGGTACCCGGGATTTACTGAAGGCCCACTATCCGAAGAATAAGAAGATTCGGGAGCCCAAGATATATTAAGGAAAGCTAGAGTTGTAATAGAAAGTATATTTTGTAATCTGGCGGGACGAGTTAGAAACCGTCCCGGACTCTGTAACTTGTACAATACGAAACCCTCGGCTCCACCTCCTATATAAGGGGGAGTCGAGGGACAAAGAAAGGATCGAATTACTGTCAACATAACCCTAGTTTTCATAATCGCCGAGTACTTTTCGCCTAAACCTTCGAGATCTACTTGCCCTCTACTTCTAGCAAAACCCTAGTCTACAATCGTAGGCATTGTCGGCTGGTTTTCGGGGAAACCCTGGAGGAAATAGTCGAGATGATTATCAAAGGAGCAACGAGCAACAAGGCGACAATAGAGGTGATTTTCGCGGCAACAGACAAAATAGTGGACCAAGGATTCAAAGACCTTACGTGTCTCCCGAGGAGATGATGAACGGTCCGTGTCAAATGCACTTTTACCTCGACAACAATGGAAAGAGACAGTCAGGACATCTCCAGAAAGACTGCCGCAATTTTCAGGCAATGTTGCGAGCCGCAGGAATCGCAAATGCCCAAGCAAATAACAGAAATCCTCGGGAGCCAAGGAGCGAGATTCACCTTCCACCTCCTCCCGCAATAACCGAAGAAAATCGACACCAGCTCAGAATAGCGGCAGCACCACAACCACCCCCATATGTCGATCCCAATTCCAATGGCGCAGTTTTGATGATTCAGAAAGCTAGGCCGTCCAACAGGGCGCAGAAGGTCATATCTCGACAAGTGTTTATGGCAGAGAAGATGCCTCCACCAACAGTCGAGTATCTAAATTGGTCAGGGCAAGACATAGGCTTCACAATTGCGGATCATCCGCAGCAAGTTCCTCGACCAGGACAATCAGCACTTATTCTACCCGCAGTAATTGCTGGGTTCGACGTGTCGCGAGTTTTCATAGATGGCGGCAGCAGTCTAAACCTCATGTATGCAGACACATTGAGGAAGATGAACATATCCCTGGCAAACTTGAAACCAACTGACACACGCTTTCATGGGATCACACCAGAGAAGCCAAGTTACCCATTGGGCAAGATCAACCTCGACGTTCAGTTTGGAACCCGAGAAAACTACAGAATAGAGAACTTGGAGTTCGAAGTTGTGGATTTCCCGTCGCAATATCACGCTTTGTTGGGACGACCAGCGTATGCCAGGTTCATGGCAGTGCCGCATTATACATATCTGTTGTGGAGGTTGCCTGGGCCTAAGGGACCTATCACAATCAAAGGAAGCTTTGCACTGGCCGATAAATGCGACAAAGATTTCCATCGACTGTCAGAAACTTTCGGGATGCAAGCAGAATATGCGGCACCTAGGCTCACTGATTATGATGTGCTGCCAGAGGTAGGAAGATCTAAGGAGCCAACTTTCAATATAAATAAAGATTCAAAAGAGGTACAGATCCACCCGACAGATCCAAAGAAAACGACGTCCATTGCTGCAAACATGGATGTCGCATAGGAAAGCGCGCTCGTCGAGTTCCTCCGTGAGCACTGGAAAATCTTCGCATGGTGTCCAGCCGACATGCCAGGAGTACCCAGGGAACTTGCCGAGCACCACCTCAATTTGGATCCTCTTGCACGACCAGTAAAGCAACCTTTGCGGCGTTTTTCAGAGCCTAGCCGCAAAGCTATGTTATCAGAAATAGATCGACTCAAAGATGCCGGGTTCATCAGAGAAATATCTACAGAAGCCACATGGGTAGCTAACCCAGTGATGGTGCCGAAGAAACACACAATAGTCCTTCGCATGTGCGTCGACTTTACGTGTCTCAATAAACATTGTCCCAAGGATCACTTTCCCCTCCCAAGGATCGATCAAATCATCGACTCCACGGCAGGATGTGAACGTCTTTCCTTCCTGGACGCATATTCTGGTTATAACCAGATCAGATTAAAAGAAGAAGATGAAGCCAAGACAGCGTTCATCACACCTTATGGCGTGTTTTGCTACAAAACAATGCCCTTTGGTCTGAAAAACGCGGGAGCAACATATCAGCGGATGATGCAGAAGTGCCTAGCAACACAGATCGGGAAAAATGTACAAGTCTACATCGACGATGTCGTAATAACATCAAAGAAAGGGTCAACGTTGATCGAAGATTTGAAGGAAACCTTCGACAACCTCGACAAGTTCTGCCTCAAGCTGAACCCGACAAAGTGCTCTTTTGGAGTACCCGCAGGAGAACTTCTCGGGTTCTTAGTATCAGCAAGGGGGATTGAAGCTAATCCCGAAAAAATACAGGCCATCGTCACTATGAGAAAGCCAACAAAGTTGAAGGAAATACAACAGTTAACGGGGCGAGTCGCAGCTTTAAGCAGATTCGTCGCCAGGCTAGGAGAAAAGGCGCTGCCGTTTTATGCGTTGATCAAGCAAGGAGAAAAATTTCAATGGAACGAGGAAGCAGACAGAGCTTTCGAGAATCTCAAGCGAGCAATTTCGACACCGCCAATATTGGTGGCGCCAAAAGAGAAAGAACCTCTCCTCTTGTACATTGCAGCTACACCTCAGGTGGTCAGCACGGCCTTAGTGGTCGAAAGGGAAGAAGAAGGTAAGCTTCATGGAGTTCAAAGGCCAGTATATTTCATCAGCGAAGTACTGTCGCCGTCAAAACAGCGGTACCCGCAATATCAAAAGCTAGCATATGGAGTATTCACGACAGCAAGAAAACTGCGGCATTATTTTTCGGCTCACCCGATAATAGTGGTCAATGAAGCTCCCTTATCAAATATACTGAACAATCCAGAGGCTACGGGTCGTGTCTCCCTTTGGGGAATAGAACTTTCCCCTCGGGACATCACGTATGAAAAAAGAAAAGCAATAAAGTCGCAGGTCTTACCAGATTTCATTGCAGAGTGGATGGAGCTACAAAACACGGGACCCCCAGATTTATCGAGGACTTGGACCATGAACTTCGACGGGTCCAAGAGATTGGAAGGTGCCGGAGCAGGCGTGATATTAGTTTCACCTGAAGGCGACAAGTTGAAGTATGTTCTGCGGATGACGTTCCCAAACGCATCTAACAATGAAGCAGAATATGAAGCTCTCATACACGGGATGAAGATGGCGAAAGCTTGCGGTGCAACCCGATTAAAATTTTCGGCGACTCACAGTTGGTAGCTCAGCAAGTAATGAACCAATGCGACGCAGTCAACGAAAGTATGATAGCATACAAGGAGGTGTACAATGAGCTGGAGAAGCTATTCGATGGTTGTGAAGTAAACCACATCAGCAGGATGAGCAACGATGAAGCCGACGTTCTCGCAAACATCGGGTCACAATGCCTCGCAATCCCTCCAGGTGTGTTCTGGGAAGAGATTAGCGAGAGATCAACAAAGCCGGCAAAAACAAAAAAGGAGAAGAAAGAGAAAACATCGACTGTCACCAAGGGCACAGCAGAAGAAGAAGAAGAAGAGCAAGAACTAGTCATGATGGTACAAGTTCCATGGATGCAGGCTTACATATCATACATCCTAAGGAAAGTCATACCCGACGATCCAGTCGAAGCAAGGCGAATAATTAGGCGATCAAAAGCTTTCACTGTGGTAAAAGGGGCTGTACAAACGCAGTATTTCGGGTGTGCTACAACGGTGTGTTACACCCGAAGAAGGAAGGATCATCCTAAAGGACGTGCATGAAGGAATATGTGGGCACCACGCGAGTAGCAGAGCTATCGCGGCTAAGGTTTTCAGAGCAGGATTTTATTGGCTAACAGCAATCGAGGATGCGAAGGAAATAGTGCGAACTTGCGATGCGTGCCAAAGATTTGCGGCAAGACCTCACTCTCCTGCCGCAGAACTTATGCCAATTCCATTGTCTTGGCCTTTCGCTCAATGGGGTCTCGACATGGTAGGTAAATTACACAAAGCTTCGCCAGGAGGTTATGAGTATATGCTTGTTGCTGTCGACAAGTTTACAAAATGGATCGAAGCAAAGCCGATAAATTCACCGGACGGCGCGTCAGCGATTAAGTTCGTGAAAAGCATTGTCTTCAGATTTGGAGTTCCTCACAGTATTGTGACAGACAACGGCAGCAATTTCACGTCCAAGGAGTTCAAAGCATACTGCGCAGAAGTGGGCATTAAATTAAGTTTTGCGTCTGTTGCACACCCTCAGACCAATGGACAAGTCGAGAAGGCCAATGGCATCATCTGCAATGGCATCAAGAAACGCCTGCTAGGACCATTGGAAAAAGCCCGGCATACTTGGCCGGAGGAGTTACAAAGTGTGTTGTGGAGTATCCGAACAACACCAAATACGGCGACACAGGAAACACCGTTCTTTCTGGTTCATGGCGCCGAAGCAGTCCTGCCGATAGAAATAGAGCACGATTCTCCAAGAGTCACAGAATATGACGAAGAAACATCGAGAAAAGCTTTGGAGGATGATGTCGATGCACTCGATGAAGCTCGAGACGAAGTCCTGTCAAGAGTCGCCAAATATCAGCAGGACCTGAAAAACTATCACAGTCGACGATTGCGGCCAAGGTCTTTTCAAGTTGGTGACCTAGTTCTGCGGCTCAACCAAAAAAGTCACGAAAAACTCGAATCACCATGGCTTGGACCCTACATCGTCACAGAAGTAATCGAAGGAGGAGCATACAGAATCAAAGACAAGAAGACAGGGATTGACGAGCCAAATCCCTGGAATGTGGCACAGCTCAGGCGTTTCTACGCCTAGGTGTCGAAAATATAGTCCTTTGTAAAGCTTCAATGTACTGAAACGCCCACGAGTTTTCAGACGCACTCTTTTCCTTTTTCGGGGCACCGAGTGGGGCCGGGAAAGGTTTTTAATGAGGCGGGCTCGTGGTGCTGCAATATAATAAAGATAGTGGAATTATATATCTTCTTCTCGACAAAATCAGGGGTCTTCCCCTACATGATACAATATATATATAAACACAGTATCGACAAATGCAAAAGAAGCATCCGGCCTTGGTAAAAATACCTCGCCAAAATAAAAAGAGATATCGACAAAATAGTGATCAAACAAAAGCTCGGGGGCTTACACCCGTACAAAATAGTACACAATGTATATTATCTTGCCTTGGGACAACCTCGCATTATAATACACAAGTTATTGCAATCAAAACGCCCGGGGGCTTGGCGATAAAAATAAAATACAATGACTTTACAATATAGCTCGTCTATACAGGATACAAAGTTCGGAATAAATGTCAAGGATTTCCCAATATATTATCTATGGTTAAGCGCTCGTTATTTACAGCGCGAGTACTATGCTCAGCATAGCTACCCTTCACGAAGAATTCGGAATCCATCCGAAGAAGTTCATCCATCATATCTTCAGCAACAGGAGTAACTATGTCATCATATTTGCCGAAGTTCCTCTTCCTCTTCGACATCTTCTCCAGGCACTTTGGGACAATTTGCCCTACATCTAACTTCGGGTAGCAAATCTTTATCATAATCATCGCAAACCTTGCACCAGCAGCTAGTTGGGCTCGTACAAAGCCATGGATGCGAGGAGCATCTCGAAATTTGTCCATCAATGCAGGAAGGGTTTCTGGCATCTTATTGCGAGGAAACATGGTACCATACACCAGAGACAAAGTTCTTGTACAGAAGTCAAGATATTCGCGAACCTGAAGTGCACGATCTTGAAATCTCACGATTTGGCGGGTCCGCTCAGGTGTACCCCAAAAAGTCGATCCGTGCTCATGTGCAAGCCGAAGGAGAACATTGGAACGAGCCTCGACACGTTCATCTTCAGTTATAGGATCCAAAAAAGCACCTATGGTTTCATAAAACAATTCAGTGGGCAATGAGGAGGCAAGCAGCAAAGGAAAACGAAGAAGCGAGATAAGGACAATGAAACTTACCCGCCATATCCAAGCTAGCATCTGTTAGCAGCTGCAGCATAGAATTCTCTCGAGATGCAGCCGCGTCAGCTTCAGCAACAGCAGCGTCCCTTTCAGCCATGGCATCCTGAACTTGTTGAAGCGCAACTTTCTCCCTTTGTGAAGATTCTCGAGATTGTTCCATCAGCATAAGCGATTGTTTCTTCAAGGACTGAAGTTGTTGTCGAAGTTCTTGCAAGTCTTCCGACAAAGGTATGCTGGAAGACCCTTCAAGGAAATTGTCATTGTTTCTTACTTTCTTCGACAAAGACGACGCGGGGGCAGCATCGGGAGGAGAAGAATTTGTTGAGTAATTATCAAAAATCAACTGGAACAAGAAAAACTCCGAATCAAAGATAGCACCAAAAGAAATTTCATTGATTGCAGAATATTTACATAGCCATTACAAAAGAAGTTCTCCTAGGGGACTGGTAGAGAATTTGTCGCCAAGATCAGAATGGCGACAACAACAAAAGAAGTACAGAAAGCAAAAACTAGACCTCCGGCCTTGAAGAGCTGGGAGTTGAAGATGGCTTAATCCCAAGATAAGCGAGGATCCTCTTCGTGTTGAGCTTTGCCGCATTGATCAAGGATCGCCACTTTGTGTGCTCTATTTGCTCCGTGTCGCCAACTCTAGCCCAGTCAACAGTTTGTTGACTGTCAGCAACTAGGGCAACAGTGCTCTCCACGGCGACCTTCATGTTCTCATGGCGCATCTTCAGCCCAAGATCTTCGGGAGGATTAAAACACTTGGCAAGGCCAAGGAAAGTTGCGGGCTCCTCTTTCTTCGGGAAGAAGTAGGGGAAAAGCTTCGACAACCCCGCCCTGGCTTCATCCATGCCTTCACGTGCTTCCGTCCCATGAAACTCAAGGAACGACATGGCGTCAAGAAGAGCATCGTTGTCGGGGTCCTCAAGTTCAAATTCTTGTGAGGTCCTATCTGACAACATAAAAATAGAAATTTTTGTCAACAAATAAGTGCGAAAAAGGAAAAACCAAGGAGTACACAAATGGTGCAAATGCTTACCGACAAAGCGACGACTTTGTGTCTTCATGCGTTTGATGATCGCCGCTTCGCGAGCAGACTGAGCAGTTATATGATCACTCAGTGAAGTTTCGGCATCGTGAAGTCTCTTCCGGAGATCTTCGACACCAGCAGCATCAGCCTTGGCCTTGTCAGCCTCTGCTCGAGCACCAACAGCATCTGACTCAGCTTCTTTGCGAGCCTTTTCACTTCGCTCTAATTGCTGAGCAAGTGTATTGGCACGTTCATTGGCTTCCGCCAGTTTTTCTACCAAGGAAGATAAATATAGTTAAAACTCTCGACAACAAAGGAGCAAAAGAAAAGAAGCAACAGGAGTAAAGCATTACCTTCAGCTTTACTAGCATATTCACGGTACCCGACAAATTGGGTACCGATGCGAAGAAGATCCTTTATTAAAGGCTGTTCAAAAAAGGGAGGATAGAAGGAACTGGCGGTATGAGAAAAATATAATGGTACATAGAAATCAACAAAAGCAAATATAAACAATGACAAGGAAATCAAGAACTTACATCCTCCAAAAGAGGGTTAGAGGAGCTACTCAATTGGAGAGTAGGCTCCGTGATGATCGCCGTCTTCGCCCTTTTCGACAAAGGGGCTCGGGGGCTTGGAGGAGGAGTAGCAGTGTCGACGTTCTGTCGAGGAGGCGAAGTTTCCTCTCCAACTGCCGTTTCCGAGGCAACTAATGTATGTGACGTGCTCGTGCGAGCAGCCACAACAGCAGTTGGTATTTCTTCTTCATCATCACTACGAGCAAGTGCCGACGATATATAAAGCAAAATAGACAAGAATCTTCGAGTACAAGTAAGCAAGAAAAAGGATACTTACGAACTGATGAGAGACTCGAGGTATGGATCATAGCCGGCCTTCTGGTGCGAAGGAACAGCTTCGTCAACTTTGGAGGTGCCGGAATCTTCGACATCATCCCTTTTCCTTTTGTTCCTTGGAGAAACAGCGGGAGGAAGAGATTGTGCCGACGCAGTGGCTTCAGAGACATCCTCTTTTTCGTCGGATCCCGCAGATTTTCGAGATTCTGCGGGTTCATTTGTGAAGGAGGGGGCATCTGGGTTATCATCAGAGACAACAGCCCTTTCTTCGACCTCCCCACCTTCAGGAAGAGGAGGTAGTGAAACAAGATTTGGATGATCCTGTATAAAAAGAGGGAAAGTTTGTCAGAAGTGAATAAATACACAAAAAACAAGGCGATAAACAAATTACACGTCAATAATTACCTTGGGAAGCGCATGGGCGGCGCTGTATGGCTTTACGCGGCAAGTGGATGGGATGGAGTCTTTCTTCTTGAGGGAAGAAATCCTACGGATAAGTTTATCCAAATCCTTGACTTCCAAATTCGTCGACAGGCGATCTGCGTCTTCATCGCCGGTGTAATTCCAGAAAGGGTTTTTGCGAGCCTGAAGAGGCTGCATCCTAGTTCTAAGGAAGTATGCAGTAATCTGGATGCCTGATAATTCTTTTCCACGAGTATTTTGCAACTCATGGATACGAGTCATCAGGGCCTCTGTCGAAGTCCTTTCTTCCTCAGTAGCTTCTGCGTCCCAAGAACGGCGGCGAAGGATTTTCTCGGCACCGTCAAAAGGAGGAATATTATCCTCGAGGCAGCCATCGTTTTCTTCGCGAATGTACAACCACTTCTTGCGCCATCCTTGAACGGAGTCGGGGAGTTTGACGTCGAAATAGTTGACAGAGGAGCGAACGGAAATAACAACGCCGCCTATATTATAGGCGACATTGGCAGAGCCATTACGGCGACAAAAGAAAATGCGCTTCCATAATGCCCAGTTAGGCTGGACACCAAGGAAGGCCTCGCAAAGAGTGATAAAGATAGAAATGTGAAGGATAGAGTTGGGTGTGAGGTGGTGAAGTTGGAGACCATAAACATAAAGAAGTCCCCGAAGAAAAGGATGAATGGGGGTGGAAAGACCACGGATAAGATGATCAACGAAACTTACCCGATACCCCATTGGAGGGGATGGGTAGCTCTCTTCGCTGGGAAAGCACACAGCTTTGGGCTTCTTGGTAATCCCCAGTTTCTTCATCAGGTTGAGGTCTTGGTTGGTGATCTTGGACCTCTCCCACTCCGCCGCTCCCAGATCCGCGGCGGCCATCGAGTCGGGTGTGCTGTGCCTGGTTAGACGACGCGGTGGCATCAACAATGGCAATGAAGAACAGCTGCGAAGAGAAACGCTTTGGGAGCAGTGGAGCGCAAGGGGAGATTTTGCAGAGAAGAGCAGAGAACGGCGCGAGCGGAAGTGCTCAAGGAAGAAGAAGGGGATCTTATATAGAGGTGCGGTGAACCGACGGAACCGTTGGATGAAGAAAGAATGCAGGAGATGATTACCACGTGGCAACGAGGGCAAATTAGTATTTCAACATTGACGAGGTTACAGAACGTGCGCCAGGAAAAGCGGAGGACGTGTGTCCCCCACTTGCACGACGTGTCAACGTGGTGAGAAAAATGGACCCACAAAGCAGAAAAATTTCGGCTATTCATAGAAGTGAAGAGATTTTGACAAGGGGAAATTTGTCGACAAGAAAAATAATAAAAAAAGAAGAGAATGGCGACAGGACAAATCATTTTGAATACTTCTGGAGCCTTTGATCAAACACAAGTTTTTGCCCAAATGCTCGGGGGCTACTTTGGAAAAATAGAAAATTTCGAGTATGACAATATAGAAATGGCGAGAGCCTATGACCAAATCCAAGAATTTGTTCATAGCCTCGGGGGCTACTCCCATCGGGAGCGCTGGTCGCGCACCCGATAAATATAAAAATATCGAGAAGGATTATAAATATAGCGGCAAAGGATGCTAATCTGTGGAGCCTACACCCAAGCACAAGTTCTTGGCTGTAGCCTCGGGGGCTACTCCCATCGGGAACGCTGTTCGCGTGCCCGATGAATTTGATCAGAAATAGAGAAAAAGAAGTGAGTATATTTCGAGTTACACAAATAACTCTACATATACTCCCATCGGGAAGACAAAATAAAGTCATCAAATATGACTCAATAAAATGTGCTATTCCAAAGGCGAAAAGCACTCGACAATATATTCTCAGAACGCCAAAGTTGCGATCAATTTCTGAATGCCGCAAATTTGCGAAGGTAAGACCCCAGATCCGTTCTGCTGGGCGTGGCATCGCCAAAGACTGCGCTCTGCTACTTTTATCCGTATCAACAGATACGAAGAAAAATCCTAACGGACGCGTTAGGTACCCGATAAATTTGACTGGGACTCGACAGAATGGTAAGACCTTAAGCGGCACCTGTCGAAGTTTACACCAGTATCCCGAGATCATGTCCGGGGACGTGATCTTGAAGTAGGTTTTTGCGGATTGCCACTAGAGCAGTTAACTAGTACCTGATCCGTCAGATGAACTAGCCCCAACTACCATTATCCCTGTACAATATAGAATTTTATAAAAGCTCTCGAACAAAAATAAACGGGAGAGATTTTCCCGACTCTGCGATTCAAGCAAAATCTCGGGCTACTGACATAGGCACCCCAAATGGGCCTGCCATAGATGGTACCCGGGATTTACTGAAGGCCCACTATCCGAAGAATAAGAAGATTCGGGAGCCCAAGATATATTAAGGAAAGCTAGAGTTGTAATAGAAAGTATATTTTGTAATCTGGCGGGACGAGTTAGAAACCGTCCCGGACTCTGTAACTTGTACAATACGAAACCCTCGGCTCCACCTCCTATATAAGGGGGAGTCGAGGGACAAAGAAAGGATCGAATCTACTGTCAACATAACCCTAGTTTTCATAATCGCCGAGTACTTTTCGCCTAAACCTTCGAGATCTACTTGCCCTCTACTTCTAGCAAAACCCTAGTCTACAATCTGTAGGAGACGACATTTTGTTGAAAAGTGTCGGTGCATGCTATATATACCACACTAGTATGAGAGTTTTTACAGCATTATTCCGATTTCCACAGAATGCATTAAATTTGGAAGCGATGCCACACTGACAAGAGTGGTTTAAACAAGGCCATTATTTTTATTATGTTATATTACTACAATACTCCAAGGTAGCACTAGTAGCCTTCGGTTGTACTCTGCCGGTCGCGCTGCCTCATTCGACCAGACTTTATTCTTCTTCTCATATATATATACAAAATACTGTCTGCCGAGGTTCGATGACCGCACCGTCGCCCCTCTCCGCGCCGCCGTCTTGGGCCGCGCCACCATTCTCCCCGCCGAGTTCTCCCCCGTCCCCGACGCACCACCGTCAAGCACCACCGGACCGATCTTCGCAGGTATGTACATCTCCAACCTCCGGCGAGTACAGAGGTTCATCGGTCATTGTGTTCGATATAACCTTAATTTGGGGATTGCAATGTGAGTAACTTACTGGGTTTTCTAGGAAATGAAAACGGCGTCGCTCGATGCCTACACTGCGTCGGCGGATACATGGAAAGCGGAGACGGATGCTCTGCATGCATCGGCGGAGACATGTAAAGCGGATGCGGAGGCAAAGGCGAAGGCGGTGGCTAGGACGGGCCCGGGCGCTGTGGCGCTGGCAAATGCTCGTATCGAAGCTGCATTTTGTTGGAAAGTCTTGGCGCGTGCTTCGAGAGTTTTGGCGGCGCAGCCGGGAGAACCGTCGGAGGCTTCGAAGCTGGCTGCTTTGAACGCGTCGAGAGCTTGGATGGTGACTTCATCTAAGGCGGCGCTTGTTGCATATGATCGTGACTCGTCAACCCCTTTGTAAGTTCTACCTTCCCCAACTGCAATGAGGTTAGATCTGGTGGATTGGGTTTTTTGCCCAAACCAGACGTGATGATGCATTGAGATGTTTTTGTATTTTTGATGATGCATTCTGCTTCTTTTGTAATTTGGGTGATTCATTATGCTTTTTAGGTAGTAATTTTTCTGATGCACTCACCTCTTCAGGAATTTTTCATGGTTTTTTTTTGTTTTTGTTTTTCTGTCAACCTAGCTAATGCTCTCTGCTGTTTAGCCAAAAGTTGGATGATGCATTGTACTGTTTACATATATTTTACTCTGATGATGCATTTTGCTCTTTTAGCCTTTTAGGTAATTTTTCTGATTCCTTGAACAGTGTGGGAAATTTCGATGAAGAATTTTGCTGTCAACTTAGATGATGTATTGTGCTGTTTACATTTTATTACCTATATCAAAGCTAACCCCATCTGATGTTACCACAGCGTTTTGGGTCCTGTAGAGGTCTCTTTTTCCTCCAATCGTGTTGACACGTTAGCAATTATTACTGTATATGCGAGATTGCCTTCCGTTGGTGCGTCCTATTTTTGTGGTGTTTTTTTTTTGCAAATTAAGGGCTTCATTGATTATGCAACAGGATTACAATTGCATTGTCCTGTTTACAATATTTTGATTTTGCTGATGCATTGTGCTGTTCACATTATTTTGATTTTGCTGATGCATTGTCCTGTTTACATTATTTTGATTTTGCTGATGCATTGTGCTGTTTACACTATTTTGATTTTGCTGATGCACCGTGCAGTTTAGGAAACTTTGATGATGAATTAGATGATGCATTTTGCTGCTTAGTCAAATTAGATGTTGCATTTTGTTTTAAAAAATAGATGATGCAGTGTGCTGTTTACATAATTTTGACGATGCATCGTGCGATTTGCATAATCCTACCAGCTTCAGTCGAAGGACACCCACAACAATCAACGATCTGCCTGGAGATGTAGTCTCTCAGATTCTTGTCAGGCTTCCTCCCCATCCAACCTGCTTACTAGCTGCATCAGGCACCAAGAAAGCATGGAGGCAATGTATGGGAAGCAATTATTTCAGAAAGCTAACTGTGTCACACAACGGAGGAAACCCGTTGCTAGGGTTTTTCACCAACAACTCCGAGGACAATCGATTCATCACAGAGCATGATCTTCACCCGGCCATCTTGAAGATGCTGGCAATCCCGTCTCAAGTGAACGGTCCCAAAATCTATGTCCTGGGATGCCGCGATGGTATGGTGCTACTCCATTCTAATGTATCCAGAGGGTATATATCAGTCTGGGATCCAATTAGGCAAGTTCTCACAGCGATACCAGAACCACCATTGTGGCGCAATCACACAATTGAAAGCAGCGGCTCAATTCTCTGTTCGAGAAACAACTCTGAACCGTTTACACATTGTGGCAAGTTCTCGGTTGTTTGGATAACAACTAAACGTTACGATGCACAGGCTCATATCTACTCACCAGATTCAAAAGAATGGGAGTTTCTAGCTCGATCAACTCCGATGCTGTCAGAGATTGACCGTAGACCGGCAACTCTCATAGGGGGTATTTTGTACTGGCCAACGAAGTCTAGATATATCATTGAGCTTGACCATGCAAAGAAGACTCTGAAATATATTCAGTGCCCTCATGAGACGCATGATATATTCATGCTTAACATTCACATCTTCAAGGGACATAATGGAGATGTTGCCCTTGCTGTTATAAGAGACTTCACCCTACAAACATGGACCAGTACAAGATCATCAACAGGCGATCACGAGTCATGGACATGTCATATAAATTTTGAATTGGATACTTTTTTTGGCCTTGACACATCATTTCCATACAATTGGAAACATCCAGTAAGGTTACTCTGCGTATTTGAGGACAAAAATGAGCTGGTTGTACGGGCAAAGGAGGGAGTATTCCAATTAGATATGAGCAACTGGCAGTGGAGAAAGTACAATTCTGCTAGACGTTGGTGCACTTTACATCCCTACTCAGTTAGACCGGGTTAGTCATTCATATGTAACCTTTGCATTCATTTACATATGACTTTTGCTGATCAATTTGTTCATTTCCTGACAGTAACCGACCTGATCCAGAGTGCAACATCAAGGACACGAAAAAGAACGCGCTGTCAGGAACCCATCTAATTCAAAGTTCAACATCCATAAGAGAAAAGGAAGTCGCATATGAAGGAGCAAGGCTTGTTTGGGCAAGAAGTGATAGCCCAGCTTTTGTTTGGTCTGATGTCTTTTAGTTTTCGTTCTGGTGGAAATGTCGCTGCACCATTTGTTTGTACTGCAGCTCCATAGTGCTAGCTGCTAGTACGTTGGCGCTGTCCTACGTCTGCTTGTTTTGGGGGCATAAATATGCCACGAAACCTTTGTTTTATGTGATCAAACGGTCATTTCTGCATGTATATGTTCGGGTTCTGATGAAACCTTTTTTGTGATCTGTACATATATTTGAGTCAGTCTGTGTTTTGTTTTATGATGGGCAGGAGTATTTGTTTTACTACACCATTGTTTATCCGAATTGTATTACTCACTCTATTCAAAAAGTTAGCGGCTCACCTTTTTCCTTCAAGATACGGATGTATCTACACACTAAAAACATATATAGATGAAACATCTTCAGACAAAGTTTAGTCACTTATGTATGGACGGGGGTAGTATTATTTATGTTGTGCTCCCAAACAAGCAGACATCGGACAGCGCCTGTTTAAAGTTCATATGTGTAATCTTATTCCCTTTGGAAGTTAAGCATTAAACTCTACTAGTACAACCGTGGTGGTCTTGTGATGTAGTACTCTTTTGATGCATTTGTGATGTAGTAGTACAGTACTTTTTTTTGAACTGGTATAGTACTATCTAAGAAGAGTACTCCCTCCGATTCACATTCATTTTACACCAATAAATATGGATCGGAGCGAGGGAGTAAATTAAACATGGCATCTCGTGCATGAAGCTTGACAGATCGATCAGGTTGGCTAGAATGGCAATACAATGCTCCTCATTAGGCAAATGCATGCCATGTACGATAGTATACATCCAGTAAAGAAGTCTATACTGACATAAAAAAGACTACATTGGGGATGAGAGTCAATTGGGGAATCTACAATACATAAAATCTTGCTCGTAGCTGATTTTGGCTAAGAGGGTTTTACTCACATTACACGTGCCACTTTCCTTGTCTGCAAAACAAGTTCCAATAAAGGAAGAGGAAAGAAGAGGACATTGTGGGCGAGATTGAACACCTTTTTATGTGTTAAGCTGAGGCCTTGTTTAGCTGAGGATTTCGACTTAGGCCTAACAGCTCAGCACACCCAGAAATAAATTTCCTTGCGCGCACCACTGTCAGCAAAAATAACAAAATTGGCACGCAAGATTAAGAACGAAGTGAATTTAAGTAACTTGGTTAGCTTTTCAAGCAATATATTCAGAGAAAGAGCACACATGTCCGGCAAATAATCGTAAGAGAAGAACAATAAATCTAAGGCATTCCACTTCATATGCAGAAGGGACGCGACAGCGCATGGATTCATACCTTGAGTCGACTCTGGCTCGTAGAAGGGCGGTCGCGCCTCGAGGATGCCGGCGACGTCTCCACCTCGATCTCACATATGACTGCTTCTCGGTGGGCGGTGCGCCACGCCATGTAGAAGATCTATCAAAAGAGGAGAGCCCGATGACGCTACCGACGCCTCAACCTTGATAGCACCGGCTTGTTGCTCCGCACCGAGATGCGCCACGTGCAAGATTTAGCGGATGCGCCAATTTTAGAGATATGTCATGATCGTTGTAACAAATTTCAACATGATGATGATTTGATCCTGCACTCGGCCTTGAACATAAGTACTAGTACAGTCTCACAATTTTTTTATCATTATACTTTGCGAGATTTAGCGGATGCGCCAAATTCAGAGATAGATCATGATCATGGTAACACAATTTTCAATGTAATGATGATTTGATGTTGCACTAGACCTTGAACATAAGTACTAGTACGGTCTCACAATTTTGTATCATTATACTTTGCAAGTTTTAGCGGATGCGCCTATTTTCAGAGGATCATGGTAACAAATTTTCAACGTGATGATGATTTGATGTTGCACTCGACCTTGAACAGAAGTACTACTACTGTCTTACAATTTATTTATCATTATACTTTGCAAGATTTAGCAGATGCGCCAAATTCAGAGATAGATCATGATCATGGTAACAAATTTTCAACGTGATGATGATTTGATGTTGCACTCGAACTTGAATAGAAGTACTAGTACAATCTCACAATTTTTTTATCATTATACTTTGCGAGATTTAGCGGATGCGCCAAATTCAGAGATAGATCGTGATCATGGTAACACACTTTTCAATGTAATGATGATTTGATGTTGCACTCGACCTTGAACATAAGTACTAGTACGGTCTCACAATTTTGTATCATTATACTTTGCAAGTTTTAGCGGATGCGCCCATTTTCAGAGGTAGATCATGATCATGGTAACAAATTTTCAACGTGATGATGATTTAATGTTGCACTCGAACTTGAACAGAAGTACTAGTATGGTCTCACAATTTTTATTACTCGTATAATTATACTTTGAAAGATATAGCGGATGCGCCAATTTCAGAGATAGATCATGATCATGGTAACAAATTTTTAACGTGATGATGATTTGATGTTGCACTCGGCCTAGAATAGAAGTACTAGTACGGTCTCACAATTTTTTTTATCATTATACTTTGATATAGCGGATACGCTAATTTCAGAGATAGATCATGACCATGGTAGTGACCAATATTCAAGATGATGATGATTTGATTTTGCACTCGGCCTTGAACAGAGGTACTAGTACGGTCTCACAATTTTTTATCATTATACTTGGACCTTAGCGAAATTCAAAATCTCATAGCGGCAAAACTTCCCGCCTACAAAATACAAAAATTTCGTACGCTTCCAAATTCCCATTCTACCCCTGTGGAGATGACAGCAAAGTCGGTTGGTGGGGGGGTCTGCCCGTCATTTTTTGGATCACCACCTCCCTAGCCCGGAAACCCTCCCAAAAAAATTCATTTCCCTCAGACCACCCACCGGAACTTCCCAAGTCCCTCTCTCCCACCTCCACGACCACCGCACATCCCCGCCGGACTTCCCTGGCCTACCCGAGCCCTCGCGATCCTCGTCATCCGGCTGCCTGCCGGAGCCGCTTCATCGACGCCGTCATCAACCGGACCGGATCATCCCCGCCGAACCTCGAAACCATATGCTCATCCAGCAGTCTACCGCAGTCGCTTCAGCTGCGGTATCGTCCACCCACCGGAGCCGCTTCGCCGGATCCGTCGTCCACCGCATCGTATCTTGCTCACCGACACCGCTGTGCATGAACCGGATCTGCTTCACCGGCGCCGTGCATGATCTAAATGTAGGATAACGTAGCAAAGAAAACAAAAATTTTCCTACGGCGAACACGCAATCCAAGCCAAGATGCAATCTAGAAGACGGTAGCAACGAGGGGATTGTCGAGACTCACCCTTGAAGAGATTCCAAAACCTACAAGAGGAGGCTCTTGTTGCTGCGGTAGACGTTCACTTGCCGCTTGCAAAAGCGCGTAGAAGATCTTGATCACGATCGGTTCCGGCGCCACGAACGGGCAGCACCTCCGTACTCGGTCACACGTTCGGTTGTTGATGAATACGACGTCCACCCCCCCGTTCCAGCGGGCAGCGGAAGTAGTAGCTCCTCTTGAATCCGACAGCACGACGGCGTGGTGTCGGTGGCGGTGTAGAAGTCCGGCGGAGCTTCGCTAAGCTATGCGGGCAATATGAAGTGGAGGAGCAAAGCTAGGGTTTGGGAGGGGGTGGCCGGCCACTCTATGGGGGGCGGCCAGCTTGTGGTCTTGGGGTGGCCGGCCCCCTCCCTTGGCCCTTGTTTATATAGGTGGATCCCAAGTGTTGGTGTCCAAGTCTTCGAATAAGACCCGAAACCAAAACCTTCCATATGGTGGGAAACTTTCCCTCCCACTAGAGGTGGGAATTCCACCTTCCATGGGGGGGGTGGCCGGCCCCCAAGGGGGAGTCCACTTGGGACTCCTCCCCCACTAGGGTTGGCCGGCCATGGAGGTGGAGTCCCATGTGGACTCCACCTTCCTTGGTGGTTTCTTCCGGACTTTTCTAGAACCTTCTAGAACCTTCCATAGAACCTTCCGCATCATTTTATTCACATAAAATGACATCCTATATATGAATCTTATTCTCCGGACCATTCCGGAACTCCTCGTGATGTCCGGGATCCCATCCGGGACTCCGAACAAATATTCCAACTTCATTCCATATTCAAGTACTACCATTTCAACATCCAACTTTAAGTGTGTCACCCTACGGTTCGTGAACTATGCGGACATGGTTGAGTACTCACTCCGACCAATAACCAATAGCGGGATCTGGAGATCCATAATGGCTCCCACATATTCAACGATGACTTTAGTGATCGAATGAACCATACACATACGATACCAATTCCCTTTGTCACGCGATATTTTACTTGTCCGAGGTTTGATCATCGGTATCACACTATACCTTGTTCAACCTCGTCTCTGACAAGTACTCTTTACTCGTACCGTGGTATGTGGTCTCTTATGAACTTATTCATATGCTTGCAAGACATTAGACGACATTCCACCGAGAGGGCCCAGAGTATATCTATCCGTCATCGGGATGGACAAATCCCACTATTGATCCATATGCCTCAACTCATACTTTCCGGATACTTAATCCCACCTTTATAACCACCCATTTACGCAGTGGCGTTTGATGTAATCAAAGTACCTTTCCGGTATAAGTGATTTATATGATCTCATGGTCATAAGGACTAGGTAACTATGTATCGAAAGCTTATAGCAAATAACTTAATGACGTGATCTTATGCTACGCTTAATTGGGTGTGTCCATTACATCATTCATACAATGATATAACCTTGTTATTAATAACATCCAATGTTCATGATTATGAAACTAATCATCTATTAATCAACAAGCTAGTTAAGAGGCTTACTAGGGACTCTTTGTTGTTTACATATCACACATGTATCAATGTTTCAGTTAATACAATTATAGCATGGTATATAAACATTTATCATAAACATAAAGATATATAATAACCACTTTTATTATTGCCTCTTGGGCATATCTCCAACAGTCTCCCACTTGCACTAGAGTCAATAATCTAGATTACATTGTAATATACCTAACACCCATGGCATTCTGGTGTTGGTCATGCTTTGCCCTAGGGAGAGCTTTAGTCAACGGATCTGCTACATTCAGATCAGTGTGTACTTTGCAAATCTTTACTTCTCCATCTTCGATGTACTCGCGAATCGAGTGGTAACGCAGCTTGATATGCTTCAGCCTCTTGTGTGACCTTGGCTCTTGTGCATTGGCGATGGCACCCATGTTATCACAGTAGATGACAAATGGGTCCAATGCACTAGGAACCACACCGAGCTCTACAATGAACCTCTTCATCCATACCGCTTCTGATGAAGCCTCTGAAGCCGCTATGTACTCAGATTCTGTTGAAGATTTCGCCACCGTGCACTGCTTCGAGCTTGCCCAGCTTACTGCAGCACCATTCAATATAAACACGTACCCAGATTGTGACTTAGAGTCATCAGGATCAGTGTTCCAACTTGCATCGGTGTAACTTGTTACAACGAGCTCTTGGTCACCTCCATAACAAAGAAACATATCCTTAGTTCTTTTCAAGTACTTCAGGATATTCTTGACCGCTGTCCAGTGTTCCATCCCTGGATCACTTTGATATCTGCTAGTTAAACTAACAGCATGTGCTATATCCGGTCTTGTACATAGCATGGCATACATGATAGAGCCTACTGCCGAGGCATAGGGGATCTGACTCATCCTTTCTCTTTCTTCTGCCGTAGCCGGTCCTTGAGTCTTACTCAAGACCTTGCCTGGTAACATAGGTAAGAATCCTTTCTTACTTTCGTCCATTCTAAACTTCTTCAGAATCTTGTCCAGGTATGTACTCTGTGATAGCCCTATTAGACGTCTTGATCTATCTCTATAAATCTTGATGCCTAATATGTATGATGCTTCACCAAGGTCTTTCATTGAAAAACTATTATTCAAATAACCCTTTACACTGCTTAATAGTTCTATATCATTCCCAATCAATAATATGTCATCTACATATAATATTAGGAATGCTACAGAGCTCCCACTCACTTTCTTGTAAATACAGGCCTCTCCATGACACTGTATAAACCCGAAGTCTTTGATCACCTTATCAAAACGTCGGTTCCAACTTCTCGATGCTTGCTTCAGTCCATAGATTGAACGCTGAAGTTTGCATACTTTGTCAGCATTTTTAGGATCGACAAAACCTTTGGGTTGTACCATATACAACTCTTCCTCAATGTCTCCATTAAGGAACGCTGTTTTGACATCCATCTGCCAAATCTCATAATCGAAAAATGCAGCTATTGCTAACAAAATCCTCACAGATTTTAGCTTCGCTACAGGTGAGAAAGTCTCATCGTAGTCAACACCTTGAATTTGTCGGAAACCCTTTGCGACAAGTCGAGCTTTATAGACAGTAATATTACCATCAGCATCTGTTTTTCTTTTGAAGATCCATTTATTCTCGACAGCCTTGCGGCTATCAGGTAAGTCTACCAAAGTCCATACTTTGTTATCATACATGGATCCCATTTCGGATTTCATGGCTTCTTGCCATTTGTTGGAATCTGGGCTCATCATCGCTTCTTCATACGTCGCAGGGTCCTCATCATTGTTATCCACAATCATGACATTTAGACAAGGATCATACCAATCTGGAGTGGCACGATCCCTTGTCGATCTGCGAGGTTCAGTAGCTGTCTCATTTGAAGTTTCATGATCATTATCATTAGCTTCCTCTGTTGCCGGTGTAGGTGGTACAGGAACATTTTCCGGTACTGCGCTACTCTGATCAACGAGTAGAGATTCTTCAATCTCATCGAGTTCTACTTTTCTTCCAGTCACTTCTTTAGTGAGAAATTCTTTCTCAAGAAAGGTTCCGTTCTTAGCAACAAAGATCTTGCCTTCGGATCTGTGATAGAAAGTGTACCCTATAGTTTCCTTAGGGTATCCTATGAAGACGCATTTCTCCGCTTTGGGTTCTAGCTTGTCCGGTTGTAACTTTTTTACATAGGCTTCGCAACCCCAAACTTTTAGGAACGACAGCTTAGGTTTCTTATTAAACCATAATTCATACGGCGTCGTTTCAACGGATTTTGATGGTGCTCTATTTAAAGTGAATGCGGCTGTCTCTAATGCATAACTCCAAAATGATAACGGCAAATCAGTAAGAGACATCATAGAACGAACCATATCTAAGAGAGTTCGATTACGACGTTCGGACACACCGTTTCGTTGTGGTGTTCCCGGCGGTGTCAATTGTGAAAGTATTCCGCATTTCTTTAAATGCATGCTAAACTCATAACTCAGATATTCACCTCCGCGATCAGATCGTAGAAATTTAATCTTCTTGTTACGTTGATTTTCTACTTCACTTTGGAATTCCTTAAACTTCTCGAAAGTTTCGGATTTATGTTTCATTAAATAGATATACCCATATCTACTCAAATCATCTGTGAAGGTTAGAACATAACGATAACCACCGCGCGATGCTACACTCATTGGTCCACATACATCTGTGTGTATGATTTCCAATAAGTCAGTAGCTCGCTCCATCATACCCGAGAATGGAGTCTTAGTCATTTTTCCCATCAGACATGCTTCGCATCTATCAAGTGACTCAAAGTCAAGTGATTCAAGTAATCCATCGGTATGGAGTTTCTTCATGCGTTTCACTCCAATATGACCAAGACGACAGTGCCACATATAAGTAGAATTATCATTCAATTTAATTCGCTTAGCATCAATGTTATGTATATGCGTATTACTACTATCGAGATCTAACAGAAATAAGCCATTCTTTTGTGGTGCTTGACCATAAAAGATATTATTCATAAAAATAGAACAACCATTATTCTCAGACTTGAATGAATAACCGTCTTGCATTAAACAAGATCCAGATATAATGTTCATGCTCAACGCGGGTACATAATAACAATTATTTAGGCTTAAAACTAATCCCGAAGGTAGATGTAGAGGAAGTGTCCCGACTGCGATCACATTGACCTTGGATCCGTTTCCAACGCGCATCGTCACTTCATCTTTCAGCAGTTGTCGTTTATTCTTTAGTTCCTGTTTCGAGTTACAAATATGAGCAACCGAACCAGTATCAAATACCCAGGTACTAGAACGAGAACTAGTGAGATAAACATCTATAACATGTATATCAGATATACCTTCTTTCTTCTTCTTGACAAGGCCGCTCTTCAGATCCGCCAAATACTTGGAGCAATTACGCTTCCAGTGTCCCTTCTCCTTGCAGTAATAGCACTCAGCATCAGGCTTAGGGCCAGACTTAGGTTTCACAGGAGGCGTGGCAGCTTTCTTGCCACTCTTCTTGTTCTTGCCTTTAGACTTGCCCTGTTTCTTGAAGCTGGTGGTCTTGTTGACCATCAACACTTGGTGCTCTTTCTTGATCTCAATCTCAGCAGCTTTTAGCATGCCAAAGAGTTCAGGAAACTCCTTGTTCATGTTCTGCATATTGTAGTTCATCACAAAGTTCTTGTAACTTGGTGGCAGTGATTGAAGGACACGATTAATCCCCAGTCTGTTAGGAATCACTATTCCCAAGTCACTGAGTTTCTTCGCATGCCCGGTCATAACGAGCATGTGCTCACTGATGGAGCTGCCTTCTTCCATCATACAGCTGAAAAAGTGTTTCGATGCTTCATAGCATTCCACGGCCGCATGAGTCTCAAAAATAGTCTTCAACTCTTTTATCAACTCATGAGGATCGTGGTGCTCAAAACGTTTTTGAAGATCGGATTCCAGACTGCATAAGATGGCACACTGAACTTGAGAGTACCGAGTTTTCCGAGTCATGTAAACATTCTTTACTTCATCGGTTTCAGTTTCTGCAGGAGGGTCACCTAGTCGGTGAAGTTGCTACAGTTGCTCTTAAGCTTTTCTTTCTCTAGGAACTGGTTAAAATTGATTGAGGACGCCATATCTACAACATATTTGCAATAGTTTAGACTAAGTTTATGACAAATTGAGTTCAAATTTTAATTCTACATAATTAAAAATCTAGGTGAACTCCCACTCAAAACAATATCCCTCGCATTGTCTTAGTGATCACACGAACCAAATCCATCACACCTATGCCCGATCATCACGAGACAAGATTTAATTTCAATGGCGAACACTCAAAATGTTCATCATATCAATCATATGATTCATGCTCTACCTTTCGGTATCACGTGTTCCGAGACCATGTCTTTACATGCTAGGCTCGTCAAGGCCACCTTAGTATCCGCATGTGCAAACTGTCTTGCACCCGTCATATGTACTTATCGAATCTATCACACCCGATCATCACGAGATGCTTCGAAACGATAAGACTTGATAACGGTGCTACTAAGGATGAACACTTTATTATCTTGAGATTTTAGTGAGAGGGATCATCTTATAATGCTACCGTCGCGATCTAAGCAAAATAAGATGCATAAAAGGATTAACATCACATGCAGTTCATATGTGATATGATATGGCCCTTTTGTCTTTGCGCCTTTGATCTTCATCTCCAAAGTACGGACATGATCTCCATCATCAACGGGCATGATCTCCATCATCGTCGGCGAAGCACCAAGGTCAATGGCGCCGTCTTCATGATCGTCCTCCATGTAGCAACTATTACAACTACTTTGAAATACTACTCAACATGAAATTTAAAGACAACCATAAGGCTCCTGCCGGTTGCCACAATACAATAATGATCATCTCATACATATTCATCATCACATTATGGCCATATCACATCACCAAACCCTGCAAAAACAAGTTAGACGTTCTCTAATTTGGTTTGCATATTTTACGTGGTTTAGGGTTTTCGAGCAAGATCCAATCTACCTACGAACATGAACCACAACGGTGATACTAGTGTTGTCAATAGAAGAGTAAATTGAATCTTCACTATAGTAGGAGAGACAGACACCCGCAAAGCCACTTATGCAATACAAGTTGCATGTCAAGCGTGGAGCAAATCTCATGAACGCGGTCATGTAAAGTTAGCCCGAGCCGCTTCATCCCACTATGCCATAAAGATGCAAAGTACTCAACTAAAGATAACAAGAGCATCAACGCCCACAAACCATTGTGTTCTACTCGTGCAACCATCTATGCATAGACACGGCTCTGATACCACTGTAGGATAACGTAGCATAGAAAACAAAAATTTTCCTACGGCGAACACGCAATCCAAGCCAAGATGCAATCTAGAAGACGGTAGCAACGAGGGGATTGTCGAGACTCACCCTTGAAGAGATTCCAAAACCTACAAGAGGAGGCTCTTGTTGCTGCGGTAGACGTTCACTTGCCGCTTGCAAAAGCGCGTAGAAGATCTTGATCACGATCGGTTCCGGCGCCACGAACGGGCAGCACCTCCGTACTCGGTCACACGTTCGGTTGTTGATGAAGACGACGTCCACCTCCCGTTCCAGCGGGCAGCGGAAGTAGTAGCTCCTCTTGAATCCGACAGCACGACGGCGTGGTGTCGGTGGCGGTGTAGAAGTCCGGCGGAGCTTCGCTAAGCTATGCGGGCAATATGAAGTGGAGGAGCAAAGCTAGGGTTTGGGAGGGGGTGGCCGGCCACTCTATGGGGGGCGGCCAGCTTGTGGTCTTGGGGTGGCCGGCCCCCTCCCTTGGCCCTTGTTTATATAGGTGGATCCCAAGTGTTGGTGTCCAAGTCTTCGAATAAGACCCGAAACCAAAACCTTCCATATGGTGGGAAACTTTCCCTCCCACTAGAGGTGGGAATTCCACCTTCCATGGGGGGGGTGGCCGGCCCCCTAAGGGGGAGTCCACTTGGGACTCCTCCCCCACTAGGGTTGGCCGGCCATGGAGGTGGAGTCCCATGTGGACTCCACCTTCCTTGGTGGTTTCTTCCGGACTTTTCTAGAACCTTCTAGAACCTTCCATAGAACCTTCCGCATCATTTTATTCACATAAAATGACATCCTATATATGAATCTTATTCTCCGGACCATTCCGGAACTCCTCGTGATGTCCGGGATCCCATCCGGGACTCCGAACAAATATTCCAACTTCATTCCATATTCAAGTACTACCATTTCAACATCCAACTTTAAGTGTGTCACCCTACGGTTCGTGAACTATGCGGACATGGTTGAGTACTCACTCCGACCAATAACCAATAGCGGGATCTGGAGATCCATAATGGCTCCCACATATTCAACGATGACTTTAGTGATCGAATGAACCATACACATACGATACCAATTCCCTTTGTCACGCGATATTTTACTTGTCCGAGGTTTGATCATCGGTATCACACTATACCTTGTTCAACCTCGTCTCTGACAAGTACTCTTTACTCGTACCGTGGTATGTGGTCTCTTATGAACTTATTCATATGCTTGCAAGACATTAGACGACATTCCACCGAGAGGGCCCAGAGTATATCTATCCGTCATCGGGATGGACAAATCCCACTATTGATCCATATGCCTCAACTCATACTTTCCGGATACTTAATCCCACCTTTATAACCACCCATTTACGCAGTGGCGTTTGATGTAATCAAAGTACCTTTCCGGTATAAGTGATTTATATGATCTCATGGTCATAAGGACTAGGTAACTATGTATCGAAAGCTTATAGCAAATAACTTAATGACGTGATCTTATGCTACGCTTAATTGGGTGTGTCCATTACATCATTCATACAATGATATAACCTTGTTATTAATAACATCCAATGTTCATGATTATGAAACTAATCATCTATTAATCAACAAGCTAGTTAAGAGGCTTACTAGGGACTCTTTGTTGTTTACATATCACACATGTATCAATGTTTCGGTTAATACAATTATAGCATGGTATATAAACATTTATCATAAACATAAAGATATATAATAACCACTTTTATTATTGCCTCTTGGGCATATCTCCAACACTAAACTCTTCTACTGTCGCTTTTCTATTGCTTGCCTGCAAGTTCTTGTTTAATCTTGGGGGAACCTGTTTGTGCTAACGACGCGCCGTTACGTTTTTGCAGATGAGATGAGTAACCATGAAGTGTAATGGCCGTCTCTCCAACCCCAAGTAGCACATGTAGCGTACTTCATCACCGGATCTATCAACCCCAGGAAGATCTGCTGTGACTCCCACAGAGTGCTTCTCCTAATGTAAGTCCCTTGTTTTAGCGCCATGTTCTGGGTTCAGATGCTTGTTTGTCTGAAGCTCTTTTAGTTCATTCCTAGCTATGACGGTAACACGTTGCTATTTTCTACTTCATTGCTAACTTTAAGCGATTGAACATTTTGGTTTGCATTCCCTGCTCTGTAGATGTAGCCATCATAACTTCTATCTTGCTCAGTCGTTGTTACAAAAATTATAGGTATTATAGTAACATCCTGCTATTATTTAGTTCATAGCCAATTTTAAGTAATTGCACATGTTGGTTCGCATTCCCTGCTCTATAGCTTTTGGCATCGTAACTTCTATATTTGGTTTACATTCCCTGCTCTGTAGATCTAGCCATCATAACTTTATCTTGCTCAGTCGTTGTTACAAAAATTATGGCCTGCTACTATGTTGTTTGTGCCAATTTTTTACTCCATGAACATGTTGGCTTGCATTCCCTGTACTACAGGTGATGCCATTGTTTTGTATCTAGTTCATTGTAAGCTAACAAAGTAAGGACTTAGTTTGGCATGCTATCACTCTGCTATCTAGCCTGTAGTACAAATAAACTTGTCATACTACTAGATAATAATTTTGCGTGCCATCTTGTTCTTCAAAAGCTGCATTATTGACTTGTTTCTCTGACTTGGCATGACGCTCACATATGGAAAGCTGAACATATTGGTTTGCATTCCCTCTTATACAAGTTCACAGGTGATCCCACTATATTCTGTATCTGGTCCATCCTAAGCTCCAGCATTAACTATCCTCCATGTGTTGCTCATTACAAGTTTATATCCCGAAACATCTTGATTTGCATCCCCTTCACTATAAGTTCAGGAGTATTATTTAGTTCACGGCCAAAATGAAGTAATTGCACTTGGCACATGTTGGTTCACATTCCCTCCTCTTTAGCTTTTGCCATCGTAACTTCTATTTTTGGTTTACATTCCCTGCTCTGTAGATGTAGCCATCATAACTTCATCTTGCTCAGTCGTTGTTACAAGATTTATAGCCTGCTACTATGTTGTTCATGCCAATTTTGTACTCCCTGAACATGTTGGTTTGCATGGGACTCGACAGTAGTAAGTCTGCTGTTTCATTCTAACATGCTCTGTTATATTGGCTGTTGGTATGCGGCATGCACTCTTTGTTTGCTTATTGTGCGCATTACAATGATCTTGTTATAATGACGAAATGATGAGTTCCAAATTCTTTGCCAAACAATATTGTAGTGTCTTTGCCTTTCCATTGTTGCTGTCTTAACTTGTAATGTCTTTGTTTCAGATATAGGTGCTGCATGGACAACTTAAAAGATTGCCGGATCGCTTCATTGTATTGCTAGGTTTAATTACCATTCAATTTCTCTGGGTTCTGTAATATTTTTTTCAATGCCTTGCAGCTGATGTAATATTTAGTTAGTTTTTATAGTTCTTTCGCGCATTTTTTCTTTGGTGCTTGTGGTAAGTGAGGCTATCCGACAGAAATCAATGCTGCGTAAATATTCTCAGTATCTAAATCACGAATTCCCATCCCTTAAACGGCCCAATTAAGCGAAATCACATATGTGCCGCCCGCAAAATCCTAAAGCGCATATTATGCCGGCATATAAACAACTAAACGGGCTGGCCCACTTACTTCTTGGGCCAGCCCATTTGATTTACGGTGGACCCCACACTAATTGGTGGCCCACTTGCTTTAAGGTGGACCCCACCAACTACGGGCGCCCACTTAGTTGGGCCAGCCCATTTGCTTTTGGTGGACCCAAAATAAATGGGGCCCTTTAAGAGGAAAGTGGGACCCACTGTGTTTTTGGCCCCGCTATCTTGTTGGGCGGCCACTTGCTATATGGTGGACCCCACATACTAGTTGGGCGGCCCTTTAACGGAAAGTGGGACCCACATGTGTTTTTGGCCGCCCACTATCGTTGGGCCGGCCCACTTGCTATATGGTGGTCCCACATACTAAATGGGCCGCCCTTTAAGAGAAAAGTGGGACCCACTGTGTTTTTGGCCCGCCCACTATCTTGTTGGGCCGCCCACTGCTATATGGTGGACCCCACATACTAATTGGGCCCTTTAACAGAAAGTGGGACCCACTGTGTTTTGGCCGCCCACTATCTTCTTTGGGCGCCCACTTGCTATATGGTGGACCCACATACTAAATGGGCCGCCCTTTAACAGAAAGTGGGACCCACGTGTTTTTGGCCGACCACTATTTTGTTGGGCCCCACTTGCTGTATGGTGGACCCCACAAACGAAATGGGCCGACCCTTTACGGAAAGTGGGACCCCACTGTTTTTTGGCCCGCCCACTAGCTTGTTGGGCCCCTTGCTATACGGTGGACCCACACACTAAATGGGCGGCCCTTTAACGGAAAGTGGGACCCACTGTGTTTTTGGCCGTCCACTTGCTTCTTGGGCGGCCGTTGCTAAGGTGGACCCCACATGTTAAATGGGCGGCCCATTTAAGTTTTGACCAGTCAACCTTAGAGGTTAGGCCCGGCCCACGTAACTAATGGACCGCCCAGCTATATAGTTGACCGGTCAAACTATGTCATCGGCCCGCCCGCTTAAGACGTGGCGCCTCGTGTGGGCCTACCATCTACCACGGGGTTTCGCGGTTAACGCCGTTGCAGTTAACGGCGTCGCCACGTGTCGGTTGCATGACGTCGCAGTCAACGGGCTCCGAAACACTTCCGCAACGGTCCGATTTTCCGTGGCGGAAGGGCGCCAAGCGCGACGGACCGAAAAATCGTCGTTGGACTTTGCCGACGCGTTTCACAACGGAACCCATATCGTCGGGTTAGGCCCATAGGCGACGAAAAATGCCCCTTAGTTGACGATTTTGGGACGTTGTCTATCAGAACTTTTCTTGTAGTGAGGGGAGACTCGTTTTCCGGCGTTGGCTCCGGCGTCTTCCTCCCCCGAGGGCCTTGTGCTCGTCGGCGTGGAGGGAGGCGCCGGATCTGACGACCGGAGTTGTATAGCTGTAGGTTTGTAGGCCTAGTAGCTTAGGTTGTCGGCTGTCCGGTGCGGCGGCTTTAGCGGCGTCATCGGCGGCGGCGGCGAATAAAGGTGCTCCTGCTTCGTCTTGGGTGTGGATGGATCGGGAGCCAAGGTCTTCCGCCCGGGGACGCCGTGGCGGCGGTGGTGTCCTCGGTTCGGACTTTTGTTCTCCGGCTCCGCCGTCGCAGTGGCGCATGCTCCGGCGCCACCGTGGAGTCTGGGAGTCTGTACAGGAGTCGTTTTCCGCCGGTGTATCCGGCGACGGTCAGGAAGACGACGTGATCTGTACCCGTTTGTGGATCGCAAGGTGGCGGATTTGGCGTCAACTCTCAACGGCGTTGACGGGTTGCGTCCGATCTGAAGCTCGGTGTCTGGCTTGGGGTGAGGCCCCGACCGACGATCTCCAGCGACAAAGGTCTCGCCTCCGGCGAGCCACTTTTGAGGTTCTTAAAGCTGATGCGCAGCGATGGAGCCACGCCGTGCTTGGGCTTGCTGGCTTGTCGTCTCCAGTTCTCTGGTGGTCGCTGAGGCGACGGCGGAGACGGGGGACGACCGATGGTGGTGCTGCAGGGACTCTCAGGGACTCCTTTGTAATATCTTGTTTTAGAGGGTTCTTTCTGCATTTGTACGGGTTGACGTGGCCTTTCTGGCTGCTTCCGTTGGGTGTGTACGTGTCTTGTACTCGATGTTATGTATGAATGGTACACGCTTTCTCAAAAAAAAAAAATCCTACATTCTAGCATATTCTAACCAATGCTAACTCTTAAGTATCTCACGTTTACTGGCCCTAGCAAATTAGTGGAATATAGAGGTGACACCAAAACACCTAGACTGGCAATTTCCATATGAGAGAGAGAAACCTTGGACATTCATTTCTCGATCAACTCTTATGTTCAATCAGATTCATAAAGCAACAACAAATTGCGTGTACATGCATTGCCTATATGTTTTTCAAAAGCTACTAATATCTCAGTCTAGTAATATGAATCAATCTTCATTTGATGGCAATATGTAAACCTATGCTCAGTTGGTAATGGAACAAAACCTACATCTTATGGTGGAAAACAAAATGATTTGGTTCCTTCAAAATACTAATACACTACATGATCCACAACAAGGGCTCTGATCCTTTGATTCATAGGATAAAAAAAACATAGAAATATGATAGACCTAGGATTGGGATGTCATGTCTACTTGATTCCTATGAGAAGATGACGTGTCTTTGATTGTAACAAAGGATTTTTTCATGAGCTATGATCTAATGTTTCTTTTCATAGGATTTACACTACAAAGTTTCTATATGATTAGTTTCTATGGGATATGTTCCTATGAATCAAATAGCTTGTGTAGGAAAAAAATTATATGATTAAAATCTTACACAATTTCTATAAAAATCCTATGATTAATATGAATGAAAGTAGCCATAAGCATTAACTACACATGCCACACAAAAAACATGTAAAAGAAAAAGAATTGGATGACGTATCATGCAGAACAGATGATAGGAATCGTTGTTGCTGCTGGTGGTAGTATGAATAATGTGTATGATGATGAGTGAGACATTTTGTAGACCAGTCTACATGTAGCTCGTTTTCTTTTGAAAATTTTAAAAATGGAATTTTAAAGTTTTAAAAAGTTCTAAAAAAATCTATATGTAGGTAATGATGTATTTTATGAACATGCAAAATTTCAAATCTAAATAGTTTATGTTTTAGGATCTATAAAAATCCAAATATGGAAATCTGAAGTAGTGAACAACTCAAATTTCCAAACCTACAAAAACGGTCATATTTTTTCAATTTTGTGCGGCCCAAAATACAAGGGGCTTTGAGTTGAGATTTTACACGTTGGTAGACCACATCATTAGGAGGATCTTGATTATTTTTTCAGATTTGAAACTCTAAAATTCCACACAAGGATGGTGCCATGTTGATAGCAATGCTAGCTCTTAAGTATTTTTTTTCTTGATGGTGCCATTTTCCATCAATTGCACACTTTGTATCCTTGCCCTACCATGTTGTAGAAATTAGTCAATTATTTACATGAGAATAATATGACACAAGGATGGTGCCATGTTGGACTTTTCTAATAGAGTTATGATATTCCCGCGAATTCACGTCGTCGTTCCTTTAGTTGTCTCCCTTTCAAAATCTATTGACTGAAAGAGTCTTCTGTTCTTGTATTTTTTGGCAGATCTCTAGGCGAAAGTAATTTCTCGTTTGACTTATTGGAAAAATTGTTTCAGAATCTAACCCCTATGTTTGGCGCCATCAAGAATAATGGAGTTGAATTTGATTGGGCGCCAACGTTCACAACTTTGGCTCCATTCTTGATGGCAAAATTCCAAAATAATTTGGCCCGTGGGTCAGATTAGGAATTGGTTTCACCAGATTCATAAAAAAATACTCAGTTCTTATCAAGTGGAATCCATCCTTCTTGCATGTCGGAAACAACGGTTTCAAAATTTTCTTTTCTCATTTGGCTGTGAGATGGATGCCGTCATGCGGTGAGTATGACTATAGCGGATGGATTCAGTTGTGGGTGGGAGTGGGGAGGATGAGAAGATTTTGCACAGCAATTATTGACACAGGAAATTTGTACTGTAAGATTCAGTAGAGGATAGAGAGGACAGCAATTGATGAATTCTCATCGTTTCATGGAAGCACGTTCTATGTGTTACTCCGTACAACTTACAAACAACATAAACAACTCATTGTAGAACGTCTTTGTGTATAGTGTTATCTACGCATGACGTGGATACAAATTATCGATGACTGCCGTCTAAACTAATGCACGTGCCCTGCCGTCGGTGAGCCCAGCCGCCCAAGTGCCCAACCCCCAACCAGTCGGAAGCTTCCTACAAGTCACGCACCCACGACAGACGCACCAATAGCGGCACGCCACGTGAGCCCAGCCACATCAATTCCCACGTCGACCTTCACCGGCCAGTGGGCCCAATCTATTCACCTGTCCCACGGGACAGAGACACGTCGACCCGCTCCAATAAATCCTCCCCCACACGCGCTTCCAATTCCTTCCACTCCTCTCTCCCCTCTCCAATTCCCAATTCGAAGGCTGCACGTCGGCGGCGAGGCTAGGCGGTCCTCTGCGGCGGAGGCGATGGCGGCCACGGGCAAGTTCAACCGGAGCAACCCGGCGGTGAAGCGGATCCTGCAGGAGGTCAAGGAGATGCAGTCCAATCCCTCGCCGGACTTCATGGCCCTCCCCCTCGAGGTCCCAATCCCGATCCCTCTCCCCCCAACTTTTCCCCAAGTTTTGTCCGATCTGGTCCTTCTAGGTCCCAATCGAATGTTAGTTAGGCAACCTTAGGTTTCAACGTCAATTTCTGGTGCGCGGAAATTTCGGTGCTGGATTCATTTATACCGTTTACCTTTATTCGTCTCTGCGTCATTATGTGTAAATTACTGTAATCCGGCAAATACATGTGTTTCTTCGTCAATTGAGTGTTGAAATCGAAAAGTGAAATGGATGTAGCTTTGAGGACGTTTAAACTAGAGATTATGTGAAACTTATTGCCGCAATTTGGTTGACATTGATCGCCTTATTCTAACTCACAATGTCTGTGATGTCCGAGCAGGAGGACATTTTCGAGTGGCAATTTGCCATCCTGGGCCCACGAGACAGCGAGTTCGAGGGAGGAATCTACCACGGGAGGATTCAGTTGCCCTCGGACTACCCCTTCAAGCCACCGTCCTTCATGCTGCTCACGGTCTGCAGTTGCTGTGTCTTAATCTTCTGCCTGCCTTTAGTTCGGCATATGCCTGCGTGAGCTGTTGTTTAACGTTGGTCTGTCTTTTCTCTGTTTGCTGCAGCCAAGTGGAAGATTTGAGACTCAGAAGAAGATATGTTTGAGCATATCGAATTACCATCCTGAGCATTGGCAGCCATCATGGAGTGGTGAGTGGTCATTTGTTTGTGAAATGGATCCTCAAGTAAGCTCTTATATGAAGATAAAGGACAACTCAAATCAAGGATTGCGAGTCGACGAGTCGACGGGTCGTTCTGGGGCAGCGACTCAGAGACTAGTCAAGACTAGTCTCGACTCAGCAAGACTCATGTTTAACACTAAATTACTAATGTGTTTAATGTAGGATAGAATATAAGTCTAGGGATAGAGGAGTGGGGGAAAATCTGGGCAATTCCTTCCTCTTGTCCATGAACCAGCAGCCTACAGGTTGGGGACAGGGGAGTGGGGAAAAACCTGGGCAATTCCTTCCAATGGCCGGCAGGTTCTTGCAGAGGCGGCGGCCAAGGGAGAGAACACCAAGATGTGTTTTGGCTTTTGGGTTTGAGAGGGGGAAACTGTCTCTCGATCTTGGTTTTCACGGGGGAACACGGGGGAAAATGGGAATGGGAGGAAAGAATGGAAAAAATTATAACATGTGGGGTCATTTTTTAAGTCGACCGACTCACAAACCTGGACTAGTCGATCGACTCATCAAATGAGTCGAGTCGACTGGCTGAGTCGACCTTGCAAATGCGACTCGTAGACTAGTCGTCGACTAGTCTTTCGACTCGCAATCCATGACTCAAATGCATTGAGTAGCACCATATTCGTAGTTGATAGGGATTTTGTCTTGTGGGACTACACGCACGGTGCAAAATTATATACCTTATTTTCCTCTATGTCTTCGTAGTTTAATGTGGTGTAAGTACTTCTCTATAAAATATGCATTCTACTTCTCTATAAAACATGTATTATACTTCTCTATAAAACATGCATTCTACTTTCCTATGATTCTTAAGGTGAATCTGTGTAGTAGGATTGCTCTTTTTTAACAACATGCTTTAAATGATGTAGGCATCTGGCACGTGCATGCTTAATTCAAATGTTGCAGTTTCCATATTTGTTGGTTATATAATTGCTAGGATAAGCCTAGTATACGACCACCCTTTGAACTTTAAACAAGAACCAAATATTGCATGCTATCATTTTCACCTTTATATGTTGGGCGCCATTTCGTATTATACAATATATGACCATGGTGCCATGGAAATGGTTCTTTGCGGGGTTGTCCTATGTTTCTTAGTTCGATAACCTGGCAATTGTTGTAAAATAAGCAATCTTCATATAATTATCACTATACCTAGGTTAGTATAAGCATTATCTGGTTTTTAAGGTTTGGTTGCAAACATGCTGAGAAGTCAAGATATCTTACTTTGTTGACAACTTCACGTTTGGTTGGGGATTTATTTCTCCACTTGTTATAGTCTTGACTCCGGAGTAGGTTAAATGATAAATCATTTTAGATATAGGAACTCATCATTCTTCTGGAGGGTCTTAACACCATACATTTGTGAACTGATATATCGATGTTTTTCTTAATGTATCTATCATATTCGCTTTCCTGATTGTTGTTTTTGGCCCACAAAAGTTTTTTCTCATCTATGTATAAGCGCTTTCTTTTTTTCCTTGTTCATATGATTTATCCACAGCTGAGCCAAACTATGTGTTGCAGTTCGCACAGCTCTAGTAGCGTTAATTGCATTCATGCCTACAAATCCTGGTGGGGCATTGGGTTCGCTGGACTACAAAAAGGAAGATAGACGAGCACTAGCTATCAAAGCGCGTGAAACACCACCAAAGTTTGGCTCCCCAGAACGCCAAAGAGTAATTGATGAGGTAAATTTGCAACACTTTCAAGAACCTTTTTCCTTGTCCTTTTTCTTTGACCCAGTGAACTGTTTTTGACACAAACTGTTGCAAACACAGATCCACGAGCAAATGCTCAGTAAAGCTCCAGCTGTTCCTCAAGCTCCAGCTGTTCCTCAATTGCTGACCAATGGCTCTGATGAGGAGACCAACAAGTTAACCCCGCCAGATGTTTCTGGTGAACATGCTGGCACTGCAGCTGAAGGTGTTGACACTTCTGGATCAAGCTCTGGCTCTGCTACTACTGACCTTCCAAAGACTGATTCGGACTCGGAAGTTGCAGAGAACATTATCGAAGCTCACTCAGATGTAATCCCCAGGGACAGCGGTCCAAGAGTTGTTATGGCACAACAGAATCCTGTTGTTACAATCCAGAAGCCAAAGCATGACAGACTGTTGACGTTGGCTGCATTTGGGCTGACTCTTGCTATTATGGCCCTTGTGATAAAGAAGTTCTTCAAAATCAATGGTCTGGCCGGTTACATCGAGGGCAAGTTTTAGTTAGGTTTGTGCATAAGTTGACAAGAGGAGTTACCCGTGTTCTGCATCCGAGCGGCTATGTTATGTTCGCTATATAAGCTATAAACCCCTAAGAATTGTAAATGGTTGTTATCTAGCTACAGATGAAGTTGAAAGCGAGATGGTGGTACCACCCGTACCCTACTGTATGTAGTATTGATGGAAACTTGTTACTACATGATATTTCATCATTATATGTGTGGAGTGTCGTTCTCTGGCTTAAGTTTTGCCTTGCCTGATGCCCTGAAATCTGTCTGCTCTTTGAAGCTCAAAGCTGACCAACAATTAATTGCAAAAACAGATACAGATTCCCTGTGACTATTATGACAAACAATTCATTGCGAAAACACATACAGATTCCATGTTGGATCCCAACGACACGAGATCCAACCTTTTTAACTTTGCATCCCGTCCCACTCAAGGCTCTAACCATGAAGAAAATAACAACAAAGACGTCATTAACCCTGGTGCAACATTTTACTGCAAATGATGAATATTCTAGTAGTGTAACTGTTTCGTACTTTTAACTTTGCATCCCGTCCCACTCAAGGCTCTAGCCATGAAGAAAATAACAACAAATACGTCATTTACCCTGGTGCAACATTTTACTGCAAATGATGAATATTCTAGTAGTGCAACTGTTTCGTACATACTCTGACGCTTCGTGATGTGAAATTACAACATCTAGCCAGACTAACCAGAACAGCGTGTTACAAATACAGCTCCAAAAGATCCCAACAAAAATAGGTTGCAACATCACAAAAAACATCTAGCTGCGCTAACTGGAAGCTGGAAGTGGCTGAAGCGCTTTAAGAGGGTTCGTGATTACTCCATCAATAAGGCCATACTCCTTTGCCTCTTTCGCGCTCATGAAGAAATCACGGTCAGTATCTACGTTGATCTTATCCAGGGGTTGTCCGGTGTGGTACGATAGGTACCCGTTCAAGTTGGCCTTGTGGTGCAGCATCTCATTGGCCTGACACATGAAATTCAAAATTAAAGGGCTGGCAACTAATGGCGATGGAAATAGCAATTATATGTCTTACTGCTTATATTTCGGATAGGAGGGAGTACTGTTATATTGAACAATGGTAAGTTGGCAACAGAGGTACGGGGAAAATAAAGATCTCCATTACTCCCATTACTCAGATGTCCTGGTCTAGAATTAGCAGACATATTTTCACTTCGGAATTCACCTGGATCTCAAGGTCAGTCTCTTGGCCTTGGGCTCCTCCAAGAGGTTGATGGATCATTATTCTTGAGTTAGGTAAGCTGTATCTCTTCCCTGCATTGCATACACATATTGAAGCATGAATTTCAGTCTACCTGCAGACTACATTTAGTACTAGAACAGTGTAATATTAATAACCACTCGTATTACCTTTTGTTCCACCGCTAAGTAGAAAAGCACCCATACTGCAAAAGGAAACAGCAAAAAAGGTATCTTAAGCCTATCCAAACAGTGTCAATCATCTAGGTAATGCAAGAAAATATAGTGAAAGGCATCACAGAATATAAAGTTCAAGGTAAAGGAAAAACATTCCAGAGGGACAATAATGAAACTGTGCAGTTGCAGTCGTCAATAATAATCATGCCAAAGCAGCTCCTTTTTTAGGGAATTAATTAGCTATTTTAGTCCAATCCAAACCTTTGTTTTATAACTTCAGCTAGATTCTTAAAACTAGAAACTGTGTCTGTATTACAGACCTTTTCTACAAGATTCTATATTCATTGCCAACATAATTTATTCTGTTATTTGTCATACTACGCTAGTAAATATTGACCCAAGCATACTAAAGGTGAGTTTGCCGTGACAAAACCTACAAAGGGAAATGGACAAATGAAGCAGCTCTCCGGTATTACACCATCCGTACGAAGTTCACAATCATAAAAGACCTATCATCTTAACTCAGAATACATGAGTTCATCCTCATCCACATTAGTTTGCTATATCCAGAAATAAATAAGGACAGACGGGTAACTTGCAGTAATAAACATGGACTTGCCAACCCACAATCGTACACTGGGCAGGTTATACTGAAAGTTCTAAGAAAAATCAGTACTCTGTGCAAACTGCAAAGCCTTTGAAATCGGAATCAATTACGTAACACTGAATAAATATTTTCACGAAGATGTCAGTACTCAGTACCTTGCAGCAAGTCCAATACAAACTGTGGCAACATCAGGCCTGATATGCTTCATTGTATCAAATATGGCCATCCCTTAAAAGAAACAAAAGAAACTTATTTATTGGATCAACTAATGCATGAATAAGATGAATGGATGATGATAAATATGAAAGCGAATTATTACCAGCTGTCACTGATCCTCCTGGAGAGTTCACGTACATAATGATATCCTACAATAAAATGACAAGGATCAAGTACTGAATGAAGCATTGTTGAATGTATATACGGTGTCACGAAAACTGAGGGCATCAATAGTTGAGATGGAAACATTATCCTCACATACAAACAATTAAGCTTCGAGATCACGATGATATAACCAATCCCATGCTACCTAGACAGCTCAGAACCTATGCACTAAGAGATGGCAGCAATACAAAAGTACCAGTAGCATTATTAACAGGTACGCCGGCACATTTATCGCATGGGTATTGGCAACTAGGATCCAGATAAACGAAACCGTTTCCTACAACATCGAGCAGTTTTACTTAAATGCAGATCAGTGAACAACAGTTCAACACTCTACTTAACTTCCACAGCTCGACTTAATTTCAAGTTCCACTGAAGTTTGGTGCAAGGAGGCCCTAGAAATGTCCTGAAGCTAAAGTAACAGCTCGACTACAGATCAACATTTCCAGGATAACAGATACGGTAAATCATAGCAAAGCCTCCGACCTGACAACTATTGATCTAGGAAATAGGAATTGCGCAGGAGGAGGAGGAGAATACCTTGTTGGGATCCATGGCATCCAGGTACAGCAGCTGCGCGACAATAACGTTGGCCATGTCGTCCTCCACGGGGCCACCGCACCGGATAATCCTCTGCACCAAACCGCACGCAAATGGTCACACACCGCACATTGCACACTACATAAGGAGGCCAAACGGTTGACATACATGCTGGAAGAGCTGGCTGACGACGCTCTGGAACCGCTCCATCACCATGGGCGAGGGCCCGCGCTCCCCGGCGGCCTCCACGGGGAAGTAGGGCGACCTCGGCATCAGCAAGTCGTCCCTGCCGCACAAACTCGCCACTATCAGCACGACGCGAAGCTGCGAACCGTTTCGCGGCGAATCGACCTCACCTGATCGACCAAATCCCGCGCCTCTGCGCAGCGCCGTGCATTCCGAACCCGCCGCCGCCGGCAGCGGCGGCCACGGACCGAGCGCATCTCCGGTTCCTGCGAGAGGGAGACGGTTAGGGCTATGCTGGAAATGGAGAGAGAGGTGAGGGACGGTGTGGGGGGGAGGGGAACCTGGGGAGCGGGAGGGATCTGGGGGCCGGGTTCGGGCCGGGGTTGGGGCCGAGAAGAGGGGCGGTGAGGGAGGAGGAGGAGGAGGCGGCGGTGGTCGCCATGGGCGGGCGCGGCGAGGAGAGCTCGCGGTGGGGTTTTGGGCGGAGGGGGGCTTTGGCTGCGCTTCTTATCCGCGAGAGAAGAGGGTGCTGGGAAGAAGGCAGTGAGGCAGAGTGAAGAAGCCTCCTGGAGAAGAAGTGAAGACCCGGTGACCCGGGTCGTTGTAAGCCTGGGCTTTTTTGCTCTGGGCCCTGTGCACGAATACATTGACAGGCTCGCGTGTGACTGTTATTTTTTTTCTCCAACACATGCCTAAGCATGCGTTATCTATAATATCTATAAAGTTCATCCCCACTAAGGGACATTTAATGTTTGCAAGCTCAATTTTGGTGCAGCCACGTCACCCTAATTATCCTTTAACATTCGATTGTAAATCAGTGATGCAGATTAGTTGTGGTCCCGACGGTATCCACACTCGCATTCTGTAACATTGGGTTGTGCAGCGACAAGCAACTCACCCTTTCGTTGGGTACGCTCCCGTTACTTTTTCTCTTCGTCTTCACTCTTCAGCTTCTTAATCGGCAAGCGCCAATGCTGGAAACGGCTGCGCCAATGCTCCTTTCATCTCCCGTGCCTTTCAGTTCTTATACACCCCGTGCTCCTCTTGACTCCTCCAGTTCCAGGATCCAGCCATAACCAGCGAACAGTCATCTCCAATGTGATGAAGACATAATCAACATTGTTCTGCATGCCTTACCAGTGCGCATGTTGTTACGTGGATATCGACTGGCCACAGCAAACCCTTGCTTTCCACGGCCCTCTATGCGTGTGCGAGGAACTATTCTTACAATCTATTGCTTTGTTTTTGCATGCAGCTCTTTCCAGCGGGGCTTTCTTGGCGACGGTGACTGAGGCTAGGTGGGGGATCATGTCGACGTGAGGAGGTGGGCAGCACCAGGTCTCTATGATTCGTCAGCGTCATGCGCGCAGGGCCGGCTTCGTCGGTGTATGGCGGAGTGAGAAGTCGGTCGAGCGTCGCCTAGCCTCGAGCTTCAAAACTCCATAGTCCTCAAGGAAGCGGCGATCAGCATGATGCAGCCTGGGCATGACCAGCCCTGGCTCCATCGCTTCAGGTCTATCGCCATCTGTCATGGCAGGCAGTGCATCAAGAAACCAAATTTTAGGTCCTCTTTTATTCTTTACTATCTCTGAGATCACGAAATCCATCATCGCCTCCTCCTTTACTCCAATTGTCTATGTAGGCAGGATTTCTAATCACTTCAGCTTGGCCAATAGCAAGTCCAATCACTTCAGCTTGCAACACATTTGCAGGAAGGACGTTCGTCATAGATAAAAGCATCGACCTCCATTACAACTTACAAGCATGATAGCCTCATTTGTTACTGTCAGAAAACGATATGCTCTTTTGTGCCTTTGTTTTTAACGAATGAGTAACTATATTTTTTCTCCACCAATTATTTCTTTTTTCATTTTTCAATAAGCATAACTTCACATGGATTATACAATTCTGAATTATTGGTTGTAAATATTTTGCATATTACAAACTCTACAACTTTTTCTTAATTTATTTGCCATACATCTTTTGCATATCACAAATTCATTAGTTATTTCCGCGGCAACGCGCGGGGTGTCACCTAGTTGTATATTAGAAGAAGCAGTCGAGAAGACGGGAGCATACAAAAATGTAGCAGAGCTACAAAAGAAATTCAAAGAAAAGAAAAATAAATAAACTAACAAGGCTAACTTTGCCAGGCCTACAGAATCTGAAGTGCTGGGTGGTCTAGCATCTAAGGAAAGTCGGCGCTGTCCTGGCACCGGCCAACATCCACAATTTGGCTTCCTCAAGGATCGACAGAACCAAGTCATGCTTGTTTTGTTTGGCGTTATGTTTTTGAAGATTGCATCATTCCAAGTCTTCCAAAGTCTCCACGTAGTTAGGATAATGATTGATTTAGCACTCTTCTGAACTGAAGTTGCTGCATTTGCACTAGCAGTCTCAAACCAAGTGTTGAACTCATCACTGTGGTCTGGCATGCAGGTCTGGAGGTTGAGTCTACTAGACACATCGAACCAAACTTGCTGCGAGAACGAGCACTGCATAATAAATTGTGCGATGGATTCTGAATCCTGATCACAAAGCTCATAGATGTCGTCGGACAGGCAGTGGCGTGCCGTTGGTTGGTCCAACATTGATCCAGAGAGGTGAGCCAAGCGAAAACTTTACACTTGAGATGGGCCCAGCAGTCCCAGATTGAATGGTGGTGAGGCAAAGTCACCATACCTTCAAAGAGAGCTTGTAAGCAGATTTGGATGTGTATTCCCCACTAGCAGAGAAGTGCCAGATGATCTCATCTTCAGCGTCTAGATTAACCAGCATGCGACTATTATGCTATGCCTAATGCGCACATCTCTGTTTTTTCTCTTCTTTTACCCGAGATTACACGGACAAGCACGGGAGAGATGCTCATAGGCCATAACATTAGTACTGGTAGACTACATAATAAGTTTGCAGTACATATTTTTTCTCCCTACAGACAACAGACATAACATCTAGGTTACAGACATCTAGTACAGCTACGATACACATGATCACACTCGCTTACATAGAGATAGATATCATACATACGCTACATCAACTATCATACCACGTTACTTGCAGCTAGGCAGCCACGTCTTTTAACACAAACTAGTTCTCAATGCTTAGATACTAAAGTCTAACGCTCTTCTCGAGATGGTTAGCTGTGATCCCCCCAAGACAGATCACATCTCCTGCTGGGTGCGATACGCCGCCTTTAGGAAGTTGTCGAAGGGGCTGGCAGGTGGAAGCTTCACCATCGAGCATGGCTCTGATGACGTGCGGTTGATCTCAAAATCAGAGGATTTTACCTGCACAAGTGTAGTTAGTGATGCCAAGGTCTACAGCAAGCCTGTACAAAATTTGGGTTTTCAAGAAATCTTCCTACCTTGGGAGTAATGAAATGCTGGGAAGCAGGAAGGCTTGGCACAGGGTTGTCTGGGGTCGAGCTGTGGCCATTCACAAGCCAGCTCGATAACTTCTGCCTACTGCCTGATCCAAGGGCCTCGCATTGACTAGTCATTGTGCCGTACGGGAGGGGGGAGGTAGAAACAGATGCACCTGCAACCTGGCCAGCCACATGTAGCGCCTGACCACAGAAAAAGTGCCTACTAGTGAGACCAATACAAAAACTGAAGTAAAGAACAACAACGTTTGCTGTAGTAGTAGTAGTAGCTAGCTTCACGAAACAATACAATGACACAAGAGGGTAGTAAACTATGTGCAGGAGCAGCTAAATTTCATGGCAGGTACTCACCGATTCAAGCAACTGACCAACACCCAAGACACGGGGAGCAGATTGCGGTAGAGTAATCTTGGATATGGAGCTAGCAGTGTTTGTAACTGGTGACTCGTGGAATCCACCATCTACCGAAGAGGTTCGTGAACACTCCTATAATGCAGAAGGAAGGCACATGAGAAGATATAAAAACATATTTCAATGACGGTAAAGGTACAGTTACAAGAAAACATTGCACTACTGTAAAATTTTGCCAGTTTCGCCACCTAACTGCGTTATCAGTTAGATTGATTTAGTTGCAAGTGACCTACCTCATCAAAAGAAAGGGATTCATCAGAGAATGCCTGTGCATGAAAGTTGGCCCAGTCAAGGCCAGAATTCGACCCAAACAAGGGCACTTCTTCAGGAGTAAACATCTCTGTTAGCTCCTTCACCAGTACATCCTTATCCTTCTGGTAACACAGTTAAGAACAATAGAAAATAGCACATTAGCTTCACTTTTAAGAGCATCAGCATCTGATCTCACTAGGACCGCAAAATGCAGCGGCAGCAGAAAACATATGAAAAAAATCAAACTATTCTCACAAGACTCACCTCAGTTAAATTAGAAAGTGCGCCAGCAATTACATCAAGCACCTGCTGGTCATTTATCCCCACTTTCTTCCTGCAATCAGAAAGTATAGATCTAGCAACGTCTTGATCGCTTTCAGAACCATAGTTGCCAAAATCCGACTGCAACCTTACATAGAGTTGCAAGTCTTCACCAATTCTTAGATAAGAATCAATCTGCAAAAATATTTCATAACATAGTTATCACGCATTCATGAAATACAAAGTAATTTTACGTTTGCTAAATAGTAGAATAAGCAAAAGTTTGAATAAAGATAATCAGCCAATGGGCACGGAAGAAAGCTACCATCAAAGTGAAGCACACTAAAGAACATTAGCATGAACACATGTGTTGCCTCACAAAAAAAAACCCTATTACAAGGATACAATATTTTTTTTGGAAAAAACTGAAGTAAATTTCACATGAAGAAACATAATAGGAGTATCTTATTAGCATCTGTACTAGAAATTAGTACTTGCAATGGATATAACACCTTAGAAGTATACAATTTTTTTACAAAAAACTGAAGTAAAGATTCACATAAAGAAGCATAATAGGAGTATCTTCTTACTTTGTTAGCTTCTGTATTAGAACTTTGTACTTACATTGGATGCTGTAAAACACCTTAGCAACTCTGACAATTCGGTAACATGACAGGCTTTTCCAGCAAAAGCAAGCATACTGGTCGCTAAGAAAAAAATAGACCGTCGGCAAGAAGGGGACAGGTCTCCTGGGAAAATTGCACAGACAAACTAGTGACTTTCATGATGTATATGGAGAAAAGAGACAATCGTAAGTTCCATTATGCAGATCCTACCATTTGGGGTTAAGGCAATACTTCGGAGGGACAGAGGCAACTGGAAGAACTGAATGCTATTACTGTTTCTTGAATTCTGCAGCACCAAAATAATTATTAAAATATGAATAAAACTACATTAAAAAGATATGGATAAGATTAGGCAACATAATCTGAACTTCCATCCTGTGCAAGGATATACTTTTTTCAGTATAAAAAGGAGATGAGAGAGACCACTGACATGCTTAAGAAAATGCTACCCAAAATGTAGGAAAACAAATGAAGACCATTTGATGAACTCTTCGTTGATATAATTGATATTTCAAAGCTGCAGTTAAAAAAGGAACCCATACCTTAAGGCGGGAAGAAATAACTGTGAGGCTGTACGAGTGACCAATCGCCTCATAATTAAAAGGACTGTTATCAGTCTGAGTGGCTTGTATCCAGAACGCAGACAGCAATTGATTTGTTTGATCTTCAGTCAACAGGACGATCTTGGTTTCCTGGAAGATACATAAAAATGGTAATCGTGATTAAATAGATGCATATCCCTCTAGGTGGTCTCACCTGACCCAAAAATAAACATTGCCAAAAAAAAAACATGGAACCATTGCAGGTGAATCGGCACAAAAATACTCTCGGGACAGGGGCAAGGGGTACCTCTGCAGAATTAGTTAGTGTTGCCCATCGATCGACGAAAGAGAAGACCAACTTTGAAAAATACGCTGGACTTTTCCGTGCCCAAACATGTTTATTATCCTCTTCATGCATGTTTCTTTCCTTTCCATCATCATGCATCGTATTTCCAGGCTTATCTGAACATAAACATTCTTTCTCTCTCCTTAACTTCTCAAGTAAAGCAGTAGCTGAAGCAAATACTGATGTAGCTCGAGACTGCCACTTTTTTGTTTCATATAGGTACTCTGAGTCGCCCCTCTGATGGTTTGGACCTTGGGCAATAACAGCAGAAAATATGTGATGCGCCCCGACACGAGTGTCTGCATCTGGATGTACCATGGACTTCAGTATCTGCTGGAGGAGTGCTTCTGGAAACACCTGCTACGAAAAGTTAGATTAAAATATCAGTAGATAATGGCAGAAGTGGCCCACTGACCACTAGTGACTTAGTGAGGGAGTCGCATTTTTGCAAGGATGGAGTGTGAGCAATATAGTTAATTATTTTTATGAGTAGAAGAGATACACAGTTTCTAAACTTGGTTGCAGCCTTTTTTGTTCAGTAAAATTATTCAGTGAGTGGATGGAATAAATTCAGAACTGACCATAGGAGAGTTTGAAGATACTGATGTTAAAGAGATTATGTGGCAAAGTATCAGCAAACTGCCAATAATCGCTCTTGCAACAGCAGGCATAGAAGGCAAATTCTCCAACGTAATTGCCATCATGTCATAGAGTGGCCTCACATCATGAACCTATAAGAAGTTCAGAAAATTAACATAAGTGGGGGAACTGTATGCATACTGGTATAAGCCTTTGGCATCTAAGGTCGCGCAGTTGCAAATTTCTAAGAATATGCACCAAAACATCCATGGCAGTTGAGAAATGTTAACATGTAACTGGAATAGTGTAGGACATACTCCTCGAACAACTTCAAGAAGACAGCCCTCCAGGAATTTTTGAAGAGACTCATTCAAGTTCAGCTCCTCAACACTGGCTGACTCCAAGGCCTCTAGTGTTTTCCTCAAGTGCCTGCACAAGTCACCTGCTACTGCAAGTTCAGGAACAACACCTTGTGATCGCAGCTGTTGTGCCAAAGATGTTGCTGTCTGAATAATATCAGATTTGGTCTGAGGATCATGCAAAATATTCTTGTGGTCCAGGTGCCGTATGACAGCAGTCAAAATCAATTGTTCGTTGCCTATGAGAAACAAATGTATTAGCACTTTACTACTTTAGCAGACAAGGAAGCACTTAAAAATAGTGCAAAGAGGAAAACAAAGTCCACTGTGGACTGAAAACGCCAAACATAGCGTCTGCATGAAGTTAACTAAATGGATTGGTAGTATGGAAGAGCAAGGAAGTTATTAACACTGTCTCTATTACTACGAAGAATAGGATCTTACCATGCCATGTAAATACAACAGTAAACAGAAAGCTGAAATATTAGCATGAGGCCTGTGCATTATTACTAATTTTATCATGTGAGCAAAATCTACCTGAACTCTTCCCTGGACAAGACATATCAGACAAGACAAGCAAAGCCAGTCCATGCCGAGGAGCCCATTGTTTCTTCATATCAAAGTAAGAAAGCATTGGATCTAGGATGCGCCGCATAGTTGTACTCTCTTTGGCCAGTTCTGCAAGCTTCTCAACGCAAATATGCGACCATACAACTGGGCATTCACGCTCCTCCCTGCAAAGCCATTAAAACAAATTGTAATTTGCTGGGTGCGTCTCAGCCTAAATACCAAAAGAAGAAGCATCAAGCGTGTCACAAAATATAGGTCGCACAGCTATTCACAACACCATTACTTTCGTTACCTAGTTACCGTTCACCTTTTGACTGGTGGATCAAACAATGAATAAACGAACTTTACCTTTCATATTACTCTACTATATGCCTAAAGGAAAATTTCTTCAATATGTTCTTTCATTCTTCAATACGTTGTTCTTTCATATTACGTCTAAACGAACTTTACCTTTTTATGTTGTTTCGTTGTTCTTTCATTCTCTTTTCTTGCATCTCTGATGCACCGTGCATTTAGTTAATAGTAAGATCACATTAGATGCACAAAGTTATCAAATAGGGATTTCTATTTTCGTGCCCTCGGTTCCTTAGTTGTACTCAGTTTTCCCCAGCTCCTTAGTTTTTCCTCAGTTTTACCCAAACTTTTGTCTGAAACCATCACACGTGATGTAACGGCCCTGCCCGACGGTTGACCGTTATCTTCGACTAGTGGGGCCACGTAGAGCCCGCAAAGACACGTCAGACCATCCATCTTTGTTTGACCGTAAGCATCGCTGTATCCCTGACCAAAACGCGAACGAGTGGGGCTTCGGTATATCGAATGACAAGTGGGGCCATGACGCCGATACAAGGGGCAATACACGGGTAGGATTAGATTTTTAAATGGAGCTCTACAACGATGGCACGGAGGAGGTGGCATGCGGGGTGCCGAGATGAGATCGACGTCCACAATGAACGCATGAGGCGAGACCAGACGCATTAGATAGATATGAACTAGACGCGTTTAACCATGCAAAGAAGAGAAGAAATGGTCGACGACATCGAAGACTACGTCAAAACTTTGACTGACCGTGTCGGACACGAACACGAGCAATGTAGAGAAAACTAGTGTCTCTCCTTTCTGGCGTGTATAGGCGGGTGCTAGGAGAGTGTGGTGGCGAAGGGAAAGACCTCGCGGCGGTCTGTGGCGTCCAAAGATAGCGGGTCGGCGTGGCCGTGCCCACGGCGGCGTGCATGCATGTTCGGCATTGGCATCGCATGTACGTTCGGCATTGGCCTCGGCGGTATCTCTGGTGTGTCGTGATCGAATGAGGGGACGGGATTGAGGGTGCATCCCGACGTTGACCTAGCAGTGGCGGCGAGCATAGCCGTTCGACCATGCCGATATCGGCATCGGCATCGTTGGAGTCTGTGGTGCTCGAATCAAGTTGGGATTTGTTTCTCGTAGGCCAAAATGAATTTGAAACAAGTTTCATGTTGAAGGTTAGGTAACGAAAGTTTGTAACTATCCCAAAATTATACTAGCGCCATGGTGAGGTTCTTTTTGATAGAGCTATACGGTTGGGCAAACTTTTTTGACACTTTTTAGATAGGGTTCCTTGTTGTTACACGTATGGCATCATGTATGGAAAATTTGTGGTCATTTGGAGATGTTCGAAAAAATCACTTTGCTTAAGCGCATGCCGTTTCGTCTCACTGAAACCAGCTTTTCTAACAAGGTGATTTTTTCTACCTTCTCTAAATAACCTCAAATTTCATACAGCTGATCTTCTATACATAGATAGATAGATTGTTTCGTTTTTACATTTTTCGAACTTTTTATTTCCCTTTATAATACCCAATTGATTTTCAGGTCAAAACCTCGAAAAACAGCATCATGTATGGCATCATTTCACCCTAAATTTCAAATTTTCTGAAACTTTCCCTTTTAGATATTCCTTGTTGTTATAGGTATGCCATCATGTATGCCAAACTTGGTTAGGTCTCATTGAAACCAGCTTTTGTAACAAATTAGGTGATGGTTTATCATTTTTTTTTGCGTGAAAAGTAATGGCAACAACAAATCGGTGATGGTTTATCATTTTTTTGCGTGAAAAGTAATGGCTACAACAAATTGTTGATGGTTTATCATTTTTTTGCGTGAAAAGTAATGGCAACAACAAATCGGTGATGGTTTATCATTTTTTTGCGTGAAAAGTAATGGCTACAACAAATTGTTGATGGTTTATCATTTTTTTGCGTGAAAAGTAATGGCAACAACAAATCGGTGATGGTTTATCATTTTTTTTGCGTGAAAAGTAATGGCAACAACAAATCGGTGATGGTTTATCATTTTTTTGCGTGAAAAGTAATGGCTACAACAAATTGTTGATGGTTTATCATTTTTTGCGTGAAAAGTAATGGCAACAACAAATCGGTGATGGTTTATCATTTTTTTGCGTGAAAAGTAATGGCTACAACAAATTGTTGATGGTTTATCATTTTTGCGTGAAAAGTAACGCCTAAAATAGTTTATAATTTTTAGCGCGTGAAAAATATCGAAAACCGCCCTTCAAGATACTTAGAGGGTGGAAGCTAACCGCCAACAGAGAGAGAGAGGTTATCCTGCCCGTTCCCTATATCATACGATCAACGGTCGGCGGGCACGATCGTGACATGGGCTAGACCAATCGGGCGATGATGCACGTCTGCGAGAATTTGTGAAGAGAGAGGGCAAAACCGAGTACTATCAAGAAACCAAGGGCACGAGTAGTAAACAGACTAAGGGATTCAAATTTGAGATTTGAAAAATGGAAAATGTGTGTTTTGTACAATGAAACCCATCTTGGCCTACCTCAAACTATTTGCAATACCAATATACATCAGTGTGAGAATTGTGGCCTCATTTAGACAAAGTATGATTTGGGGGAAGCTGTTTTGGGAAGGGCTTGTTGTGGAAAACCATGCACCTTCATAGCTACTAGGTGATTTGAGAAGTGGCAATTTGTGGTAAAACTTGATTTATCTATGATTTATCTATGATTTGAGAAGTGGCAATTTGTGGTAAAGACTCCATGAGTAAGTGCCACTCTTTTTAGGATTTTTTGCACATTAAATGACTCATTTAACTAGTTAATCCCATTTGTTGACTCTCTGTTGACCAGCCACTTGAGGGTAAAACTGAGTATATTGCACTAGCCAGTATTAGCACTCGAGGGAAAATTGAGCACACAAAAAATGCTAGTATAAGACTCGAGGGTATACCTGAGTATATCTAAATTTCCAGGGTTAGACTCGAGGACACGTGCAATTGTTGACGCGTAGACGCGGGTCGCGGTGGAGAAGTCGAGACGTGCAATCGTGGACGCGTGTCGCGTTGCGTAAGTCCAAGACGTGCGGACGTGCAGTGCACGCGTAGGACGCGGGTCGCATTAACCACCCTCGCCTTTATAGACGCCTCCTCGCTCTCTCTGTCACTCTCACTCGCTCACGCATCGCCAACTCTCTCACGTCCCATCATCTTCTCCAAAGCAAAAACCCTCTCCCTCTCTCTTCCTCTTCCTCCGCCGTAGAGATGGACAAGGAGAATGCCAATCCCATCGTCGAGTGGGCGCAAAGCGCGACGCCTCCATCTTCGGCGCCGTCCCTATACGGACGACGACGCGCCGCCCGCCGCGCCGCCGGTGCGCTGCCGGTGGCGGATCCCGGCGGGATGGGTCGACCCCTACGACCCCGTGCCGTACGTCCCGCCCCGAACCCCTACGACACCTCCCTGGAGGACCCATGGAACGAGGTAACTACGGTTTGCTTCCTTTTTGTTCCCATTCCTTTTTGAACCCTATTTTTGCTGGTGTAGATGGATCTGTAGATGGATGAGTATTGGGCTAATATTTGCGCCGATTTTATTCCATTTTGTTTTGATCACTTCTTGATTTCGTTTAAGATTTGGGGTTCGGCTGTTCGGTTAATTTATGCAAGTAATATTGGATCTCAATCAGTTAATTTATGCAAGTAATCATGGGATCTCAATCAGTTATTTTATGCACTAATCAAAAGATATCAACCGTTTAATTTTGCAAATAATCTCGAATGTGTTCAAGTTTAGATCTAGTTCAGATCTAGAATCTGTTTCTTTGCCTATGATGAATGGTTGGGCACAAATTTTTACAGGGAGGGTTCAGCGAACCATTGCTGTGTACAAATCTGTTGTGCATGAGCTTTAGTTCGCTAACACCTTCCCTGTAGATATATAATCATGTCCACTCTAACTGAGGCTGACTCTGTTTTCTTAACTTTGTTATCATGTACGTTAGTCATCGTTGCAACTCATTCACTAGTTTGTTTGATATGGATCGGATGTGGCGCGACGTCGGCGGCGGCGAAGGAGGAGGACGTCACTCGGAGTCTGCGGAGGCTGCGGTCGGACATCTCCTACTTCGCCAAGGAGGTGTCGGTGCCCCCGCACCGGAGACTCGGCGCCACGGACTTCAAGCCTCGTCACGCATGAGAACATCGCAACACCTTCCCCAACGTCGGCACGACGGTGAACGTCCACTCCTTCCGCGCCAAGCACGGGCGCTCGGCATGCACCTCCGCAGCTGCGCGGGTGGAGATCTCCGCCGCCGCATGCCTCCGCTCAAGCCCAAGGCTCCCGGGAGCAAGAGCAACAAGTGGAGGCAGAGCCGGATGGGGTGGCGGAGTCCCGGACGTGTCGCTGCCGCTGCTCCTAGTTTGTTGTTGGGATCCCTTTGTTGTTAGCTAGGGATCCCTTGTTGTTATGTTAATATGATGGTGCTGTGAAGAACCTGTTACTATGTTGGCTGCTGTGTATGCAGCCTATTATCTATCCATATTATCTAGGGATTATCTATCCCTAGTCTACTATATTTTGTTGGCCGTACTTAGTTTTCTTGATTTACTATGACTGTGAATTTATCGTACATTATCCTGGAGATTTGCTTCTAGATTTAACTACATACATATGGACCAGAGGGAGTACTAGATTTGCTGCCATATTGGGCAAACAACGAGGGCCAAAAGGCACAAATAATTGAAGAAAGTCAGAAATGCAAGCTTCTCTAGATTTTATACTAATTTGGTGAAAAGGACAGAGAGAGAAGAGGGAAAAAGGTGCACTAAATAATGCCAATTTGGGGCCGAGAGAGACAGAACCCAGCTCCTGCTCACGTGCAACCAAACGCTTCTCGTCCCGTCCCACGCGGTCCCTTTCTACCAGCCCCACGCGACGCCCACACGACGCGGCCCCACACGACGCGGCCCCACAGTGAACGGTCAACTAAACGGGAATCCTGCCGTCGAGTTGCGCGGGTTTAAACGTTTGGGGGTAAAACGAGGAGCGGGAGGCTGAGTACAACTAAGGAACTGAGGGCACGAAAATAGAAATCCCTATCAAATAATAGTTGAAACACATCTACACCTTTAAGTGTGGTATCTGACCTCCACTTCTAGCATGATGTACCCTTCAAAGTAGGAAAGAAAATTGAATGCACTATTGCTTGACAACATCTAAAACAAAAATGAACTGAGAGGCTGCAGTGCAGTAAAACTTGTGTGATTTATACAACCATGCATTTTCTGCACAAAATTTAGGAAACAATGGTATTGCAAACACATAAAAATAACACTTCACCTGGTCAGAGCTGAAGAATCCCTTGCTGACCGCGGTCTAACAGTAGCACTTGAACCACGGATATTCACATCATTAACTCCACCTAAGCCAACTCTACCCTCACGCCTGACTATCTCATCAACCCAGTTATGTTGCGATGCTTGTCTGTCATCATCACCAACAGATTCCTCCATCCTGTAATTTTCCAAGACTGATTGCACCATCTGTCACATCCAAAAAAGTTAAATCCTCAACATCCGCCATTTCATTTAACTTGAGAAATACGGAAGTTAATTAAGAAGCAATCAAGTGAAAATAGTACACATAACGTAAACTCCAGAAAGAAATACAAATCCATAACAGAGCCATTTGGATTCTTATGTATCACAATTAATAATCAACAGAACAATGCCATACAAAGAACTAGTAATAGTTACCTCATCAAAATCGGCAAATATGTATGAATGTTCCTTCATAAACCAGATCTGCATGAGTATTAGAATAGTTAACTGAAGTGAACTTCCAAATAAAAGTACCGGGAAATGGCAGAAGGTAACAGAAATAAAGAACGGGAACTGCAAAGCCAAATTTACCATTGCTGATAAACACTGCAGGCTTGCTGCCCGCAGAAGCTTGTGCTCCGCTCCCTGTTGCTGTGAAAGCGCACACACTTTGCAGACCAAGCTCTCAATATTCCGTGCATATGTGTTGTCTACCTGTTAATGTGCCAATACAATGAAACCTCAAGGCACACAGCTCGAACAAAAGAAATGGAAATGCAATGTTTATAATACTGAGCATGTCTGGTCCATCATAATGCCCACCTGACTGTAAATGAACTTGGCTAAAGTTTGACATCCAAGAATATGAATGTTCTCTTGCTTGCTTTCCAGAAGGTCAGTTAGGACGTTCACCAGGCTGACAGCAAAATATGCCCTATACCATCACATGCAGAGCATACAGATTTAGCCACAGAGCTTCATGACTTACATTTCACGCAGGAAACACGAGTGACAGGCATGGGTGTCAGAAACTCACATCTGCTCCTTGCAAATGAAGAGCAACTTGCTGTAGGCTTCAGTGATAATTTTGACGTAGTTCACATGAGCAGCGCGCAGCTCCTTGCGGCTCCTCTGCTCCAGAAACTTGGCAATCTGACCGAGCATGCAGCGAAGGGAAAACGTACTTGATTATCGATTAGGCAAAACAATCATAAGGAATAATCAGAAAGTAATTAATGCAGACATCACATGCCTTTGGAATACGCAGGGGGTTCTTGGCAGCATATTCACACAGCTTCATGATTTTCCTCTCATTCGGAGAGCCCTCCTGCAGAAGCAATTACGCAGCATAAGCAGATATACACACACCCCTAGTACTGGATGAAGCATGCGAACAACAGCGGAAGCTACATTCTGCAAAGGAAATAGCGGACAGTGGCAGAAGACGGCCATGTGATGTGGCCACGTTCTGTGGAGCGTGTAGAGTAGTAGTTATGTAGATAGATCGACGACAGCAAACCATTGTTCAACGGTCGCAGCAGCAAGTAATAAGTAGGGCGGACTATAGCGCGCGACAGGGCAGCACTTACGGGGGTCTTGGGGAAAATCTCGGCGAGCAGCTTCTTGTAGCGCTTGACGGGGCGGCGCGAGCTCGGGCGCAGCGCCGGGCAGCACACGCACATGCTCTCGCACGACGGGAACAGCTTGGCCGCCATGAACCCCATCTTCGCGGAGGCTGGAGCGGCCGCCTCGGGAGCGGATCTACACGGTGCGCCGGGCGCGCATTGTGGAGGTGAGCGCGATTTGAGTTTAAGCGACGAAATCGCTGGATGAGGAACAACTTACATACCTCAGACTCAGAACGTTGCGGACGGGCGCGCGCGACGAGGAGGACCGGAAATGGCGGCGGCGGCGGCGCGCGTGGAGAGGCGGAGGGGCCGTGAGCTGCACGCGGTGGTGCACTGTAGCCGGCTTGCTAGGTCAGGACTCAGGAGAGACGGGCCATGGCGGAGGCAGGCGGAGGGGAAATTTGGTGGGGTGGAGTGGGGAGTGGGGAAAGAGGAGGGCACCACGTGACGGCGGCCTCGGTGGAGCAGCCTTTTCTTCTCGGATTGACGACGGCTTTCCACGCCCAACAACACGCCAGCCTGCCCAAAAGTACGGAACAGTGACGCACAAGACAAGGACTTGGGTTTAGTTGCACCTGGGGATAAAACCGTTGCTGGAGTATATAGCAACTCAATCATCGAGTTCTTAATTATCTAGACACATCATTTAATATGGAATGACTTGCTTAACCAGGAATGGTGGTAGAGTAGTATATCATGTTTACAAGAAGAAACCAGTTCGACAGAAAAAAAAACAGCAGTATGTCTTTTTTTTTCTGGAGCATTGTTTCCATACACCTTTTCAGGGAACTTCTCAAAAGGTAATTTGGTACTTTTCTGTAACCGACTAACGCTAATGAGATTTTCAACAGGTACCATTTGTAGACCATTCAAAACCCTAAACCGCATTGTCTGGATCCTATTCATGCTTCCCGCATTTGTTGTCAAATGAAACTTATTAATTGGTTATGCATTATCCCTTTTCACGTGAATATCCTTTCCTTTGGCTTTGAAACATGAAATGATGTGAACTTTATGCTAAAACATCACTAATCATGTTAATTGTGTTATATGTGCATTATCATCCCACGATGCAATCAGCCGTAGGTTCAAATGTACAGTGGTTTGTGAAGGTAAAGTCCGGTATCGATGAACTTCATGTCGATGTTTTGTTTTGTGGATATCGCGCATGCATGTGCAACACATCGATGGAAACCATAAGAAAGACTCGCAGCTGGTTGTATTAGAATCGTTGTCAATCTGGGTATTGATCTAGCACCGGGAAATATCACGTGTTCTGGATTTGAATCTGCAAGGATTTAGGTCAAAAGTAGACTACCAAATATGTCATGTTTAATCGGTTCTCACAACATGAAAAGGTATCATTGTACCTTCTTTAACGCTAAGTTTTAATCCCCATGAATAATGGTAAAGTTTAATAAATGGGGGCGCACATGAGTATACATACCTTCCTTTTATGCCCTATATATACTTTGTCAAAATCCATTTCAAAATGTCATTCCACACATGAAGTCACAAGTTTCTATTTCAATAGCTCAAATGTAAGACTATGTGTGTTATAGTGTTTAAATATGACACACAAGCGAACCAAGAATTTTTAGATCACGTGTTACACATTATTATGAATGACAACAATGTTCTTGGAGTTTGAATATTTTTGGTCATTTTACATAAATGAGTACATATAATAATAATTGTTTTAAGTAGTCTTCAGTCAAATAAAGATAGGTTATGGTTAATAACAAGCTAGCACGGAAAATACCGGGATACAAACACAGGTTAAAAGTCTAAATAAAAGTTAAATAATTGCATAAATGTTGACAGTTGCTTATGTACAACCACTTGACAATTTATCACTATTGTAACATTTTTCCTTTGTTGTTGTTTGGCCGAATGCTACAAAACTTTGTTTCAATTGGTTTCAAGAACAAGAAACTCGCTACCTACTAGGTTACCACCTATAGTCCAAGTTTGGTTTGCTTAGCAATAGCACAAGAACCCATGGTTGAAATTAACAGTGCTCGGAGAGGATCTTTAATACTAGAAATATGGTAAGCTTATTAGTGTGGAGTATGTGCATGGGTTATACATCCGAATGTATCCACACACTAGATTTGTCTAAATTTAAATGTATTTAAACAACAGATAGTGTGTAGATACATCTGATCTAAACATGTTTAATACAATTTTTATAGGATGAAATGATTATAAAACATGTCGATGCATCTTATGACATACTCCGTCCATCTTATGAAACTTGTTAGAGATTTGTCAAAATTTAGATATATCTAAATGTTATTTAGTGTCTAGATACATCAAAAAATTGACAAATATCAGACAACTTAGATGAGACAGATGGAGTATTATATTTCGGGGAGACCACTAGTAGGAAGTCTTCTAACTAGCCACCGGTCATCTCACATAGATTGGTTCAACTATAATACCAAGTAAAATAAAATAATGCTAACATGCGTGCCTGACTATGATGGTCAATGATTCTGTTTTCAGACATTGGATTCGCTCATAAAGTATGGTTATTTGTCGGGGTGTTCGATGTCGAGGACTTGACACATGTTGTACCATGTATTGATAGTTTTTTCTTTGTTTGACTAAGTGGTACTCTTTTTTTTTTGGAAGATAGAGAAGTACTCCACCTGCAGCATTGCAGGTACCTAGGCTGAGCTTTTGGATTTTGTATTGATCCGGTCATGGAAGCCTACCTTTCTTTAGGGAGAGCGGGGGCTGGATGGCTGGATTTGAGATGCTTCAACAAGCAACGCAAACAGCGTTCAGTATCTAGAACGCTAAGTGCACCGCCAAGATTAAGCACTTCGTTTGGCGATTAGCCGATAGCCTACCGCATCACTGAAACAACAAAGGAGGGGTGGAGCTTCACCCTGTATGCCCCCTGTATGCTAGGCTAAGAGCAATTCTAACAGAGCCCCTATTTATCGGAAGAAAAAAGCGAGTTCAGTCTTCCGAAAAACAATTTGGTTGCGGATTTAGCGATGGCGCAGAACAGAAACCAAATTTTGCGATCGCACTCGATTTCATCGAATGAAGCTAAATTCGTTCATAATTTGTACAATACTAGGCAAAATACATGCATATTGCACGTACATTACGATCTAGGCACCTAAATTAAACTAGAATTAGTCCCCGGAGTGACTATACTGTCACCGGGGAGCTAATGTAGCCGGCGGAGGGTTTTTGCTCGCCGGTCATCCTAGGCGGCGACGACCGCCGCCACTTCGACGACCGCCGCCTCGGAGGTGCTCCCGCACGCTTGAGGCGTCCCGGCGGTGTCGTCGTCGTCGCCGTGCGGGGGCAGCGCCTTCAGAGGAGGCCAGGAGGGTTGCACGCGGCGGCAGCGGAGGGCGCCTCCGCTTCTCCTTCCGTCGCATCCTCCCCGCGCGCTTGGAGGTACGCCATCATCTCCGGCCACTTCCGGCCGGCCCTCTTCCACGCGCCGATGGAGCGCCTACGCCTGGCGAGCTCCGGCGACGCCCGTGCACCCGGCGGACGCCGAGTGCACCTTCCGGCGCCGGATCGGCCACATCCCCTACCCACACGTCTAGCACGCGTCATTCCGGATGGAGGGGAGCTGGCTGAAGCGGCGGCGCGGCGTCGGAGCGGCCGGAATCGCTCGTCGGAGCGGGGAACTGGCGGCGGCGGGAGACGAGCGGCGGAGGGGAGTAGGGTTTGCGAACCGAACTCCCCTCCGCGAACCCTTTTAATAGGGGTCGTGCGGTGGGTTTCTCGGGCCCCCGAACTTTCGATTCGGGCCGGCCCATGTATTCGGGCGCTGATCTGCGCGCGTTTCGGCCCGAACCCGTAAATCCGCCGGAAAAGTTCAGTTCAGACGGGATTTACGGGCTTTGTTAGAGATGCTCTAAATGAGGATGGTGGTCACTGTTTCCTCAAATGCAAATTTGTGTGTCAAGTCTGTAGAACTGCAACTCGAAGAAGTCGGAAAAGAACTTCTGAGCTGCACCAGTTCAAAGGAGATGGTGGGTACAATTCTTGCAAAGCCCGAAGAGATTCTTCTAAGCTGTATGATCCTGCATGAAGTGCATTATGACCAGGTCGGCTGCAACTATTGCAAGCCGGGTAAAAATACCAGTTCCAGGAAATTCAGAGCCTTCGCTCGGGAAAAGTAAGGCAGACTAAGCAAAGTGAGCAAAGTGTGCAGGTGCGGCAGCCACCGATGGAAAATATACTGAAAATCAATACTGATTGCGGTATGCAGCAGGATGGATACCGAGGAGGTTGCGGTTTTGTTGTCCGTGATGAGGAGAGAATGGTGATTGGATTAGGAGCTGGTTATACGAGTATCCACAAGATCCTCTTCAAACGGAAGCACTTGCTTGTCTAGTTGTCTTAATGCACTTCATGCAGCTCAATGTGGGGTATGGCCAATATTCAGGTTGAAATGGATTCCCAAATACCAGTGCAAGCTCTCAACGCCGACGATCATTGCTTGGCACGAAGTGGCATCCTTTTTAAGGAGATCACTACCTTTTCTACTTTAAATTTCTCTCCAGCGCCGTATGGTGTGGAATTAGGTCACGAGCCCCACACATATGGCCGGAATGCATCCTTGATTTTATACATGTTGGGCATGTTTGGTTGCTCGGAACGGTGTTTCTCGTTTTCACCAGACCGAAAATCAGTTCATTGGTTGGCAAGGTCGCATGGAGAAACTGCATCGCACGATGTTTAAAGCGGCCCAAAACTTAGCCCGTGAGAAATGCTCAATTCGTCCGTTTTTCAGGGACAGGCGCTGGCGAGCGTAAATCAGCCGCATTCATGCGCAAGGGAAATGCGGTGGAAAAAGGCGGGAGCTGCAAACTTGCTCCGCGTCTAGGCGCGCAAAATAGCCTCACCGCCCACCATAGTCGGTCACCACCTAGCGAAAACAATATCCCCTAAGTGAAGAAGGCAACGGCGGCGGCGGCGGCGGTGATCTAGGTCTGCGACAACGGCGACGAGCTAGATCTGTGGTGAAGATTCCCGGGACCTTCTCTCGTAACCTCTGATACGTCTCAAACTTATCTATAATTTCTTATGTTCCATGCTACTTTCATGACAATACTTGAATGTTTTATACATACTTTACATCATTATTATACATTTTCCGGCACTAACCTATTAACAAGATGCCGAAACGCCAGTTGTTTTTGTTTTGGTTTCAGAAATCCTACAAAGGAAATATTCTCGAATTGGACGAAATCAACGCCTAGGGTCCTATTTTTCCACGAAGCTTCCGAAGACCGAGGGGGAAAGGAAGTGGGGCCACGGGTGCCCACACTAGGCGGCGCGGCCTAGGGCGCCCACGCGGAGCGTGTGGGGCCCCGTGACCCCTCCGACTCCGCCCTTCCGCCTACTTAAAGCCTTCGTGCGAAACCCTCTGTACCGAGAGCCACGATACGGAAAACCTTCCAGACGCCGCCGCCGCCAATCCCATCTCGGGGATTCGGGAGATCGCCTCCGGCACCCGCCGAGAGGGGAATCATCACCGGAGGGCTCTACATCATCATGCCCGCCTCCGGATTGATGCGTGAGTAGTTCATCCTTGGACTATGGGTCCATAGCAGTAGCTAGATGGTTGTCTTCTCCGCTTGTGCTATCATTGTTTAGATCTTGTGAGCTGCCTAACATGATCAAGATCATCTATTTGTAATGCTACATGTTGTGTTTGATGGGATCCGATGAATCTAGAATACTATGTCAAGTTGATTATCAATCTATCATATATGTGTTGTTTATGTTCTTGCATGCTCTCCGTTGCTAGTAGAGGCTCTGGCCAAGTTGATACTTGTAACTCCAAGAGGGAGTATTTATGCTCGATAGTGGGTTCATGCCTCCATTTAATCTGGGACAGTGACAGAAAGTCCTAAGGTTGTGGATGTGTTGTTGCTACTAGGGATAAAACATCGATGCTTTGTCTAAGGATATTTGTGTTGATTACATTACGCACCATACTTAATGCAATTATCTGTTGTTTACAACTTAATACTGGAGGGGGTGCGGATGCTAACCCGAAGGTGGATTATTTAGGCATAGATGCATGCTGGATAGCGGTCTATGTACTTTGTCGTAATGCCTGATTAAATCTCATAGTAATCATCATTGATATGTATTGAATCTTGATTTGTCAATTGCCCATCTGTAATTTGTTCACCCATGTTAGTTATCTTATTGAAGAGACACCACTAGTGAACTGTGGACCCGGTCCATTCTTTTACATCTGAATACATTCTACTGCAATCATTGTTTTTACTGTTCTTTTTGCAAACAAACACCATCTTCCACTCGATACGCTTAATCCTTTGTTTTCAGCAAGCCGGTGAGATTGACAACCTCACTGTTACGTTGGGGCAAAGTATCTTGATTGTGTTGTGCAGGTTCCACGTTGGCGCTGTGATAACCCAAATTTTTAGACTTTTAATTAAGTGAGGTGAAAAAAATGACTAACTTCAAATTGTGATTTTTGCTATCATGATTTCCTAAAATTGGACGTTTTTAATGGCTAGTTGCAACAAATTTATAGAAGTTAATTTCAATGGAAAGCTAACCAGATTTGTTTGCACGATCACTAACTAGCTAGTTCTGTGTGTGTTCTCGCACGTGAGAGAGAAGTACAAGTGCAGCTTTTGCTTGTACCCAGGTCGGCTCGATGCATGCATACACTCAGGAGTACTAACCGTGTGGTAGTAGTATTGACTTTGGATTGTTAATTGAATAAAGATGTAACGTGGCATGGTATTAGAGATTAACGGCTGAGATTAACGTGGCATGGTCTCTACGTGGACTGACTGCATGCTGGCCAGAAGGAAGTTGTAGCTGCCTTGCTCATCTCCAGGACGTCGGCCGGCCTTTGCTTCAGCTCGAAGGGTCAAGCGCCAAGGCTATAGCGGCTTAGATATTTTGGCTGACACCGACGTCGTCTCCTATAAATACCCATGTGCTATGCTCGATCATTCGGACATATAGAGTGAGACCAGAGAGAGCGCGAGACCGAACTCTATTTAGATTGAGAAACAAGGAAAGGTCGTGGACACAGGAATAATTCCATGGGAAGAAGCGGAGGCGATATTGAGGAAAGCCAGGCCGGCGTGTATTATTGATCTGCGCTGTATAGATCTACGTAGATATATCGTTATACTGCCGTACGTGCGATTGATCGATTGGATTGGAGCTGACAAGGTTTATACAAAGAAAGATCTTGTTCTGAGGCAAGTAGATGCTTTCCTAATTCTTTGATCTTGAGAGTAGATGCTACTTCTAGACTATCTTGTTGATATTCCGTTGAGGTGCTAGTACTGCTTCACCATGTTATGTTAATCTTGCTTGATCCTAATGTTGTTGAACATCGATCGTTGGTCCGGTTTGATCATAATGTTGTTGGGGAGAGACGGGTAGTCATCTCCAGCTTTCCGAGTTGCATTATTTGCGGGAGCTCATGCGGAGCCTTGAGGTTATTGACCTCAAGATAGTGATTTGTATCACTTACCTGCGAATATCCTGATCTTGTCGTATTGGTCTCACGATGGCAAACATATTGTACCGGTCACAGTTCAGGTATGGGACTGTCTGTGTTCTCCGCTGGGGACGGCCTCTGTTCGGGAACGTGTCGGTGATGGATCCGTAGGAGCGACCGACATCAGTAGGTCAGAGTGTTCGGGTCTTAGCGGGTAAAAGGGCACTGCTTGGCTAGCATCGGTGGAGCTGGTCAAGACTGTCGATGTCGGAGTACCCCTCTGCAGAGCGTAAAAGTGTGGATATTCACCCCTGTGACTCCCGGGTTGGGAAGCTTGTTGTCATGTGTGATGCCAATATATTCCTTGTCCATTTTCGTTAAGTTTCATTCCTTTGTTGTATCCATGATATCCGGTTCCGACTGACACTTTGTTATTATCCCTTCATTTCCGCTAATCTCTTGATCGTCTATTGTTTCCCTGTTGTATCTACTTGCTGAGTATGCCCCCATACTCACCCTTGCTTCCTCATTTTTTGTACAGAAGTCGGTACGGTTTGAAGATGATGGCGAAGCGTAGGAGTAGTACTACGAGAAGGGAAAATAAATAATGTATTATGACTTGTGTAATAGAAACGATAGCAAATAAAGTGATGTTTTAGCTTTATAAGTATGTTTATTTTGAGCCTTACATGTTTATAATCGCGCAAGGTTATAAATATGTGGCGTTGTCACGACTAGGCCCGGTCTCGGGGCGTGACAATTTAGTGGTATCAGAGCTTAGGCTAAACAAGAATTTAAAATTTTGAAAACTAATGTGGGTCTAACTAATGGGGTAGTTTAGGCACGTAAGCTAGAAGCGGTGTCTTTATATTTCTTATATGTTTGATCTAGAAAAAATTACATTGCATGGCTAAATCTTTTGTTTCACCAATGTTTTGGTTAGATAAAATAGTTTTAGCAAATATAAGTTTGTTTTGGTGTTGAATTTCGGGGACGAAATTCTATTAAGGTGGGGAGGATGTGATAACCCAAATTTTTAGACTTTTAATTAAGTGAGGTGAAAAAAATGACTAACTTCAAATTGTGATTTTCGCTATCATGATTTCCTAAAATTGGACGTTTTTAATGGCTAGTTGCAACAAATTTATAGAAGTTAATTTCAATGGAAAGCTAACCAGATTTGTTTGCACGATCACTAACTAGCTAGTTCTGTGTGTGTTCTCGCACGTGAGAGAGAAGTACAAGTGCAGCTTTTGCTTGTACCCAGGTCGGCTCGATGCATGCATACACTCAGGAGTACTAACCGTGGTAGTAGTATAGACTTTGGATTGTTAATTGAATAAAGAACACTGGTGGAAAAAACGGCTTCGGTCGCGGTTCGCAACTGCCATTGGTCGCGGTTGCGCAACCGCGACCAAGCAAGCGCGACTAAAGCCCACCCCACTTTAGTCGCGGTTCCTACGAACCGCGACTAAAGGCGCCTCCACGTGGCCGCCAAGAATCCTTCGCGGAGGACCTTTAGTCGCGGTTCTCTGGCCAACGCGACTAAAGGCACGCAGGTTTAGGGTTTTAGCCCCCCTAAACCTGGTTTCTTTTTAGTTTGTATTGTTTTATTTTTTTTCTGTTTTATTTTAATTTTGAAGGAGTTTCACATATTCTACGGTACTATATATACATGCATATGAACAAACAAATTTGAAATTAGAACCAAAAGGAATTCAAGAGGAATTGACAATATATATTCAATATCGGATGACCATATACAATTTTGAACAAGTTTCCATACATATGATTTACTGCATATGAAGTTCTACGTTCTCTACATAGTGTTCTCCTCTAGGATCGATGACTTCCTTCGCGATCCATCCAGCTAGTTCCTCTTGAAGTGGTCGGAAGCGAGCTTCTAGACTAAGCGTCTTCCGGAGGTTATTCCTCTTGATGTTATTCTCACACGAAACCCGCTCAGAGGTGTATCTCCGGATCATCTCACAAACATAGTATCCACATAGATTGGTCCCCTTTGGCTGAATATCCCCAGTCGCAGACACTACCCTTTTAAATTGTAGCTCTTTTTTGAATTCACCGACCTTTGTGTTTACGAACCGTGTCCAAACCCTACGAGGCAAAGAAAATTAAATGAACAAGAGAGTTATTAGTTACTTGATATTAGGAAATGAACGAAATAGGCCGATCGATATAGAGCGCAAGTGAATGAAAATAATTACTTCTGCATCATTTTTCTCATGTCGGCCCAAAGCTTTGCATTCATATTCAGAGAGTCGTGGACGAGAACTGTGGAGTCGTGAAATTGAATTACTAGCAGAATCCAGTGGAACCTGCGGACACGATACATGCACAGTCATGCATAATTAACTCATCGATTAGCCACATACCTTGCATGGAGTAAACAAAAGAGAATGTGCTCAAGACAGAAACACTCACCCAAAATGGTAAGGAAATAGAATATCACTTTTGAGTTCCTGCCTTGAAAAAAACTGCCACAGGTCTTCCTCCACGTCGGCGGGAAAATGTTCTAACACATATGAATTAACGATTTGTGGGTCAATGAACCCAACATCATGGATGTTCCTTATTATGCATTCCCGCTTCTTCATTCTGCATACACAACAAGATAGTTAGGACAATATATATATATATATATATATATATATATATATATATATATATATAGTGCAGCAATGAACGAGATGGGGTAGAAATAAATCACTTACAGAACGTAGCAACTGATGATAGATTTGTCGAGCTCGCGCAGATTGAAAAGCTGGAACAATTCACTCCGATGAATTTGTACATAGTAATGTTTGAAGTGATGCTCGGGTCTAACTTCCGCATAAATATAGTCTTTGGCGTTTTTTAATTTTATGTAAGCCTTGTACCAATTTAGCAGACCTGTCATTTGTGGAGGTAGATCCTTTTCCTGCGCAGGCTCGATGAGAGGCCCATTCGACACATATGTAATTACTACGTCCTTCATTGTTGGCGCCTCATCAAGGCCTAACACTGCACGAAGAGTCAGACCTAAGTTGGCCGCTTGTTCTGTGGCACTCGCTACAGTCAATCCATGTCTGCCGCAGCTGCTATGATATCGGGGCATCCGGACCGGCGGCTTTCACTATGAGAGGGGCGATGGATTGTTTACTCTGTTCCCCGAGCTGGGCAACTTGTTTCCCCTCTTTTTTACTTGCTAATTCTTTCTCGGCCTCCTCCAAGGCTTTCTTCTCCTGCTTCTCCGCCAACTCTTGCTTCTCCTTCAAGATGAGTGACAAAGGATTAACTTGTCAATGCCTACAGATTGTAGACTAGGGTTTTGCTAGAAGTAGAGGGCAAGTAGATCTCGAAGGTTCAGGCGAAGAGTACTCGACGATTATGAAAACTAGGGTTATGTTGACAGTCGATCCTTTCTTTGTCCCTCGACTCCCCTTATATAGGTGGAGCCGAGGGTTTCGTAGTACACAAGTTACAGAGTTCGGGAGGGTTTCGTACCCAACCCGTAAGATTACAAATCTCTATCTTTCCTAATACAAACTATCTTTCCTTAACACTAAATGGGCTTCCAAGTCTTCTTATTCTTCGAGTCTTGGGCTTTGATTAAACTCCGGGTACCATCTTTGGCAGGCCCATTGGGGATGTCAGTAGCCCCCGAGATTTTTCTTGAATCGAAGAATCAAGGGAAATCTCCAATTTTACTCATTACATAATCTTTCGATATGCAATCACTATTTTGTACAGGGATAACGGTAATTGGGGCTAGTTCATCTGACGGATCAGGTACTAGTTAACTGCTCTAGTGGCAATCCGCAAAAACCTACTTCAAAATCACGTCCCTGGACATGATCTCGGGATCCTGGTGTAAACTTCGACGTGCCGCTTAAGGTCTTACCATTCGTCGAGTCCCGGTCATATTTTATCGGTACCTAACGCGTCCGTTAGGATTTTTCTTCGTATCGTTGATACGGAAAATAGTAGCAATCCGCCGTCGAGACGGTGCCACGCCGCCAACGGATCGGGGTCTTACCTTCGCAAAGTTTTGCGGCATTCGAGATTTATTCGCGACTTTTAGCGCTCGAGAATATTTTGTCGAGTGCTTTTCGACTGGAATGGCATATTTTATCGAGTCATATTTGATGACTTATTTTGTCTTCCCGATGGGAGTATATGTAGAGTTATCGTATAACTCGAAATATACTCACTCGTACTTCTTTCTTTTAATAAAATTCATCGGGCACGCGAACAGCGTTCCCGATGGGAGTAGCCCCCGAGGCTACGTCAAGGACTTGTGCTTGGGTGTAGGCTCCACAGATTAGTATTCCTTGCCGCTATATTTTTAATCCTTCTCGATATTTTTATATTTATCGGGTGCGCGACCAGCGCTCCCGATGGGAGTAGCCCCGAGGCTATGAACAAATACTTGTATTTGATCATAGGCTCTTGCCATTTCTATTTTGTCATACTTGAAATTTTCTCTTTTCCAGAGTAGAGCGTTTGGGCAAAAACTTGTATTTGATCAAAGGCTCCCGAGATAATCTTAGGTTGTCGATAAACTTTTGAAGCCTCATAGTCGAGCTTTTCTTTCACCTTGACGACGTCATTGCTGATGATAGCCACGATTTCTGTTTTGGAAACATGCCATTACCGCTTCTTTCACTGCCTTGTGGGTCCAAATTCCTCATCTGATGGACACGTCGTGCAAGTGGGGGACACATGTCCTCCCCTTTTTCTGGCACACGTTCTGTAACCTCGTCAATGTTAAAATACTTTTTTACCCTCGTCTCCACGTAGTTATCATCTCCCGCATACTTTTTCCATCCAACGGTCCGCCGCTTCACCGCACCTCTATATAAGATCTCCTTCTTCTACCTCGAGCACTTCCGCTCGCGCCGTTCCCCTGCTTCTACTTGCAGAACTTCCTCCTGCGCCCCACAATTTCCAGAGCTCATCCCTTCGCAGCTGCATTCCTCCGCCATTGTTGATGCCACCTCGTCGCTTGACCAGGCACAGCACGCCAGATTCATCGATGGCTGCCGCGGATCTAGGAGCCGCGGAGTGGGAAAGGTCCAAGATCACGAACCAGGACCTGAACCTCTTGAAGAAGCTGGGGATTAGCAAGAAACCCAAAGCGGTGTGCTTCCCCAGTGAAGAAAGCTACCCAACCCCTCCAATGGGGTATCGGGTAAGTTTTGTTGATCATCTCATCCGCGGTCTTTCCGCCCCCATTCACCCTTTTCTTCGAGGGTTGCTTTTTGTTTATGGTCTCCAACTTCACCACCTCACGCCCAACTCTATCCTTCATATTTCCATCTTCATCACCCTCTGCGAAGCCTTCCTTGGTGTCCAGCCTAACTGGGCATTATGGAAGCGCATTTTCTTCGCTCGCCGTAATGGCTCTTCCAATGTCGCCTATAATATAGGCGGCGTTGTTATTTCTGTTCGCTCTTCCGTCAACTACTTCGACGTCAAACTCCCTGACTCCGTTCAAGGATGGCGCAAAAAGTGGTTGTATATTCGGGAAGAAAACCATGGATGCGCTGAAGACAATATCCCTCCTTTCGACGGTGCCGAGAAGATCCTTCGCCGCCGTTCTTGGGACGCAGAAGCTACCGAGGAAGAAAGAACTTCGACGGAGGCTCTGATGACTCGCATCCATGAGTTGCAGAATACTCGTGGAAAAGAGTTATCAGGCATCCAAATTACGGCATATTTCCTTAGAACTAGAGTGCAGCCTCTTCAGGCTCGCAAAAACCCTCTCTGGAACTATGCTGGCGATGAAGACACAGATCGTTTGTCGACGAATCTGGAAGTCAAGGATTTGGATAGGCTTGTCCAAAAAAATTCATCTCTCAACAAGAAAGATCCCATCCCTTCCACTTATCGTGTAAAACCATACAGCGCCACCAATGCGCTTCCCAAGGTAAACATTGTCGCTTAATTTGTTATTGCTTTGCTATTTTTGTTGTTACTCCTTTTTTTGACATCCTTTCTTGTTTATATACAGGACCATCCAAATCTTGTTTCGCTTCCTCCCCTTCCTGAAGGTGGAGAAGTCGAAGAAAGGGCGGTTATTTCTGATGATAACCAAGATGCCCCCTCTTTTGCGACTGAACCCGCAGATTCTCGAAAATCTGCGGGATCTGATGAAAAGGAGGCTGCCTCTGAAGCCACTGCGTCGGCACAATCTCCTCCTCTGCTGTTTCTCAAAGAACAAAAGGAAAAGGAATGATGCCGAAGATTCCGGCACCTCCAAGCCCGAAGAAGCTGTTCCTTCCCGCCAGAAGGCAGCTTATGATCCATACCTCGAGACCCTCATCAGCTCGTAAGTTCCTTCTCTCTGTTTATTTGCACTTGAAGATTTTTGTCTATCTTGATTTTTATGTTGTCGACATTTATTCGTAGTGATGATGAAGAAGAAGTACCAACTGCTGATGTGGCTGCTCGAACGAGTACGTCACATACATTAGTCGCCTCGGAGACGCCAGTTGAAGGAGAAGAAACTTCGCCTCCTCAACAAAATGTCGGCACTGCTACTCCTCCTTCAAGCCCCCTTGTTCCTTCACCAAAAAGGGCAAGGGTTGAAACGATCCCGGAGCCTACTCTTCAATTGAGTAGCTCCTCTAACCCTCTCTTGGATGATGTAAGTTCTTAATTTGCTTGTCGCTGTCTATATTTTCTCCATTTGCTTCTACGTGCCGTCATTTTTCCCATACCGACATTTTCTTTCTTTGTCTTTCCTTGATAGCCTATGATCAAAGAGCTTCTTCGCATCGGTGCCCAATTCGTTGGGTACCGTGATTACGCCAGTAAACTGAAGGTAGTGGCTGCTCCTTTTTGCTTCTGCTTCCTTACTGCTTTGTTGTCGACGTTTTTAGCTAATCTTGTCTTTCTTTACAGAAAAACTGGCAGAAGCCAACGAACGTGCTGACACACTTGCTCAAAAATTAGAGCAAAGTGAGGAGGCTCGTAAGAAAGCTGAGTCAGATGCTGTTCAAGCTAGGCGAGAAGCTGACAAAGCCAAGGCTGATGCTGCTAGTGTCGGAGATCTTCGGAAACGTCTGCACGCTGCCGAGACTTCGTTAAGCGAGCACATAACTGCACAATCTGCTCGCGAAGAAGCGATCACCAAACGTATAAGGACACAAAATCGCCGCTTTGTCAGTAAGTATCTGCACCACTTCATATCCTTTGGATTTTTCTTTTTTGCACTTGTTTGTTGATCGGATTTTCTTTTTATTTTGACAGATAAGACCTCTCAAGAATTTGAACTTGAAGATCCCGACAATGATCCTCTTCTTGACGCCGTTTCGTTCCTTGAATTTCATGGGACAGAAGCGCGTGAGGGCATTGATGAAGCCAGGACAGGGCTGTCGCGGCTCTTCCCCTACTTCTTCCCGAAGAAAGAGGAGCCCGCAACTTTCCTTACCCTTGCCAAGTGCTTCAATCCTCCCGAAGATCTTGGGCTGAAGATGCGCCATGAAAATATGAAGGTTGCCGTTGAAAGCACTGTTGCCTTGGTTGCTGACAGTCAACAAACCATTGACTGGGCGAAAGTGGGCAACACGGAGCAGATAGAACAAGCAAAATGGCGATCATTGATCAAGGCGGCGAAGCTGAATACGAAGAAAATCCTAGCCTATCTCGGGATCAAACCATCTTCGACTCCTAGCTCGTCAAAGCCGGAGGTCTAATTGAATGCCTTTGCCTTTTCTACTTTTTGCTTTCTTTATTTCTTTTGTTGTTGTCGCCATTCTAGCCTTGGCGACAATTACTCTGTTAGTCCTTTTGGAGAACTTCTTTTGTAATGACCATGTAAACTTTCTAGAAAGCAATGAAATTCCTCTTGGTACTATCATTGATCCTGGGATTTTCTTTTCCAGTTAATATTTGATAATTATTCAACCAACCCTTGCTCTCCCGATGCTGCCTGCATCTTCCTTCTCGAAGAAAGTAAAAGCCGATGATAATCTCCTTGAAGGTTCTTCATGCAAACCTGTGTCGGAAGATTTACAAGAACTTCGACAACAACTTCAATCCATGAAGAAACAAACTTTGGCAATGATGGAACAATCTCGGAAAGCGTCTGAACAAGAAGAACTTGCTCTTCAACAAGCCAAAGAGGCTATGGTTGCCAAAGATGTTGCTGTATTGGAAGCAGAAGGAGCTGCTACCCGAGAAAATAGCATGCTCGAACTAATGTTGGAAGCTAGCACAGATATGTTAGGTATGTATCTCCAACCTTATGGTGCCTCTTCTTTATTTTGCTGTGCTTTCTTCCAAATTTCTTGCCTTGTTGCCTAATAGGCTCGGTTCTTGATGCTGCCGCCGAGGATCAAAGAGTGAATGAGAGGACGAATCTTCTTGTCAATCTTTCCCTTAATCATGGCTGTTTATTTTGGGCCACCCCTGAACGAACCCAGCAGATTGTCAGGTTCCAAGATCGTGCTTGCCAAGTGCGCGAATTTCTCAGTTTTTGCACGACGACATTAACCCTTGTTTTCAAGACTTTGTTTCCTCGAAATGAAGTTCCGACAACTCTTCCTGACTTGCTGGAGGCCTTCAGAGATGCTCCTCGTATTCATAATTTTGTGCGAGCTCAATTGACTGCTGGAGCAAGATTTTCCATGATTATGATACATATTTGCCATCCAAAATTAGACCTGACGAAGATTGTCGTTGATTGCCTGGCGAAAAAAACGCGGCGGAAGAATAATATTGATGCAATCAATGAAATGGTGACTCATGTGGCCGAGTCGATGATAGATGAGCTTCTTCGGATGGACTCAGAATTCTTCGTCAAGGGATCTTATGCTGAGCATAAAACAACCAGAGGCTTGTCAATAGATACTATTTTAGGTTCTGACTGATTTGTTCCATATTGTAAAACTTTGTCGAAGAAATTTGTTGTATATCACAAAGTGCTCTATATTGTTGGAGCCCCCGAGCCTTTTGGCTGGAGTTTGTACTATTTTTCTCTTTCAAAGATTTCTTCTTGTGTTGTAATAAAACATCTTGATGGGCTGCAGGATCTTGGTGTCGAAGTTCTATATTTCTGTTTGCCGGGTTTTTGGACCAAAGCGATGAGATTTTCTGACGTGTATACTATATTTAACATTACCAGCTTCCGATTTATGTATTTGGCGAGGTATTATTGTACCAAGGTGAAATATTTTCAGTAAATCGAGTTTGTCTGTTTTGATACTTGAAGGTGTAGAGCCCCCGAGTGTGTCGACGAATAAGAAGTATATCTTTACTATTTTTATTATATTGCAGCACCGCGAGCCCGCCTCATTAAAAACCTTTCCCGGCCCCACTCGGTGCCCCGAAAAAGGAAAAGAGTGCGTCTGAAAACTCGCGGGCGTTTCGGTACATTGTATGTTTACAGAGGAGACTATATTTCGGTATCTAGGCGTAAAAACGCCTGAGCTGCGCCACGTTCCAAGGATTTGGCTCAACGTTCCCCGTCTTCTTGTCCTTGATTCTGTATGCTCCTCCTTCGATTACTTCTGTGACGATGTAGGGCCCAAGCCATGGTGACTCGAGTTTTTCATGACTTTTTTGGTTGAGTCGCAAAACTAAATCACCAACTTGGAAAGATCTTGGCCGCAATCGTCGACTGTGGTAATTCTTCAGGTCCTGTTGATATTTAGCGACTCGTGACAGGACTTCGTCTCGAGCTTCGTCAAGTGCATCGACGTCGTCCTCCAAAGCTTGTCTCGAGGTCTTCATCGTATTCAGTGACTCTTGGAGAATCATGCTCTATTTCTATCGGCAGGACGCTTCGGCTCCATGGACCATAAAAAACGGCGTTTCCTGCGTTGCCGTATTTGGTGTTGTTCGGATACTCCACAACACACTTGGCAGCTCCTCTGGCCAAGTATGCCGAGCTTTTTCCAATGGTCCTAGCAGGCGTTTCTTGATACCATTGCAGATGATGCCATTGGCTTTCTCGACTTGACCGTTGGTCTCTGGATGTGCAACAGACGCAAAACTCAATTTGATGCCCACTTCTGCGCAGTATGCTTTGAACTCCTTGGAGGTAAAATTACTGCCGTTATCTGTGACAATGCTATGAGGGACTCCAAATCTGAAGACGATGCTTTTTACGAACTTAATCGCCGACGCGCCGTCCGGTGAATTTATCGTCTTTGCTTCTATCCACTTTGTAAATTTGTCGACGGCGACAAGCATATACTCATAACCTCCTGGCGAAGCTTTGTGTAGTTTTCCCACCATGTCGAGGCCCCATTGAGCAAAGGGCCAAGATAGTGGGATTGGCATAAGTTCTGCTGCGGGAGAGTGAGGTTTGGCGGCAAATCTTTGGCACGCGTCGCAAGTTCTCACTATTTCCTTCGCGTCCTCTATTGCTGTTAACCAGTAAAATCCTGCTCTGAAAACTTTGGCCGCGATAGCTCGGCTACTCGCGTGGTGGCCGCATATTCCTTCATGCACATCTTTTAGGATGATTCTTCCTTCTTCGGGTGTAACACATCTCTGTAGCACGCCCGAAATGCTTCGTTTGTACAACTCCCCTTTTATCACAGTAAAAGCTTTTGATCTCCTAATTATTCGCCTTGCTTCAACTGGATCGTCGGGTATTGTTTTCCTTAGGATGTATGATATGTACGCCTGCATCCATGGAATTTGCACCATCATGACTAGCTCTTGCTCCTCTTCGTCTTCTACTGTATCGTTGGTGGTACTCGAAGATTTTTCTTTTTTCTCCTTTTTTATTTTCGCTGGCTTTGTTGATCTCTCGCTTATCTCTTCCCAAAACACGCCTGGAGGAATCGCGAGACACTGTGACCCGATGTTTGCAAGAACATCGGCTTCATCGTTACTCAGCCTGCTGATGTGATTTACCTCGCATCCATCAAATAATTTCTCCAGCTCATTGTACACCTCTTTGTATGCTATCATACTTTCGTTGACTGCATCACATTGATTCATAACCTGCTGTGCCACCAATTGTGAATCGCCGAAGATTTTCAATCGAGTTGCACCACAAGCTTTCGCCATCTTCATCCCATGTATGAGAGCTTCATATTCTGCTTCGTTGTTAGACGCGTTTGGAAACGTCATCCTTAAGACATATTTCAATTTGTCGCCTTCAGGTGATACCAATATTACACCTGCTCCAGCTCCTTCTAACCTTTTGGACCCGTCGAAATTCATGGTCCAAGTTCTCGATAAATCTGGAGGCCCCGTGTTTTGTAGCTCCATCCACTCTCAATGAAATCTGGTAAGATCTGCGATTTTATTGCCTTTCTTTTTCATACGTGATGTCCAGGGGAAAGTTCTATTCCCCAAAAGGAGACACGACCGTAGCTTCTGGGTTGTTTAGTATATTTGACAAGGGAGCTTCATTGACCACTATTATCGGATGCGCCGAAAAATAGTGTCGCAATTTTCTTCCGTCGTGAATACTCCATACGCCGTTTACGATATTGCGGGTACCGTGTTTTGAGGGTGATAGTACTTCGCTGATGAAATATCTGGCCTCTGAACTCCATGAAGCTTGCCTTCTTCTTCTCTCTCGACTACTAGGGCTGCTGACCACCTGAGGTGTGGCTGCAATGTATAAGAGGAGAGGTTCTTTCTCTTTAGGCGCCACCAATATCGGTGGTGTCGAAATTGCCCGCTTGAGGTTCTCGAAGGCTCTATCTGCTTCTTCGTTCCATTGAAATTTTCCCCCTGTTTGATCAATGCATAGAACGGTAACGCCTTTTCTCCTAGCCTGGCGACGAATCGCTTAAAGTGCGACTCGCCCCGTTATTGTTGTATTTCTTTCAACTTTGTTGGCTTTCTCATAGTCACTATGGCCTGGATTTTTTCAGGGTTGGCTTCAATCCCTCTTGTTGATACTAAGAACCCGAGAAGTTCTCCTGGGAACTCCAAAAGAGCACTTTGTCGGGTTCGACTTGAGGCAAAACTTGTCGAGGTTATCGAAGGTTTCCTTCAAATCTTCGATCAAGTCGACCCTTTCTTTGACGTTATTACGACATCGTCAATGTAGACTTGCACATTTTTCCCGATCTGTGTTGCTAGGCATCTGCATCATCCGCCGATATGTTGCTCCCGCGTTTTCAAACCAAAGGGCATTGTTTTGTAGCAAAACACGCCATAAGGTGTGATGAACGCTGTCTTGGCTTCATCTCTTCTTTTAATCTGATCTGGTTATAACCAGAGTATGCGTCAAAGGAAGGAAAGACGTTCACATCCTGCCGTGGAGTCGATGATTTGATCGATCCTTGGGAGGGGAAAGTGATCCTTGGGACAATGTTTATTGAGACACGTGAAGTCGACGCACATGCGAAGGACTATTGTATGTTTTTTCGGCACCATCACTGGGTTAGCTACCCATGTGGCTTCTGTAGATATTTCTCTGATGAAACCAGCATCTTTGAGTCGATCTATTTCCGATAACATGGCTTTGCGGCTCCGAAAAACGCCGCAAAGGTTGCTTTACTGGTCTTGCGAGAGGATCCAAATTGAGGTGGTGCTCGGCAAGTTCCCTGGGTACTCCTGGCATGTCAGCTGGACACCATGCGAAGATTTTCCAGTGCTCACGGAGGAACTTGACGAGCGCTTTCCTATGCGACATCCATGTTTGCTGCAATGGAAGTCGTTTTCTTTGGGTCTGTCGGGTGGATCTGTACCTCTTTTGAATCCTTGGTTGTGTTGCTCCTTAGAAGATCTCCCTACTTCTGGTAACACATCATAATCAGTGAACCTTGGCGCCGCATACTCTGCTTGCATCCCGAAAGTTTCTGATAGTCGATGAAAATCCTTGTCGCATTTATCGGATAACGCAAAACTTCCTTTGATTGTGATAGGTCCCTTGGGCCCAGGCAACCTCCACAACAGATATGTGTGTGGTACTGCCATGAACCTGGCATACGCTGGTCGTCCCAATAGAGCGTGATATTGCGACGGGAAATCCACAACTTCGAACTCCAAATTCTCTATCCTGTAGTTTTCTCGGGTTCCAAACTGAACGTCGAGGTTGATCTTGCCTAATGGGTAACTTGGCTTCTCTGGTGTAATCCCGTGGAAACGTGTGTCGTTGGTTTCAAGTTTGCCAGGGATATGTTCATCTTCCTCAATGTATCATACATAAGGTTTAAGCTGCTGCCGCCATCTATGAAAACTCTCGACACGTCAAAACCAGCGATTACTGCGGGTAAGATGAGTGCTGATTGTCCTGGTCGAGGAACTTGCTGCGGATGGTCTGCGATTGTGAAGCCGATGTCTTGCCCCGACCAATTTAAGTACTCGATTGTTGGTGGAGGCATCTTCTCTGCCATGAACACTTGTCGTGAGATTACCTTCTGCGCCCTGTTGGATGGCCTAGCTTTCTGAATCATCGAGACCGCACCGTTAGAATTAGGATCAACATATGGAGGTGGATGTGGTGCTGCCGCTATTCTGAGCTGGTGCCGATTTTCGTCCGTAATTGCGGGAGGAGGTGGAAGGTGGATCTCGCTCCTTGGCCCCTGGGGGTTTCTATTCACGGCTTGGGCATTTGCGATTCCTGCGGCTCGCAACATTGCCTGAAAATTTCGGCAGTCTTTCTGGAGATGCCCTGACTGCCTCTTTCCATTATTATCGAGATAAAAGTGCATTTGACACGGACCGTTCATCATTTCTTCGGGAGACACATAATGTCTTTGAAACCTTGGTCCATTGTTTTGTCTGTTGCCACGAGAATCGCCTCTATTGTCGCCTTGATGCTCGTTACTCCTTTGATAGTCGTCTCGACTGTTTCCTCCAGGATTTCCTCGAAAGCCAGCCGATATATGACCAGGAGCATCATTGTTGTAGAACTGGCGAGAAAATCGCCTTCTATTTTGATAATTTCGACCACGATCCTCTTCTGGCGACCTGTGTCGCTTGTTATATATTGCGTCTTCTCCATCTGCCCACTTATTGGCTATCTCCATGAGTGCTGATATGGTCTTAGGGTTAGTTCTCCCTAAGTCCTCGACGAAGTCTCCTCGCCCCTGCGACGAACGCATCTATTGCTCTCTCGTCAGATATATCTTCTGCCGAGTTTTTTATAATGTTCCACCGCTATATATATTTTCTCATCGACTCGTCATGTTTTGTCGACACGCTCTCAACTCTTCCAATGACGGGTTTCTTGCAGGTGGATCGGAAATTTTTCACAAAGATATCCTCAAAGTTATCCCAGCTGTCGATGGAACTGGGGGAGTTTCTTTATCCAAGATCTCGCGGCACCGCTCAATTGAACTTGGATACTTTGCATGGCTGTTGCTCTGGTTCCTCCTACCAGCTTTACCATCTCTAGATAATCTACGAGCCAATCCTCGGGATCTTGCAGGCCGTCGAATTTCTTGAAATTTTCGGGTAGCTTGAACCCTTTTGGGACTCGAGTCTTTCGAACTCTTCTCGTGAAGCACGGGAGTCCACACATATCTTCGTCGGCAACTTCTGGTGAGTGCTGACGCTCCCTTCTTTCTTGTCGCGCTCTATCCACCCTAACTTGGACTGCTGTGTCTCTTGCTCCACTTGTTCTTGGTGGGTCTTGAACTGCTGCAGTGGGTCGTGGACTATTTTGCCTAGGATTTTCTTCGGGAGGCGTTGTTGCAAACGCTGTTCCCATAACTCCTACTCCAGCCATCGCCATATTGAACAATGTTTCTCTCGGGTCTCCAGGGGTGGTCTGGACGCTAAGATGTAAGCTTGTGTTGCCATGTAACCTGCCTTGGCGTTTTTGGGATGATATTTCCCCTTTCATCAATCGACATAAAGGACATGTCGAGATTTTGAATTATGTTTCCTCTCTCTGCTTCGGGTATGTTTTGCAACCGAGACATTGCTCTCCTCCGAGCTTCTCTGTGACTATCTCCCGAAGTTCCGATTGTCGACTTAAATCTGCTCGGCGTCTGCTTGATGCGGAAGCTGCCTCTTTTCTTCTATTTAGTGATGCTGTCTGTTTTTCCAACTCTCTGCTTACTCGAGCAAGTCTATATTGATATGCTTGTAATTCTTGTACAGTAGCAGTGGTGGTCATAGGTTCTGAACCATCCATGGCTCTTGCAGCCCTATCCCATGCTGCTTGCGGGAGCTGTACTCTTTCTCGGGGTGAGGACCCGACGTATTTAGTGCCTAGGCCTTTTCTGAGATCAGCGGGATCGATGTAAGGATTTCCCAAATCATCGAAAGCCTCTGACGTTTCTGGTTCTGATCGGCCTGCCTCTTCTATCGCATAGATCTGATGATATTTTGCGTATTGATTTTTGTCAGGATTGGTGACACCATCATATAGAGTGGTGAAGACCTTTCCGATGGCGACATTTGTCGATGAAGTTAAAGCTGTCGACGCTGTCGGAGTCTGCTTATAAAGGAGTCCGCAGACGACTCGAAGGATGTGTTGCTGAAGATCTTGGCGAGCTTTCCGCTTGCCTTGCTGTCGACGAAGCGTGGCGACGAAAACTTCTCGTCACTCGACGAAAAGTTAGAATCGACCGCTAAAAATTCCGACGAGATCGGAACTTCGAGACGGTAGGATCCTTCCTTGTTGACGCCAAATCGGAATTCTCCGAACGTCATGACGATGGGCTCCTCCAGATGGGCACATGCATCCATACGGGAGGGCGGGTGAGGAATAAAATCGAATAGATCAGTTTTTCCCTGGTTACCTCGATCCATCGCATTGCTTGCCACCGACGAAGTCGACGATCTTGAACGTGCCATCGAGATCAGCTCCTTGCAACCTCTAATTCCACAGACGGCGCCAATTGACAAGGGATTAACTTGTCAATGCCTACAGATTGTAGACTAGGGTTTTGCTAGAAGTAGAGGGCAAGTAGATCTCGAAGGTTCAGGCGAAAAGTACTCGACGATTATGAAAACTAGGGTTATGTTGACAGTAGATTCGATCCTTTCTTTGTCCCTCGACTCCCCCTTATATAGGAGGCAGAGCCGAGGGTTTCGTAGTACACAAGTTACAGAGTTCGGGAGGGTTTCGTACCCAACCCGTAAGATTACAAATCTTTATCTTTCCTAATACATACTATCTTTCCTTAACACTAAATGGGCTTCCAAGTCTTCTTATTCTTCGAGTCTTGGGCTTTGATTAAACTCCGGGTACCATCTTTGGCAGGCCCATTGGGGATGCCTATGTCAATGAGTGCTTGCCTACGAAGTTCACGTGAATAGTCGTCAGGCAGATTCTTCGCGGCTTGGGACGGTTCGGTCAAAAATGACTTAGCCCACTTCTTTTGCTTGTCAGAATATACTGGCTTGGGCTCGGGCTCTCTTTTCGCCTTGCATTCCGCCTTCCATTTCTCATGGTGAGCAGCTGCGGCCGCGTCGACTTCCTCGGCACTACGTTCCCAAGGCCTTGTGGGGAGAGGCTTCAGTGATGGCTCCGGTACCTTTGTGATCTTAGGTACATAAGGCTCCGGGTTAATAGTCCAGGACTGCTTCCGCTTCTTTGCCGGGGGCGGCTGCTTCTTCGCCGGAGGTGGACTGGGGGGCGGCGTCTGCTTACCCGCCGGAGGTGAATTGGGGGGCGGCGTCGGCTGACGTGAAGGAGGTGTAGGTGAACCACCACCACCGCCGCCGCCGCCGCCACCACCACCGGAGGGGGGTGGACTTGTTCGCCTTGGCGCCTCGTCTGGAAACTTGATAAACTTCTTTTTCCAGAGAATAAACTGGCGCTTGATGATACGTCTCCAACGTATCGATAATTTCTTATGTTCCATGCCACATTATTGATGATATCTACATGTTTTATGCACACTTTATGTCATATTCGTGCATTTTCTGGAACTAACCTATTAACAAGATGCCGAAGTGCCAGTTCTTGTTTTCTGCTTTTTGGTTTCGAAATCCTAGTAACAAATATTCTCGGAATCGGACGAAATCAAGACCGGATTCCTATTTTCCCGGAACCATCCGAACACACGAGAACCGCCGGAGAGGGGCCACAGGCCCCAGATGATACTTGGCGCGGCCGAGAGGGGCCGCGCCGCTATGGTGTGGCCCCTGTCAGCCCTCTGCGCCGCCTCTTCGCCTATATAAAGCCTCCGTCGCGAAACCCTAGGGCATACGACGAAACCCACGAAACCTTCCGGAGCCGCCGTCATCGAAGCCAAGATCCGGGGACAGGAGTCTCTGTTCGGCACCCTGCCGGACGGGAAGTGCCCGGAAGGCTCCTCCATCGACACCGCGCCATCTCCACCGCCATCTTCATCACCGCTGCTCCCATGAGGAGGAGTAGTTCTCCATCGAGCTCGGGGCTGTACCGGTAGCTATGTGGTTCATCTCTCTCCTATGTAGTTCAATACAATAATCTCATGAGCTGCCTTACATGATTGAGATTCATATGATGATGCTTGTAATCTAGATGTCATTATGCTAGTCAAGTGGGTTTTACTTATGTGATCTCCGGAGACTCCTTGTCCCACGTGTGTAAAGGTGACAGTGTGTGCACCGTGTGGGTCTCTTAGGCTATATTTCACGAAGTACTTATTCACTGTTGAAGAGCGTAGTGAAGTGCTTATTTATATCTCTTTATGATTGCAATGTGCATCGTATCACAATTTATCTATGTGCTACTCTAGTGATGTGTTATTAAAGTAGTTTTATTCCTCCTGCATGTGTGCAAAGGTGACAGTGCGTGCACAGTGTTAGTACTTGGTTTATGCTATGATCATGATCTCTTGTACATTGCGAAGTTAACTATTGCTATGATAATATTGATGTGATCTATTCCTCCTACATATGCATGAAGGTGACAGTGTGCATGCTATGCTAGTACTTGGTTTAGTCTTTTGATCTATCTTACACTTAAGGTTACTTAAACATGAGCATTATTGTGGAGCTTGTTAACTCCGGCATTGAGGGTTCGTGTAATCCTACGCAATGTGTTCATCATCCAACAAAAGTGTAGAGTATGCATTTATCTATTCTGTTATGTGATCAATGTTGAGAGTGTCCACTAGTGAAAGTGTAATCCCTAGGCCTTGTTCCCAAATACTGCTGAGTTACTACTGCTTGTTTACTGTTTTACTGTGTTACTACTGCTGCAATACTACCACCATCAACTACACGCCCGCAAGCTATTTTCTGGCACCGTTGCTACTGCTCATATATATTCATACCACCTGTATTTCACTATCTCTTCGCCGAACTAGTGCACCTATTAGGTGTGTTGGGGACACAAGAGACTTCTTGCTTTGTGGTTGCGGGGTTGCATGAGAGGGATATCTTTGACCTCTTCCTCCCTAAGTTCGATAAACCTTGGGTGATCCACTTAAGGGAAAACTTGCTGCTGTTCTACAAACCTCGCACTTGGAGGCCCAACACGTCTACAGGAAAGGAGGGGGAACGTAGACATCAAGCTATTTTCTGGCGCCGTTGCCGGGAGGAAAGGTAAAAGGTACTCACACTCCGGATCTCGGCTACTAAGCTATTTTCCGGCGCCATTGTAAGTACTCGAAGCTATTTCCTTTAGACTCTGCAATTGCGATATTTGGTTTCTTGTTTACACTAGTTAGGCATAATGGAAAACAACAAAAATATGAGAGATCTTTATGAACTTTATCTTGAATTAGGACATGATGTGTTTGAAGAGAGAATTAAAAAACCCATGGAACTTTATATGCATGATAATGGGAATGTTATTAGTATGAATGCTTTGAACACCATTGTTGCTAATGCTATGGAAAATTCTAAGCTTGGGGAAGCTGGCTTTGATGATATTTTTAGTCCCCCAAGCATTGAGGAGAAAATTTACTTTGATGATACTTTGCCTCCTATTTATGATGATTATAATGATAGTAGTCTTTTGTTACCACGTTATGGAGGATAAATTTGATTATGATTACAATATACCTACTATATTTGATAGCTACTTGGTTGAATTTGCTCCCACTACAACTAATAAAATTGATTATGCTTATGTGGAGAGTAATTATTTTATGCATGAGACTCATGATAAGAATGCTTTATGTGATAGTTATATTGTTGAGTTTGCTCATGTTGCTACTGAAAGTTATTATGAGAGAGGAAAATATGGTTGTAAAAATTTTCATGTTACTAAAACACCTCTCTATGTGCTGAAATTTTTGAAGCTACACTTATTTTATCTTCCTATGCTTGTTACTTTGCTCTTCATGAACTTGTTTATTTACAAGATTCCTATGCATAGGAAGCATATTAGACTTAAATGTGTTTTGAATTTGCTTTTTGATTCTCTCTTTTGCTTCAACTCTCTTATGTGAGCATCATTAAAACTGCTGAGCCCATCTTAATGGCTATAAAGAAAGAACTTCTTGGGAGATAACCCATGTGTTATTTTGCTACAGTAATTTGTTTTATATTTGTGTCTTGGAAGTTGTTTACTACTGTAGCAACCTCTCCTTATCTTAGTTTTGTGTTTTGTTGTGCCAAGTAAAGTTTCTATGTCAAAGTTGATGTTATATTTGGGATTGCTGCGCAGAAACAGCATTGCTGTCTGTCACGAATCTGGGCCTATTTCTCTGTAGAAAATTCGAAAAATCTGCCAATTTACGAGCGTGATCCTCAGATATGTACGCAACTTTCATTAGTTTTGAGTTTTTCCATTTGAGCAAGTCTGGTGCCATTTCTAAATTCGTCTTTACGGATTGTTCTGTTTTTGACAGATTCTGCCTTTTATTTCGCATTGCCTCTTTTGCTATGTTGGATTCATTTCTTTGATCCATTAATTTCCAGTAGCATTATGCAATGTCCAGAAGTGTTAAGAATGATTGTGTCACCTCTGAACATGTGAATTTTTGATTATGCACTAACCCTCTACTGAGTTTGCTTGAAGTTTGGTGTGAAGGAAGTTTTCAAGGGTCAATAGAAGAGGGTGATATAATGTGATCGAGAAGAGTGAAAGGTCTAAGCTTGGGGATGCCCGGTGGTTCATCCCTGCATATTTTAAGAAGACTCAAGCATCTAAGCTTGGGGATGCCCAAGGCATCCCCTTCTTCATCGACAACTTATCAGGTTTCTTCTAGTGAAACTATATTTTTATTCGGTCACATCTTATGTACTTTACTTGGAGCGTCTGTGTGCTTTTATTTTTGTTTTTTGTTTTGTTATCTTAGTTCTCTGAATAAGTTCATCCTTGTGTGGGAGAGAGACACGCTCCGCTGGTTCGTGAACACATGTGTTCTTAGCTCATAATATTCATGGCGAAGTTTCTTCTTCGTTAAATTGTTATATGGTCGGAATTGGAAAATGCTACATGTAGTAATTGCTATAATGTCTTGGGTAATGTGATACTTGGCAATTGTTGTGCTCATGATTAAGCTCTTGCATCATATGCTTTGCACCCACTAATGAAGAAATACATAGAGCTTGCTAAAATTTGATTTGCATATTTGGTTTCTCTAAGGTCTAGATAATATCTAGTATTGAGTTTTGAACAACAAGGAAGATGGTGTAGAGTCTTATAATGTTTACAATATGTCTTTTATGTGAGTTTTGTTGCACCTGTTCATCCTTGAGTTTGCTTCAAATAACCTTGCTAGCCTAAACCTTGTATCGAGAGGGAATACTTCTCATGCATCCAAAATCCTTGAGCCAACCACTATGCCATTTGTGTCCACCATACCTGCCTACTACATGGTATTTCTCCGCCATTCCAAAGTAAATTGCTTGAGTGCTACCTTTAAACAAATTCAAAAGTTATTACCTCTTATTTGTGTCAATGTTTTATAGCTCATGATGAAGTATGTGGTGTTTATCTTTCAATCTTGTTGGGCAACTTTCACCAATGGACTAGTGGCTTCATCCGCTTATCCAATAATTTTGCAAAAAGAGCTGGCAATGGGATTCCCAGTCCCAAATTAATTAACAAAAATAGACACTCCTACATGGTATGTGATTGTTGGACGGCACCGAAGGATTCGGTTAGCCATGGCTTGAGAAAGAAAAGGTGGGGAGGAGTGTCATCATAATAAAACTAAAATAAAAAGGCACTCCTTCATGGTATGAGATTGTTGGCAGGCACCCGAGGATTCGGTTAGCCATGGTTTGTGAAAGAAAGGTTGGAAGGAGTGCCACCCAAAAATAAAATAAAATGGGAGCCGCTCTTTGAAGGTTTGTCTGGCAAGGGGGTTAGAGTACCCGCTACCATTCGTTGACAACAACAAACACCTCTCAAAACTTTATTTTTATGCTCTCTTTATGTTTTCAAAATAAAAGCTCTAGCACAAATATAGCAATCGATGCTTTCCTCTTTGAAGGACTTTCTTTTACTTTTATGTTGAGTCAGTTCACCTATTTCTCTCCATCTCAAGAAGCAAACACTTGTGTGAACCGTGCATTGATTCCTACATACTTGCATATTGCACTTGTTATATTACTTTGTGTTGACAATATCCATGAGATATACATGTTATAAGTTGAAAGCAACCGCTGAAACTTAATCTTCCTTTGTGTTGCTTCAATACCTTTACTTTGATTTATTGCTTTATGAGTTAACTCTTATGCAAGACTTATTGATGCTTGTCTTGAAGTACTATTCATGAAAAGTCTTTGCTTTATGATTCACTTGTTTACTCATGTCATTACCATTGTTTTGATCGCTGCATTCATTACATACATATGCTTACAATAGTATGATCAAGGTTATGATGGCATGTCACTTAAGAAATTATCTTTGTTATCGTTTTACCTGCTCGGGACGAGCAGAACTAAGCTTGGGGATGCTGATACGTCTCCAACGTATCGATAATTTCTTATGTTCCATGCCACATTATTGATGATATCTACATGTTTTTGCACACTTTATGTCATATTCGTGCATTTTGGAACTAACCTATTAACAAGATGCCGAAGTGCAGTTCATTTCTGCTGTTTTTGGTTTCAGAAATCCTAGTAACGAAATATTCTCGGAATCGGACGAAATCAAGACCCAGATTCCTATTTTTCCCGGAACCATCCGAACACACGAGAGCCGCGAGAGAGGGGCCACGGGGCCCCGGATGATACCTGGCGCGGCCGGAAGGGGGGGTCGCGCCGCCCTATGGTGTGGCCCCCGTCGCCCTCCCGCCGCCTCTTCGCCTATATAAAGCCTCCGTCGCGAAAACCCTAGGGCATACGACGAAACCCACAGAAACCTTCCAGAGCCGCCGTCATCGCGAAGCCAAGATCTGGGGGACAGGAGTCTCTGTTCCGGCACCCTGCCGGAGCGGGGAAGTGCCCCGGAAGGCTCCTCCATCGACACCGCTGCCATCTCCACCGCCATCTTCATCACCGCTGTTGCTCCCATGAGGAGGGAGTAGTTCTCCATCGAGGCTCGGGCTGTACCGGTAGCTATGTGGTTCATCTCTCTCCTATGTAGTTCAATACAATAATCTCATGAGCTGCCTTACATGATTGAGATTCATATGATGATGCTTGTAATCTAGATGTCATTATGCTAGTCAAGTGGGTTTTACTTATGTGATCTCCGAGACTCCTTGTCCCACGTGTGTAAAGGTGACAGTGTGTGCACCGTGTGGGTCTCTTAGGCTATATTTCACGAAGTACTTATTCACCGTTGAAGAGCGTAGTGAAGTGCTTATTTATATCTCTTTATGATTGCAATGTGCATCGTATCACAATTTATCTATGTGCTACTCTAGTGATGTGTTATTAAAGTAGTTTTATTCCTCCTGCATGTGTGCAAAGGTGACAGTGCGTGCACCGTGTTAGTACTTGGTTTATGCTATGATCATGATCTCTTGTAGATTGCGAAGTTAACTATTGCTATGATAATATTGATGTGATCTATTCCTCCTACATATGCATGAAGGTGACAGTGTGCATGCTATGCTAGTACTTGGTTTAGTCTTTTGATCTATCTTACACTTAAGGTTACTTAAACATGAGCATTATTGTGGAGCTTGTTAACTCCGGCATTGAGGGTTCGTGTAATCCTACGCAATGTGTTCATCATCCAACAAAAGTGTAGAGTATGCATTTATATATTCTGTTATGTGATCAATGTTGAGAGTGTCCACTAGTGAAAGTGTAAGATCTAGGCCTTGTTCCCAAATCCTGAGTTACTCACGCTTGTTTCTTTGTTTTCCGTGTTACTACTGCCGCAATACTACCACCATCAACTACACGCCAAAGCTATTTTGGCACCGTTGCTATGCTCATATATATTCATACCACCGTATTTCACTATCTCTTCGCCGAACTAGTGCACCTATTAGGTGTGTTGGGGACACAAGAGACTTCTTGCTTTGTGGTTGCGGGGTTGCATGAGAGGGATATCTTTGACCTCTTCCTCCCTGAGTTCGATAAACCTTGGGTGATCCACTTAAGGAAAACTTGCTGCTGTTCTACAAACCTCTGCACTTGGAGGCCCAACACTGTCTACAGAAAGAACTGGCACTTGACACCTCCAAGTCTTCTCTCCCCTTCGGGTGTAGCAATGTCAATCTCCAGGTCCTCAAACCCTGGGACTATGTCCTCCACCGTGACACGAGCATAGCCATCTGCAATGGGGTTGTTGTGGTGGAGTGCTCCAGGCTCACATGGCAAAGCACTGCCGATGGCTACCTTCGTGGACATGTTCCCAGTAGGATAATGCAGATGACATTCTTTCATCGCCTTTACATCGTCCACGGGGTAGCGAGGAGGCTCCGGTGCAGTAATTTGGATCTCCGGTGCATCAGTAGCCGGCTGGACCTCCGTGGAAGCCACGCTGCTTCTCCGCTGCTGGCTTCCGAGATCCGCTGGATGATCTTCATGCGTCCCAGCTGCCGATAGTATAGACAGGGTTTTCTTCATCTCATCGACTTCCGATGCCAACCGCGCCACAACATCTGCATCCCGATCCGACTTTCTCTTACGGCTTCTGTAACCGTATGGGTCATCGTCCTGGGAGAACCCTTCTTTCCACGTAATGTTCCCGGGCATGCCTCGTACACGTCCTCCGTGTTCAGGATTCCCGAGGGCTCTTGTCAGCGCGTCGTTCTCTCTGTTGAACTTGATCTTCCTCTTGAGCATCCCTCATTGCGTCAATAAGGGCTTGGGTGGGTTTAAACATTTTGTTCCCGTAAACACACGCCCCTGTCTCCGGGTCTAGCGTTCCCCCATGCCCGTACCACCAGCTTTTGGCCCTTCGGTCCCATCCCTCCGTACCTGGACGGATTCCTCGCCTCCTCGGCTCGTTCTCCATCTTCTCCCACTTAGGCTCCCAAAAGCGATACCCTCCTGGCCCCATAACATGATTGTACTCCTTCTTAGCCGCATTTTCCTTATTTTTTTCGATATTTCAATGAAATGCTCCGATTTCTTCTGCTTCACAAATTCTGGCCAATCATGTTCAAGTCTCTCATACTGTCCTTTGAAATCCGGAGTCTTGTTCTGGTTGACATAGTCACGGGCTAGATTTTGCTTGAATTTCCGGAATGTATCGGCCATCTTACCAAGAGCGAAGTGTTTGAGTAGCCTCCTCCTCTCCTTGTTTTCCTGAATCTTGTTACCCTCCTCATCAAATTTGTGGTATTCCGGAGGTAGGATGAAATGCTCCATAAGCTTTTGAAAGCAATCCTTTTTAGTTCTCTTGTCGACAAAAGTGAAACCAAGACGTGCCTTCTTTGGCTCATTCCACTCCTGGAGGGTGATCGAGATGTTGTCTCTAACAACGGCTCCGCATTGGTTGATAAACTTGGTGGCGTGCTTCGGGGGCTCCAGCGGCCTGCCGGTTGCACTGTCGACAACCTCGATGGTATATGTTTCTCCTGGTTTGAGCGTCTTGGTTGCGCCACGCTTTGACGACGACGTACTCGATTTTTTCGACGATCCGGCCGAGGGCTAAAATAAGAAAGAGAGTCGCGCGTGTTAGTACACACATATTTATTCAAATCAGTAAGTTTGTATCACCAGAGGCAAAATGTATATATATACCTCGGCGCCGGAGCTGGTTGCTACTTGCAATTGAAGATCGTCGTTTATCGACGTTTCTTCCCCATCATCTTGCTGACGGCCTTCATCTTGACCGTCAAGATTCAGATAAGAAGAAATATCCTCTTCATCTTGTTCGGTCGGCACATAAGGAATATCGCCTTTTATGATGCCAAATATCTGTTCTTCAACTTCTTGATCATAGTTGTCCATAATCGGGTCAGCTCTATCGTCCGCCATATGTCAGTCCTGAAAACATGTAGTAAAAACTAAGTAATTGTGTATATGCCAGCATTATTATCACATCTCTTCTACATATAAAGAGAGAGGGCGACGAGGGAGGCGAGAGGGGGGACGCGCGCGTATTAGATGTGTATATGCGGACGATCGACCTCGCAGTGACCGCGTGACCGAGAGACCGGTGGCGGTGGCGAAAGGGGCGGTGGCGGTGCCGCCGACACATAACCCTCACCGCCCCCTCTCGATCCCAAAAAAACACCGCGCGTATACGGAGGGGGCGACGAGCGCTGTCGTCCCCCTCCGTATACGCGTGGTGGTTAAGTCAAATTTAAGTTAAGACAAAAAATTTATGTCAAACTAGAGTTTTTAATTAAGTGAAATTTTAGTTATTTTTTAGACAAACTTTTAAGTGAAATTTTAGTCATTTTTTACTTCTTTTTAGTCAAATTGTAGTTCTTTTTTGAGACAAAATGTTTAAGTCATTTTTTAGTTTTTTTAAGTCAAATTTTAGTTCTTTTTTTAGACAAACTCTTAAGTCAAATTTTAGTCATTTTTTACTTCTTTTTTGAGTCAAATGTAGTTCTTTTTTGAGACAAAATGTTTAAGTCATTTTTTAGTTTTTTTAAGTCAAATTTTAGTTCTTTTTTTAGACAAACTCTTAAATCAAATGTTTTAAGTTATCATTTTTTACATCTTTTTTAAGTCAAATGTAATTCTTTTTTGAGACAAAATGTTTAAGTCATTTTTTAGTTTTTTTAAGTCAAATTTTAGTTCTTTTTTTAGACAAACTCTTAAATCAAATGTTTTAAGTTATCATTTTTTACATCTTTTTTAAGTCAAATGTAGTTCTTTTTTGAGACAAAATGTTTAAGTCATTTTTTAGTTTTTTTAAGTCAAATTTTAGTTCTTTTTTTAGACAAACTCTTAAATCAAATGTTTTAAGTTATCATTTTTTACATCTTTTTTAAGTCAAATGTAGTTCTTTTTTGAGACAAAATGTTTAAGTCATTTTTTAGTTTTTTTAAGTCAAATTTTAGTTTTTTTTTTTAGACAAACTCTTAAATCAATTTTTGTTATTTGTTTGTTTTAAAATTAACAAGAAAAAAACAAAAAAACAACAAAATTAAAACGGTGGGACGGCGCCGCACGGCCGCCGCCTCCGGCCCTTTCTCTCGGCGGCGCGGTGAGCAGCGGCGCGCCGCGCTCGATCCCTCTCTCGCTCCCCCCTCTCTCGGCGGCGGCGGCGCCGCGGCGAGCGGCAGCGGCGGGGGCCGGCTGCGCGCGAGAGTTCGGAGGAGGTGCGGTGTGGGTGGCGGCGATGTACGGGCGTCGGTGGCGGCGCGACGACGGGCGACGTGTTCCGGTGGCGCGCGAGAGCGCGGCGCCGAGAAGGCGGCGACGACGCGCGCGAGAGAAGAAGTGCGACGGTTCGGCGGAGAAGAGAAGAACTGCGCGGCCATCTGCGCGCGCTCAAATTTATAGGGAAGCACCTTTGGTCGCGGTTGGGGAGCCCAACCACGAAAGGGTATTTTCGCGGGTTTTCGTTTCCGCGGAAAATACTTTAGTCGCGACCGCGACCAAAGGCTATTTTTCAAATTAGTTTTCATTTAAAAATCCTAAAAATACAAATAATATATCAAAAAATTCAGAAAAATAAAACTAGTTCATTTAAAAATCTTAAAAATACAAATAATATATCAAAAAAATCAGAAAAATAAAACTAATTCATTGAAAAATCTTAAAAATACAAATAATATATCAAAAAATTCAGAAAAAAAACTAATTCATTTAAAAATCTTAAAAATACAAATAATATATCAAAAAATTCAGAAAAAAAACTAATTCATTTAAAAATCTTAAAAATACAAATAATATATCAAAAAATTCAGAAAATAAAACTAATTCATTTAAAAATCTTTCCGCCTCTGTCTTTTCGCCGGCCCCCTCTTCCCGCCTCTGTCTTTCCGCCGGCCCCCTCTTCCCGCCTCTGTCTTTCCGCCGGCCTCTTCCCGCCTCTGTATTTCCGCCGACCCCTCTTCCCGCCTCTGTCTTTCCGCCCCCCTCTTCCCGCCAGTTCTTCCCGGCCGACAGTTTTATTAGATGATACAAAACCACCTTTAGTCCTGGTTGCACCCACCAGCCGGGACTAAAGATTAGATGACCAGCTCTGAATTCCTCTTCTTCCCGCCATTTCTTCCCTGTCTTCCCACCTCTTTCTTCCCGCCTCTTTCTTCCCGCCAATTTCTTCCCGCCTCTTTCTTCCCGCCACTTTCTTCCCGCCTCCTGTCTTCCCGCTCCCATTTTTCCCGCCATTTCTCACTACATATATGTTGCCCGGCTTGGCCAGCATTATATCACATCTCTACAATCTCTCATCACTCTCTCATGGCTTCCACCGCACCCACTCTAACCTACCAGCAGGTGGAGGAGCTTTGCGCCTCGAACTACCCTTGCCCACCGGGCTACCGCGTCCCCAGGCCTGGAGCCTAAGCGTCGGCGGCGTGCCGGCCCCTCCCGTCCCTCGGGTACTGCGCGCCGGCGGCCATCACGAACCACTACTACCTCGACTCACGCCGGAGCAGCGGATGAATCCCCCGGCATTCCGATAACCAGCATACTTGGACGCCTTCTTCATCAATCGGCGTGAGAGGCGCTCGCCAGTATGAGGAGGACGGTCTGCCTCCTGGGAACTTCCACGAGGCCGGCCGTCGGCTATGGTGGTACGGACTCTGCAGAGCATCATGGACTACATCACGGCGGCGATATCCCCCGCCTGCGCTACCCTCAGTTCGAGCCACGAGCGCCGCCCGACGACAGCAGCGACGACGACGGCAGCGATGACGACGGCGGCAACTTAGAAGGCGACGACTACCAGTACAACGGCGGCGACTATGAAGACTACGAGTATGCATATTATACGCCTAGGCAGGAGTATGACTAAATCACTCCAAATTTCATGTATCATCAGTGCTATCTCGAATCAATCGAATCATTCGAAAATGGACACCAAACACATCACGGGCAATATAATTCACATGATCCATTCAACAAAGTTTGGTACAATAAATTATTACACATCATTTCTTCCCTTGTGTCCCTGCTTGCTTACGATTGGGCCGTATCCATGGAGCATCCTCATCATTTAACTTAATGCTTGGATCGGTGTTCACTTTGAAGGGCGGTGTTGTGGGTATACTTTATGGGTATATCAACGACATGGCCTAGATCCGGCAAGCCCGGGTGGCCCACAGACGGTGATGGTGGCATGGGGCCCATCGGGCGGCCCAGTTGCTGTTGATCATGAAGGATGAAGTCCAGCCCAGGAACCTGGAGCCGGATCCTAACCGACCTACGAAGGAGGCCGGATCCGTGGAGGCCCATAAAGTATCCGGATCCAGTACGGCCATAAGGAAGGCAGATCCTTGACGTACACGGCAAGATATTGTACCGTAGTTAGGCAACTTGTATTCCGGCTAGGACTCTCCATGTAAACCCTAGATCCGTGCGCCTTTATAAGCCGGATCCTGGGAGCCCTAGAGGCACAACCACAACCATTGTAACAACGCGCAAGCGCCCAGATAATTCCAGACAAGCAGCAGTAGGCCCTCTCATCGTGCAGGTGTTCCGAAGCTGGGTAACTCGCGTACCACCGTCCCGTGTGCACTCCGCCCTATGGCCCCTACTTCTTCTCCCCCTCGTGAGGATCCCTCCTCCGAGGTATCGTCGATTACAGTTGGCGCCCACCGTGGGGCCCGAGGCGTCTGGAGGCCGGAACCGGGAGGGCTCCGCCATGGGAAGCTACGACGACTCGATCGCTGTGGGGCGCGTACTCTACGCCGGGAATTTTCCGATCGTCCGCCCGGACGAATTCTGGATTCCGGCTAGGTCAAACCCCGTCAAGCTCTCCATTGTCCCAATCGGCGGCATCCACATCTTCATCGGCGAGACCGTCGATTCCGACGGAAACGCACTGGTAAGTAACGCCGACGCGTCCGCCGCTGAGCTGGACGCCGTCGCGAAGATCCGATCTGAGTCGCAGGAGCTTCTTAAGGAAGGTTCCGCCTTAGATCAGGAAAAATCAAAACCCACCCAATCCGCCCTGAGCAGGAGAAAACGGTGGAAGACCAATGCAGATCCGCCTGGGTCTCCCAGGTGTTAGAGAAGCAAAGGTGTCACTTCGTGCACTTCTTGGCCCATACCGCAGGAGACGCCCTCCACCAAGACGAGGCCGATCCTTTGCAGGTTGAGGCACCCGGAAACAACGTTGCTCCGGATCTGCCAGAAGCAGTCGGAGACAGCGACGTTCCGGGACAAGAGGAAGCCGGAAACCCTGAGGAATCAATCCTCGGTAACCTGAGCGCAAATTCCGACGATGCCTCCTCAATAGGCACAGAAGAATACAATCGCTTGACGAAGGAGCTCGCGATTGGGGAAGAAGATGACGGCGCTTCATCCATGAATACAGAGGAATTCAACCGCAAGCTCGAGGAACTCGGAGGCGGTGAGCAAGCTGAAGTGGAATCCGCCCAGCCGATGCAGGTTCTAGCAACCGTGGCACCGCTGGATCAGCCGGAAACGGAAGACGAAGCCTCCAACTCCAGCCCAGGACCATCCAACGTGAGGCCTCCCTTAGGACCACGGCCACGAAAGGATGTCCTGTCACCAGAAGAGATGGTCGAGCAAGCGCGCATGGATTTAGTCGCAAAGTCTGATATCCTCAACAAGCCAATAACTCCCGAGGAAGCTGCAGATCCGGAGGCCTTAGAAGCCAAAAGACAGGAGATGCTAGCGACAGCTCAGAAGTTTGCCAAGACCGCTGCCGCAATGCTGGAAGAAAGAACTCTAGCTGCAAATTTTGTGGACTACTCCCTAAAAAAGGATCGCGAAGTCGACGAAATGATGGCGACAGCCAAGGGACTCCGAAAGGAGTGGGAGAAAAGGTTAGCCGCTCAGCAGGCGGAGGCTGATAGGATCGCTCGAGAAGCCATCCCTCCCCGCAGGATTACCTTTGCAACAGCCGCTCGCAACCCCAAAGGATAACATGAAGAAGGCTGCGGAGATCCTGAAAAAGAAGGACGAGGAGATTGACATCAACTACGTCCGGAAGCTCGTTGCCTCAGCAATGCAGCAACAGAGCAAGGCAGACACTTCGCGCAGGTTAGCATCCAATCCGAGCCTGCATATCTACCGCGCAGAAGGACGCCACAGCAGGTCAACACCGTGATGGCGAATCGCGCACCGGATCCACGGAGCGCAGGAGGAAAGTCAGAGATCATCCGAATCCAATCCCGGTGTCTTCGGATTCAACCCCGAAAAATCCGTTAAAGGGAAAGGATCCGATGTATACTGGCAGAGATAAGTACCGTGTTCCATCACCACCCCCGAGCTTCGCGTCCTCCGCTACCTCCTCGACGTCGCAGTCCAGCCGGAAACACCAGGCCCCATGGGCCAGGTGGAATCAACATCCGCGACAACATGCCGCCTCCTAGAGACAGGAGCAGGGAGCGTACGCCGGAACCACGCAGAAGCCGGAACCAAGACCGCGAGCCTGAGCCTCGTCGGAATCAAGAACGCGACCCTGAGCCTCGCAGAAGCCAAGGACGCGATCCGGAACCAAGGAGGAGCCGGAGACCACCTGAGCCACGCAGGAGCCGGAACGACGGAGGCGACCACCACCAAGGGGAAAGGAGCCACCGAAGCCGGAGCCAGCCGAGGGAGCCACGCCGCGAGTCCGAAGGCGGAAGATCATCTTACAGGCCCCCTCGCAGATCTCCCTCGCCACCACCCAGTGGAGGCGGAGGTGGAGGCGGAGAGGCAGAGGCCGGAGATCCGTTCCGCTCGAAATCCCGGTGGTGCCCCCGAGATGCCGGGATCGCCTCAACGAGTACAGATCCGACTACATTGGTCCAAGGTGCTTTGGCCGGATGATCCGAGAGGAACCAAAGCCAAGAAGCTTGAACCTTAAGCTACCAGGAAACCTGAAGCATTATGATGGCAGCGAGAGGCCGGATACCTGGATTGAGGATTACTACAATGCAGTAACCTTCGCCGGAGGAACCCCGAATATAGCCTGCCGCATGCTCCAGTTGTACCTTATTGGTCCAGCTCGTGTTTGGCTCAGTGACCTTGAGGAGAACACTATCTTTTGCTGGTTGGACCTGAAGAAGGCTTTCGAGAACCACTTCAGGGGTACCTACAAGAGACCGGCCACCACCAGCGATCTTCAAGCTTGCATCCAGAAGAAGGGTGAGACATCTAGGAGTTTCCTCACCCGATGGTTGGCAACCGAAACGAGTGCGAGAACGTAGATAACCGCACGCAATGCACGCCTTCATCGGTGGTTTGCAGCGTGGGGGCTGCTGCGCCACAACTACCTGCCTGGTGAACGCGAACAAGCTCACTCTTGATGAGATGATAAACATCGCCAGCAATCATAGCCGCCGATGAGGACGCAGCGGAGATCTCGCAGCTACTGCCATACCACCAACAGAAGAAAAACCGTGATAACGGCGTCGCACAAGCAATAAGCGGAAGAACCCCCTGAAGACCAGAAGGGCGGAGGATCCGACATGGTAGCCATGACGTTCCAACGGAGGTTCAGGAGGCGGAAGAGGCCGCGGACGTGGAGGCGAGCAGGCAGGGGCCAGCAGCGCGCGACGAGGTCACTGCAGCCGGATCCCGCGCCCCCAAACGTACGAGGAATACAGGGATATGCCGTGCCTGGCCCATCTGGATCCGGCTACGGGCAAATCCACCCATACCAATCGCAACTGCAAGTGGGTCAACGATCTGAAGAACGACCCGGAGGCAGGATACAAGCGAGCCCGGAAGCACCGCCCACGCGGCAAAGGAGGCAAGGGCAAGAACAAGGACAAAGAGGAGGACAGTTCCGAGGCCATGGACGAGGATGACGCTTCGCCGGAACCCAAGGAGGGTACCGCAGCCAACAAGTCCAACCCCTTTGGCAAGAAGAGTGTCGGAACTTACCACACCTTCCTCGGAACCCCAACTGTCCGCGCGAAAAAATCAGCGCTCCGGATCTTGAACGCCACAGTTCCGGCTGTGCCGCAGTATGTCAAGTGGTCGGAGAAAGCTGTACCTTTGACAGGTCGGATCACCCGGCCGTCATCCCCAAAGAGTGCTACGCTCTGGTTGTGAGTCCCCGCATAGACGGGTATGACTTCTCCAAGTGTCTTATGGACGGAGGAGCTAGCCTGAACATCATGTACCTGGAGACCCTGGAGAAGATGAACCTCACCAAGGAACAGCTCAAACACACCACTGAATTTCATGGTGTAGTTCCGGGTAAGAAGGCAAACTCTCTGGGCAGCATCAAACTTCCCGTGGCCTTCGGCAATGTGAACAACTACCGCGAAGAGATGATCACGTTTGAAGTGGTGCCCTTCAAAAGCTCCTACCACGTGATCTTCGGCAGGCCCACCTACCACAAGTTCCACGCCAGGGCATGCTACATCTACAACAAGCTCAAGATTCGGGTCCTAACGGCTGGATCACCGTGTCCGGAGACTACAAGAAAGCTAGGGACTGCGAGGAAGGCGAGGCCGCCTTTGCAGAATCCGTCATATCCGGAGAGGAGCCGCAAGGCTACGAGCCGCGGTGGATCCGATCGAGATGCAGACCACCAAGAAGCAGATCTCCGAACGAAGACCTCGTTCAAGGCCGCGATAGAAACCAAGAAGCATGACCTCGTTGAAGGTGACAACTCCAAGCAGGTTTCAGTGAGCCAACATGGACCCCAAATAGGAAAGCGCGCTCGTCGAGTTCCTCGAGCTAACATGGATATCTTCGCATGGCAACCTTCTGACATGTCCGGAGTACCAAGGGAACTCGCCGAGCACTACCTAAACATAAATCCGGGTGCAAAACCGGTGAAGCAAGCTATGCGACGCTTTGGAGACAAGAAGCGCCGCGCCATAGGAATGGAATTAGCAAAGTTACTAGAGGCAGGTTTGTAGTAGAAGTTATCCATACTGATTGGGTCGCAAACCCCGTCCTTGTACCCAAAAAGAATTCTGAAATACTAAGAATGTGCATCGATTACTCCGGCGTGAATAAGCATTGTCCGAAAGATCCGTCCCCTTTGCCGCGCATTGACCAAGTCATTGATTCGACGGCAGGGGCGGAACTTCTGTGTTTTCTTGACGCATATTCGGGTATCATCAGATCCGATGAAGGAGTCCGACCAAAAGGCGACCTCTTTCATCACACCCTTTGGCACATACTGCTATGTTACCATGCCTTTTGGCTTGAAAAACGCAGGTGCCACTTACCAACGTACGATGCAGCGGTGCCTGAAGGACCAAATTGGCCGGAATGTGCACGCCTACGTCGACGACATCGCGGTCATGACCCGAAAGGGATCCGACCTGCTGAGCGACCTTAAGGAAACCTTCGATAATCTCCGACGGTACAAGATGATGTTAAATCCGCTGAAGTGCGTCTTTGGCGTACCAGCAGGAAAACTCCTTGGCTTCATTGTCTCTCACAGGGGCATCGAAGTTAACCCGGAAAAAATCAAGGCTATCCCGAACATCAAAAGGCCAACTTGTCTCAAAGATGTGCAACGATTAACTGGTTGCGTTGCGGCAATCAGCAGATTTGTTAGCCGTCTTGGCGAGAAAGCCCTACCTCTATACAAGCTGTGAAGAAAACAGACAAATTTGTCTGGGATGAGGCAGCCGATAAACTTCAGGGGTGAAGAACATACTCTCCTCCCCCCCATCGGGCAGCTCCAGCTGAGTCAGAGCCTATGCTCCTCTACATGGCGGCTACCAACAAAGTTATCAGCCTCGTAATCGTGGTGGTGCGAAAGGAAGAAGGATTTGAGCACGGAGTCCAAAGGCCTGTCTATTACATTAGCGAAGTCCGACGGAATCCAAGCAGAGATACCCTCACTTTCAGAAGCTAGCATACGGAGTTTTCCTAGGCAGCCGGAAGCTGAGACACTACTTCCAGGAACACCCAATGACAGTGGTGAGCAAGGCTCCCCTGGCAACGATCATCAACAACTCCGACGCAACAGGACGCGTAGCAAAATGGGGCATCGAATTATCTGCCTTTGACATCAACTACGAAGCCCGAACCGCAATCAAGTCTCAAGTTCTAGCGGATTTCATCGCGGATTGGACTGAAGCACCGGAGGGCACACCTGTGCCGGAACCTGAAGCTTGGGTCATGCACTTTGACGGATCCAAGCAACATCAAGGCTCGGGGCTGGAGTTACCCTGAAGTCACCTACCGGAGAAGAACTGCAGTACGTTCTGCAGATTCACTTCGAAGCTACCAACAATATGGCGGAATACGAGGCTCTACTACATGGTCTGCGCATTGCTAAGGAAATTGGGATCAAGCACATCATATGCTGCGGAGATTCCGACCTGGTGGCACAACAAGTAGCCGGAACCTGGAACGCCAGAAACTCCGTCATGGCGGCCTACAGAGATGAAGTGGACGAGATCGCCAAGTGCTTCCTCAGATACGAAGTCAAGTACGTCAGGAGAGATGATAACACAGCAGCAGACATGCTGTCCAAGCTCGGATCCGGCAGGAAACCAATTCCGCCTGGAATCTTCCTTGAGCATCTACGAGTACCCTCAGTGAAGGGTGCAAACCCGGAAAATCCTGATCTGGCAGTTTCTCCGGCTAAGGAAGTGATGGCAACCATTCCGGCTTGGACTCAGCCATTCCTGGACTATCTCATTGATCAAAAGTTGCCAGAGGACGAGGTCCACGCACGACAGATCATCAGACGAGCAAGATCCTACACGATTGTTGATAGACAGCTCTACAAACGAAGTGCAAACGGGGTATTTCTCAAATGTGTCTCTAGTCAAGATGGCATTGAAATCCTCAGAGATCCATGCAGGGGATTGCGGGCATCATGCCGCCCCTGGTCCCTCGTTGCAAAAGCTTTTCGTTAGGATTTTACCGGTTAACAACTAAAGAAGATGCTGAGAAGCTGGTAAAAACTTGCCGAGGTTGTCGTACTACGCTACTCAACCAAACGCTCCAGCCCAAGAGCTGAGGACCATCCCTATCACCTGGCCATTCGCGGTCTGGGGGCTCGATATGGTTGGTAAGTTAAAGAAATCATCTCCGTGGTCATGAATACCTCCTGGTCGCTGTAAGTTCAGTAAGTGGATCGAGGCAAAGCCGTGAGAAAAGCCGACGGTGCTACGCACTAAAATTTGTTTGCAGCCTCGTGACGAGATTCGGCATCCCGCACAGATAATCACGATAACGGCACAAACTTTGCGCAGGGAGAACTCAAGGATTACTGCGATGAAGTTGGGATCCGGCTTGACCTTGCATCTGTGGCCCATCCACAATCTAACGGTCAGGTCGAACGAGCCAATGGCCTTATACTAGCCGGAATCAAACCTCGCCTTGAAGAACGCTGCGCCGCGCAGCCGAGCTTGGGCTGATGAGCTAGACTCTGTTTTGTGGAGTTTACGAACTACCCCTAACAGGTCAACAGGATTTACTCCTTTCTTCCTGGTATACGGATCCGAAGCTGTGCTCCCCACCGACATCATCCATGATTCACCGCGAGTTTCCGCCTACAATGAAGAACCGCTGACGAGGCTCGACAGCTATCTGTGGACCTGATCGAAGAAGCTCGGAATTTAGCTGACCAACGCTCCACCATTTACAGAAGCGCCGACGCTATCATAGCCGTCGAGTTCGGAACCGCTCGTTCATGGTCGGAGACTTAGTCCTCCGCTTCGCAGGTGAAAGATCACAAGTTGCAATCTCCATGGGAAGGACCTTTTGTCATCAGCAAAGTACTACACAACGGATCCTACTATCTCGTTGATTTCCGGAACTAAAGGATAGACCTGCCAACCGGCATCGGAAACGAAACGAAGATCCGGGTGACATATATGATGAAACAGATCGTCCCTGGAACATAGCACAGCTACGTCCTTTCCACACTTAGCGCTTTACGCATTACATACCTTGTAATATCTATGATACATGATCAATGAAATAAAGCTTCTGGTTCACTCTTAGAGTCTTTTACCTCCTTTAATTTTTCATTTCTGGATCGTGTATGTTTTTTCCGACTAAAACCGCAGAGCTGGATTTTTCCGCTAGGGTGTATGAAAGTTGTGATTTTCAAAATCGTCCCTTAGGACGTAAGCTTAAGTTTTCTGGTGGAAATTTTTTCTGTTGCAAACTCATGGATTCCTGGTAGCGACTTCCGGCACTTGGGCTGGGGGCTTGTTTCCGCGGTTATTGACGGATTGCCATTGGGCTGCCGCGGGCGTTTCCGGCACGGGTTTTCCGGCTCGTGGAAGGTCAAGTGGGCAAGCCGGAAATTATCAAACCAGCACTTGCTTTCAAGAAACAACACATGCAAATAATATTAAAACGGATAGCAGGATAAGTATTTTCCGCCCACGCATGCATGCTTGTTTCGTCCCTAACTACTTAAGAATTTAAGTTATATTACAAACCCTCGCTAGGGCCAAAATGATGCATTGTTTTATCCCGCAGGACATAAAAGTTCTCACTCCGCCTTGGACGGAGAAGCACTGCCTTGCGGATCTTTTCCTTTGGCGCCCTCAGCCGGAGACGATACATCTTCATCACTCTTCATCCTCTTCGGAAGTTGCAGCGCTGGACTTGGGTTCCTCTTGGGGAGCATCCTTGGAGCTGGTCCAGGTAAACTGGGTTCCGGATTCCGCAGGTCGGGCTTCCGCGTCACGCTCTTTTGAAGTTCAGCTTCAAGGGGCTCGTCCGCAGGAAGAACCGCCTTGTCGTAGAATTCGTCGTGACGGATCCTCCGCGCGATGCGGGTGTCATAGCCACTTACTGCATCTAGTAGCGCACCAACATCTGCCGTCGGAGGAACACCAGTAGTTACCCGGTCCAGATCCATCTCCTCGGTTATGCGCCAAGCACATAGTTAAAGTCATGGCAGCTGCACCTCGGGCATGAGCTTGTAGATCTGTTACCAGCTCCGGAAGAATGTCCATCCGCTTGACCAGTTTGCGCAGACCGCAGGTGCGGCTCTTCTTCAACGACAAGTTGTGGCATATCTTCCGAGAGGCGGAGATAAGATCCTTGCAATCGTCGCCAACAAGAGAAAGAACATCGTCCCGGGGAAATTTATTCCGGCGCCTTTCAGAGTATCCAAGTGGCTCTGCACAAAGATACAAGAATAAAAATTCAAGTTGAGCACAAGAAATTGTACATCAAGATAAGAAACTCGGAGTATATGTACCCAGGATGTTTGTGGCCAGCAAGTCCCAATGGTGCTCCGCGGTCTCCATGTATTTCCGGAGTCCGTTGAGTTCTTTTTGCTGCCTCTTGATGGTCTCGCTATCAGCATTGCGCTTTAACAAGAATTCGCCCTTCTCCCTGATGAGCTCGGAGTTTTTCTCCGCTAGTTGCTTCTCGGCTCGCTCCTTCCTTTGCTCCGCTCCTTCAGCTTCGTCTCCAACTCTTGGTATGAGGAGCGCAGGTTCTAGGGATCGGAGGAGGTCGTAGCCAGGGAAGAAGATGCGCCTATAAGGATTCAAGTTAAATACAGTTCAAAGTCGGAACATGAATTAATAACAAGAAAAGGCGGAAACCAACCTTGGGCGTCCGCTAGTTGTTTGTTCAGTTCTGCATTTTTATCTTTGAGGGTCCGGATATTTTCCGCTTGGCCCAAGGTAACGCGGCGCTGCAGGGCAATATTCTTGTGTAGCTCATAGTGCAGTGCCTGCTGTTCCTGTAAAAAACAATCAGAGCAGGAGTAAAAATTCCGCCTACAAAAAGTGGGGTCCTTTGAAGCATTATTGCCGGAATCTTTCCGACATCATGCTTGGGGGCTACTGCGACATTTTAAAAATCTTTCCAAAAGTGGTTGTACTCTAAAGCATCTAAGCGCTAACTAGTACCTAGTTTCCGCCTACATGCTTGGGGGCTACTGGGGAGTACCTTTTGTTTGCAGACAAGCTTGTCGAAGAATTCGCCGACACCCTTCTTAAATTCCTGGATTTCCGACGTCGCGGCATCCGGTTTCCCCAGGCATTGTTCAGCATGGCGTTGAGCAGGTCTTGTTCAAGTTCCCACTTCTCCGCCTCAGTTAGCTTGTTGAAGAACTTTGTAGCATATGCCTTGGGGGTGGAAGTGAGGTCAGCCGGATCTCCGTTTTTCGAAAACGACGACGTCGCCAGCACCGGCTCCGACCTTCTCGGAGGAAGTAACTTCAGCCTCTCCTTGGCCTTGAATTTCTGTTTCTTCTTGGGCAGGGCCTTTGGCTTTAGGATCCTCTCCGCCCACCTTCGCTGCTGACCGGAATTATTTCCGGTGGAGTGTTTGCGGCAGGAGGGGGAGATTGATCCGCCTGAGGGGGAGATGGCGGTGGAGCAGTGTGGGAAGCGCTTGGCGGAGCTGGAGTTGTAGGACCAACAGCCGGAGACTTCTTCATATACTTTGTGATGGGCTCTTGGCTGGTGGTCCGAGTGGCAGCGGTAGTCGGAGTTCTGCGAACAAATAAAAGAAGATCGCATAAGTACCAAATGCATCAAAGTAAATATGTGCCATACACGGAAACTTACGGGGCGCCGGGGATGATGGGGCGTGAGCGTTTGCCTGCTGTGGAAAGCATTTTCAAACGTTCCCGCTCCGCTTTCCTTGAGTCTAGCGGAGGAGGCTTGATGATCTTGGGCTTCTTGGCGGAGGCCTCGGCTGGCTCCGGCAGAGCTGGGAGCTTTGGCGCGGGAACGCTTCGAAGGTCGAGGAGCTGCCTTTCGGGGTGCTTGCTCCTCTTCCTCCTCTTCGTCCTCCGGAACCTCCTCCGCCGTGTCGCCGCTGACGGGGACGCGAAGTATGGTGCGCAAGTTTTCCTCCGCCAATGTAGCGAGCTGGAGGGAAAGATATCATATGTTAGTCAATATCCAAGAACTTGTGAAGTTTGAAATAATGAAGGGATCAGAGCTTACCGGAGGACACTGGTCGTTCGTGTAGATATCCTTGATCAATTCCGGGATCGGTTGACCCCGGCCTATCTTCACCAGCGTCTTGAATCTCCTTTTGAGAGAATCAGCCGGAAGATCGTGGCGGGTAGCTCGGAGCTGGTCGTCCGCCCCGGTGTATGCGCAGATTAACCGCGCATTATACCGCAGCGGCTGGATCCGCCGGGTGAACCAGCTAAGTGTGAGCTGGGTTCCGGTTAGCCCATCGTGGACTAGCCAGGAAATTCTCCGCGCTGCTTTCTCCAAGATGGGAGTTAGGGAAAGCGACGGGATAAAGCTCCAGCTTGCAAGCTCTTCCGGAGGCTCGTTGTTGAATTTGGGGAGACCGTCGTGGATCTCCGGAACTGAGACATTCTTCTCGTAAAACCATCCGGCGTTCCAAGACCGGACGGATTCGTGCGAGTCATGAGGAGGATACATGCGGCCAGGTCGGAGCATGAACGTCATGCTCCCGCAGTTCAACATGGCTTTGTCCTTTGTTTCCTTCTTCACTCGGAAGAAAAACTGCCATAGCTTGACATCTGGTCGGATTCCGAGATGCCTTCGCAAAGAGTCGCGAAGTTGGAGAGCAGAAGATATGAGTTGGGGCAGATGTTGTGGGCTGAAGCCCGTACGTATTGAGGACGGAGAGAAAGAATTCCGAGCAGGGGAGCGATAATCCGCGTTCCACCCAAGCTTTGGTCATGACCACTTCTCCGGCTCCAGGCTTGGGGACGACGGTGTCGCGTATGAAACTCCAGTGAGCGGAGATCATACCCTCGTTTTGAAGCTCTCTAAGCTCCGTACGTTGGTTTCGCAGGCCACCATTGACCCCGCTCTCCTTCGTGATCCGAGCCTTGGAGGCTTTCTTGTTTTCCGTCTCCGACCTTGGCTGCCATTCTAGCTTGCCCTTGGAGTTCTTCTTCAATTTCTTGAGCGGTTGGGATCCGGCCTAGCTTGGTGCTGGAAGATGCGGAAAAAGGTTGAGCTAGCCGGATGTCGGAAACATATGGTGGTAGATATGCTATGGGATCCGGACAGATTGGCTCTAATGAACTGGGATCCGGGCTATTCGGAGAACTACCAGTACAAGGTGAGTCGATCGGCATGCTTCCGGCTGCACCCATGCAAAGTGTTTGAGTAACCGGAAACTACTCTACTCTACTTCTTCTTCTACAAGTCCGGTGCACGTACCGTCAATGGCGCGGCGAACCGGCGATGCTCCGGCGAGGATGAAGGTCGCCGAACTTGCTGTGAAACGACCCGCGTGACCACGAATCGGCGGCGGGGGAGATTTCCCGATCAACCGCGGCGATCTTGGAACGAGGGGAGGCTTGGAGCGACCTGGCGTGAAGTTCTCTGCGGCGGAGCTCGTCGGAGTTGAGATCTGGCGGGCGGCGCGGCGCGAGGAGGAAGATGAAGTGGTGATGGGGTGAAACGAATGAGGAGTTACCGCGCGTGGGGGTATTTATAGACCTCGCGCGGAGATTCGCATTTCGGATCCTACGGCGGAAACTGAACAGTCTCACCGTTGGATGCATGACACGTGTCTTAGGTTAAAAGCGGTAAAGTGACGTGGAGGTAACTTAACCGTGCGCTCCCGAAATTTCCGGCTAAAGATTCGCATCTCCGAAAATTTAGCGCGGGAAAATAGGAAGTTGTGCGCGGGAAAGGTGCAAACTCCGTTACATTATCGTTACTGAAAGACATGTGGATTTCCGAGTAAATGGTATCGGAAGCAAGAAAGTTTGGAAGCTCTTCAAGATTCTCTTCGGTTCCGAGTTGTATGAAGACGGAAGAATGATGAATCTCGGAGAACTTCTACCGTTGTGGGTATACTTTATGGGTATATCAACGACATGGCCTAGATCCGGCAGCCCGGTGGCCCACAGACGGTGATGGTGGCATGGGGCCCATCGGGCGGCCCGTTGCCGTTGATCATGAAGGATGAAGTCCAGCCCAGGAACCTGAGCCGGATCCTAACCGACCTAAGGAGGCCGGATCCGTGGAGGCCCATAAAGTATCCGATCCAGACGGCCAGGAAGGCGGATCCTTGACGTACACGGCAAGATATTGTACCGTAGTTAGGCAACTGTATTCCGGCTAGGACTCTCCATGTAAAACCTAGATCCGTGCGCCTTTATAAGCCGGATCCGGGAGCCCTAGAGCACAACCACAACCATTGTAACAACGCGCAAGCGCCGAGATAATTCCAGACAAGCAGCGTAGGCCCCGTCATCGTGCGGTGTGTTCCGGGCTGGGTAACTCGCGTACCACCGTCCCATGTGCACTCCGCCCTATGGCCCCTACTTCTTCTCCCCCTCGTGAGGATCCCTCCTCCGAGGTATCGTCGATTAGGCAATGACAGGCGGAATTTCACCAAACATATTATAATCTTCTGACATGTCTGTCTTGTCCTCCACTCCCACGATGTTTCTTTTCCCCGAAAGAACAATGTGGCGCTTTGGATCATCGCATGATGTACTGATCGTTTTCTTATCTTTCCGTTTCCTCGGTTTGCTACTCATGTCCTTGACATAGAAAACCTGAGCGACATCTTTCGCTAGGACGAATGGTTCGTCAAGGTAACCAAGATTGTTGAAATCCACCATTGTCATTCCGTATTGCTGGTCCACCTTTACCCCACCTCCTGTTAGCTTGAACCATTTGCACCGGAACAAAGGGACCTTGAAGGAGGGTCCATAGTCAAGTTCCCATATCTCCTCTATGTAACCATAATATGTGACCTTTTGCCCATTCTCGGTTGCTGCATCAAAGCGGACACCACTGTTTTGGTTGGTGCTCTTTTTATCTTGGGCGATCGTGTAAAATGTATTCCCATTTATCTCGTACCCTTGGAAACTCGTTATAGTCGAAGATGGTGTCTTGGCCAACATGTACAGCTGATCTACAACCTCATTGTCACTCATTAAATGTTTTCTCAACCAACTGCCGAAAGTCTCCATGTGGGCCTTCCTAATCCAGGATTCAGGCTTCCCGGTTGTCCGAGCGTAAAATATTCTTGTGTTTCTCAAAGTACGGAGCCACCAAGCTGGAATTGGTCGAACTGTGGTGTCATAGAATGGTCGTCCATACATATCGTTGATTTCCTTCCGATCGTGCCTTTTCCACTTAGTCTCCTCGTGCCGCGATCGAGGAAGACCAATCGGCTTAAGGTCAGGAACAAAGTCAACACAAAACTCAATTACCTCCTCATTTCCATAGCCCTTGGCGATGCTTCCTTCTGGCCTAGCACGGTTACGAACATATTTCTTTAATACTCCCATGAACCTCTCGAAGGGGAACATATTGTGTAGAAATACAGGACCGAGAATGGAAATCTCTTCGACTAGGTGAACCAGGAGGTGCGTCATAATATCGAAGAAGGATGGCGGGAATACCAACTCGAAACCGACAAGACATTGGACCACATCGTTCGTAACCGTAGAACTGGATTGATTACCTTCTCGAGAGATTGCATTGAGGAATGCACATAGCTTCACAATGGCTACTCGAACATTTTCGGCAAGAGCCCCCTCAAAGCAATCGGAAGCAATTGCGTCATAATCATGTGGCAGTCGTGAGACTTCTTTTGGAACTTTTTCTCCGCCATGTTTATTATTCCCTTTATATTGACGAGAATCCGACGGGACCTTAATACTGCTCAGCATCAAAAAAGATGACCTTCTTCTTTGGTCGAGCGTAGCTGGCACGACCTTGAAACCATTCCGGATGCCGGTCATCAGGGTCTTTCGTTGCGGTCCTGCCGTGCTTCCTTTGTATCATTTGTCTTCCCATACACGCCCAAGAAGCTTAGCAGGTTCACGCAAATATTCTTCGTAACATGCATCACGTCGATTGCAGAGCGGACATCTAGGACTTTCCAATATTCTAGCTCCCAGAATATAGATTTCTTCTTCCACATGGGTGCGTGTGTCAGCTCCCTTCGGAATTGATTGTCCGCCAGACCCTTTCCAAAGATGACTTTCAAATCCTTGACCATATCAAATACCACACCAGTGCTGCAGGCTCGGCCGGTGATCTGCCTTGCCGTTGTAATGCTTTCCGCGCTTTCTTACGTTATGATTTTTGGGAAGAAATCGACGATGCCCCTACGTTCTTCTTACAATTTGGAAAATGTACACTTTCAGTCTCATGTAAGCAGTGCGTGCATGCATTGTATCCCTTATTTGACTGTCCCGAAAGGTTACTAAGAGCAGGCCAATCGTTGATTGTTACGAAAAGCAACGCTCGTAGGTAAAATTCCTCTTCTTTGTGCTCATCCCACACACGGACACCAGGTCTGCCCCACAAATGTAAAAGTTCATCAACTAATGGCCTTAGGTACACATCGATGTCGTTGCCGGGTTGCTTCGGACCTTGGATGAGCACTGGCATCATAATGAACTTCCGCTTCATGCACAACCAAGGAGGAAGGTTGTAGATGCATAGATTCACGGGCCAGGTGCTAGCTCTGCTCGCCGAAAGGATTCATGCCATCTGTACTTAGACCAAATCTTATGTTCCTTGCGTCAGCTGCAAAATCTTTGAACTCTCTGTCGATCTTTCTCCATTGCGTTCCATCTGCGGGGTGTCTCAACTCCCCGTCCGACTTACGGTCCTCTTTGTGCCATCGCAACAACTTGGCATGCTCTTTGTTCCCGAACAGACGTTTCAACCGTGGTATTATAGGAGCATACCACATCACCTTGGCGGGAACCTTCTTCCTGGGTTTCTGGCCCTCGACATCGTCACCGGGTCATCGCCTCTGATCTTATAACGCAATGCGGCATACCGGGCATTCATTCAAATTCTCGTATTCACCGGTAGAGGATGCAGTCGTTGATGCATGCATGTATCTTCAACCTCTAAACCTAGAGGGCAGACAACCTTCTTTGCTTCGTACGACTGGAGGGCAACTCGTTATTCTTTGGAAACATATTCTTCAACATTTTCAGCAAGTTTTCAAATCCCGAGTCAGCTACACCTTCATGTGCCTTCCATCTCAGCAAATCCAGTGTGCAGCCCAGCTTTTTCAGACCATTATCGCATCCTGGGTACAACGACTTTTTGTGATCCTCTAACATGCGATCCAAATTCTCCCTCTCCTTTTCAGTTTCGCAGCGACTCCGTGCATCAGCAATGGTCCGACCAAGATCATCAGCGGGCTCATCACGTGCCTCTTCTTGATCACCTTCCCCTTCACCTTCCCCACCTTCAGCATCATCCATGAAAGTATCACCGAAATGATCAAGATAGCTCTCATCAATGTCATCCCCTTCTTCATCTTCTTCCATTATAACCCCTCTTTCTCCATGCTTGGTCCAACAATTATAGCTTGGCATGAAACCGTGCCGAATCAGGTGCAGGAACTTCCCTTGAGGAAGAGTAACCCTTCTGATTCTTACAGTCAACACATGGACAGATAACAAAACCCCCCGCTTGTTCGCATTAGCCACTACGAGAAATCTTTCAAACCCGTAGTGAATTCGCCGGAGAGTCGGCTAGCGTACATCCATTGCCGATTCATCTGCATTATTATAATACAAAATATATAATTAACCATCATGCATTTGCTAAACTAAATAGAAATTAAACAATGAACTACACACATATGCATATTTTATCAATGACACATATATATGAAAGGTTCAAGTGTTGTTGCTAACCGCGAGGAGGAAAAAATAAATGAGGAAGCTCGATCAAGTGTGGCTCCGACACTTCATATCATGTTTGTTTCATGCTCTTGGGACATTTCATCAAACACCTTGTGTGCATAAGAGGAGCCAAAAGCAAACCCTACACCCCCTTGTGAAGTTTGTGAAGAGAAGTGGCACCAAATGGCTAAGTGATGTGGGCTGGATGGTATATATAGGAGCTTTAGTCGCGGTTGGCCCGGCCAACCGCGACTGAAGGCCTTTGGCCAGGCCTGAGGACATTTAGTCGCGGTTGGCCTGCCAACCGCGACTAGTGCCCTCCCGTCCACCAGCTCCACCGAGCGCTGGGCCCAGGCCTTTGGTCGCGTTGGCCAACCGAGTCGCGCGACTAAAGGCCCCATTGGTCGCGGTTTTTGCATTTCCGCGACTAATGGGGCTGGACGGAAGGCTTTTTTTCTACCAGTGGATGTAACGTGGCATGGTATTAGAGATTAACGGCTGAGTCTTAAGACTGCCCTCTACGTGGACTGACTGCATGCTGGCCAGAAGGAAGTTGTAGCTGCCTTGCTCATCTCCAGGACGTCGGCCGGCCTTTGCTTCAGCTCGAAGGGTCAAGCGCCAAGGCTATAGCGGCTTAGATATTTTGGCTGACACCGACGTCGTCTCCTATAAATACCCATGTGCTATGCTCGATCATTCGGACATATAGAGTGAGACCAGAGAGAGCGCGAGACCGAACTCTATTTAGATTGAGAAACAAGGAAAGGTCGTGGACACAGGAATAATTCCATGGGAAGAAGCGGAGGCGATATTGAGGAAAGCCAGGCCGGCGTGTATTATTGATCTGCGCTGTATAGATCTACGTAGATATATCGTTATACTGCCGTACGTGCGATTGATCGATTGGATTGGAGCTGACAAGGTTTATACAAAGAAAGATCTTGTTCTGAGGCAAGTAGATGCTTTCCTAATTCTTTGATCTTGAGAGTAGATGCTACTTCTAGACTATCTTGTTGATATTCCGTTGAGGTGCTAGTACTGCTTCACCATGTTATGTTAATCTTGCTTGATCCTAATGTTGTTGAACATCGATCGTTGGTCCGGTTTGATCATAATGTTGTTGGGGAGAGACGGGTAGTCATCTCCAGCTTTCCGAGTTGCATTATTTGCGGGAGCTCATGCGGAGCCTTGAGGTTATTGACCTCAAGATAGTGATTTGTATCACTTACCTGCGAATATTCTGATCTTGTCGTATTGGTATCACGACGGCAAACATATTGTACCGGTCACAGTTCAGGTATGGGACTGTCTGTGTTCTCCGCTGGGGACGGCCTCTGTTCGGGAACGTGTCGGTGATGGATCCGTAGGAGCGACCGACATCAGTAGGTCAGAGTGTCCGGGTCTTAGCGGGTAAAAGGGCACTGCTTGGCTAGCATCGGTGGAGCTAGTCAAGACTGTCGATGTCGGAGTACCCCTCTGCAGAGCGTAAAAGTGTGGATATTCACCCCTGTGACTCCCGGGTTGGGAAGCTTGTTGTCATGTGTGATGCCAATATATTCCTTGTCCATTTTCGTTAAGTTCCATTCCTTTGTTGTATCCATGATATCCGGTTCCGACTGACACTTTGTTATTATCCCTTCATTTCCGCTAATCTCTTGATCGTCTATTGTTTCCCTGTTGTATCTACTTGCTGAGTATGCCCCCATACTCACCCTTGCTTCCTCATTTTTTTTACAGAAGTCGGTACGGTTTGAAGATGATGGCGAAGCGTAGGAGTAGTACTACAAGAAGGGAAAATAAATAATGTATTATGACTTGTGTAATAGAAACGATAGCAAATAAAGTGATGTTTTAGCTTTATAAGTATGTTTATTTTGAGCCTTACATGTTTATAATCGCGCAAGGTTATAAATATGTGGCGTTGTCACGACTAGGCCCGGTCTCGGGGCGTGACAGGCGCCTGTTTCACTGGTGTTGCGCCGCACTACACTTCTCCACCAACAACCTTTACGTGCTTCTTGGCTCCTATTGGTTCGATAACCTTGGTTTCTTTCTGAGGGAAAACTTGCTGCTGCGCATCACACCTTCCTCTTGGGGTTCCCAACGGACGTGTACATCTACGCGCATCAAGCTCTTTTTCTAGCGCCGTTGTCGGGGAGATCAAGACACGCTGCAAGGGGAGTCTCCACATCCAATCTCTTTACTTTGTTTTTGTCTTGCTTTACTTTATTTTATTTAGTGTCTTGTTTGCTTCATATTAAAAACACACAAAAAATAGTTACTTTACTTTCTGTCTTATTTACTAGCTCTATATCGAAAACACACAAAAAATTAGTTACTTGCATTTAATTCACCAAGTTTACTTTTGTTTATTTCACCATGCTTCATCCTAAGTTTACTTTGAAAGATATACCGGTAGGTAGTGGGTCTATCATTGGAAAAGATAATATAGAAGAATTTTTCACTCATGTTAGTAAAAATGAAGATTTTGAAGATTGATCCTTGGTAGAACTTGCTCCTGATTATGAAATTACCGCCGCTTTAGTGCACATGTTGGAAGCTAGATTTGTTAATCTTAATCCCATAATGCAACATATGTTTCTTACACTCGTGATATGGAAGAAGGAGAAAAGAAAGATTTTATTCTAGAAACCCTTCTTAGAGAATTTGGTGATGTAGCTAGAGAAGCTAGGAAAGTCTTTATTCGATATAAGATGCTAGGATTGTGTACCAATTTTGCAAATATCCTTGAAAAAAGGGAAAAATATAGGCTAAGATACACTAATAAAGTCAATTGTGAGGGGGGGATTAAAATACCAATACCTCATAAACTTATAGGAATGCACGAGGCATTAGAAAAGAATTTTGATTGGATTGTCCCTGAAAATTTATTTGAGGAGGATAGTAAGCCTAAAGGTATTGAAAAGGGAGTTCCATACATAAATAAGATACAATGCATAGTTGAGAAAACTCCCAACTCCCGAGGTAATAATGTTGATGCATCATCTCTTGAAAATACTTGATTTGCACTTTCTGCGCCTAGCTGAAAGGCATTAAAGAAAAGCACTTCTTGGGAGATAACCCATGTTTTATTTTGTTACTGTATTGTTGAGTCTTGGAAGTTGTTTACTACTGTAGCAACCTCTCCTTATCATGTTTTTGTGCCAAGTAAAGTCTCTATGGTAAAGTTGATGCTAGATTTGATTGCTGCACAAAACAACATTGCTCTCTGTCACGAATTCGCGCAGAATTCTCTGTAAAAAAATCAAAAAACTCTGCAAGTTTACGTGCGTGATCCTCAGATATGTACGCAACTATCATTAGTTTTGAGTTTTTCCGTTTGAGCAAGTTAAGTGCCCCTTCAAAATTCGTCTTTACGGACTGTTCTGTTTTGACAGATTCTGCCTTTTATTTCGCATTGCCGCTTTTGCTATGTTGAATGAGTTTCTTTGTTCCATTAACTTTCGAAGCTTTGTGCAATGTCCAGAAGTGTTAAGAATGATTGTGTCACCTCTGAATATGTGAATTTTTGATTATGCACTAACCCTCTAATGAGTTTGCTTGAAGTTTGGTGTGGAGGAAGTTTTCAAGGGTCAAGAGAAGAGGATGATATACTATGATCAAGAAGAGTGAAAGGTCTAAGCTTGGGGATGCCCCTGGTTCATCCCTGCATATTTTAAGAAGACTCAAGCATCTAAGCTTGGTGATGCCCAAGGCATCCCTTCTTCATCGACAACTTATCGTGTCACTTCTAGTGAAACTATATTTTTATTCCATCACATCTTATGTTCTTTACTTGGAGCGTTGGTTTGCTTTTATTTTTGTTTTGGTTTGAATAAAGTTGGATCCCACCATCCTTATATTGGAGATATTACGCTCCGCTTTTTCATATGGAACACTTGTGTTCTTAATTGTGCTTTAATGTTCATGGCGAAAGGCTAAAATTGCTTCATTAAATTGCTATTTGGTTGGAATCAGAAAATGCTGCATATGGTTTGGAATAACTTGGCAATTGTTTGAGCTCTCATTAGATCATATTTAAGCTTTTGAATCATGTAGTTTAATCTATTAATGGAGAACTACCGTAGAGCTTGTTAAAATTTGGTTTGCATGATTGGTCTCTCTGAGTCTAGATATTTTCTGGTAAAGTGTTTGAACAACAAGGAAGACAGTGTAGAGTCTTATAATGCTTCCAATATGTTCTTTTGTAAGTTTTGCTGTACCTGTTCATACTTGTGTTTGCTTCAAACAACCTTGCTAGCCCAAACCTTGTACTGAGAGGAAATGCTTCGTGCATCCAAACACCTTGAGCCAAAACCCATGCCATTTGTGTCCACCATATCTACCCATTACATGGTATTTTCTCGCCATTCCAAAGTAAATTACTTGAGTGCTACCTTTAAAATTTCATTCCTTTATCTTTACAATATATAGCTCATGGGACAAATAGCTTAAAAACTATTGTGGTGATGAATATGTAGTTATGTGTCTTAGTTCTTATAAGTTGCTTGTTGAGCGGTAACCATGTTTCTGGGGACGCCATCAACTTTTTACCTTTGTTGGATATCATGTGAGATGCTATGCATGTTCGTCTTGTCTAAGTAAGTGCGATTTCATGATCAAATGGTTTGAGTATGCATATGTTAGAGAAGAACATTGGGCCGCTAACTAAAGCCATGTATCATGGTGGAAGTTTCAGTTTGGACATACAACCTCAATCTCTTATGAGAATATTATTTGTTGTTGAATGCTTAAGCATTAAAAGAGGAGTCCATTATCTGTTGTCTATGTTGTCCCGTATGGATGTCTAAGTTGAGAATAATCAAAAGCGAGAAATCCAATGTGTGCTTTCTCCTTAGACCTTTGTACAGGCGGCATAGAGGTACCCCTTTGTGACACTTGGTTGAAACATATGTCATGCAATGATAATCCGTGTTATCCGAGCTGATTAGGACAAGGTGCGAGCACTATTAGTACTCTATGTATGAGACTTGCAACTTGTAGGAAGTATTATGCATAGCACATATGAATTATTACTACCGTTGACAAAATTGTTTCTATGTTTTCAAAACAAAAGCTCTAGCACAAAAATAGTAATCCATGCTTCCCTCTGCGAAGGGCCATTCTTTTACTTTATGTTGAGTCAGTTTACCTACTTCTTTCTATCTTAGAAGCAAACACTTGTGTTAACTGTGTGCATTGATTCTTACATGTTTACTTATTGCACTTGTTATATTACTCTATGTTGACAAATATCCATGAGATATATATGTTACAAGTTGAAATCAATTGCTGAAACTTAATCATCCTTTGTGTTGCTTCAATGCATTCTACTAAGAATTTATTGCTTATGAGTTAGCTCTTATGCAAGTCTTGTTGATGCTTGTCTTCAAAGTACTATTCATGAAAAGTTTTGCTATATGATTCATTTGTTTAGTCATTATCTTTGTTAGCAATCTTTTGCTTCAGATCACTCCATCATCTAATATGCTTTACAATAATGTTGATCAAGGTTATGTTGGTAGCATGTCACTTCAGAAATTATTTGTGTTATCGTTTACCTACTCGAGGGACGAGTAGAACTAAGCTTGGGGCTTGATACGTCTCAAACGTATCTATAATTTCTTATGTTCCATGCTACTTTTATGACAATACTTGAATGTTTTATACATACTTTACATCATCATTATACATTTTCCGCACTAACCTATTAACAAGATGCCGAAGCGCCGGTTGCTGTTTTTGGTTTCAGAAATCCTACAAAGGAAATATTCTCGTAATTGGACGAAATCAACGCCTTTTTCCACTAAGCTTCCTAAGACCGAGGGGGAAAGGAAGTGGAGCCACGGGCGCCGCCACACTAGGGCGGCGCGGCCTAGGGGGCCGCGCGCCCTAGCGTGGGGCCCCGTGACCCTCCGACTCCGCCCTTCCGCCTACTTAAAGCCTTCATCGCGAAACCCTCCGTACCGAGAGCCACGATAAAAACCTTCCATAGACGCCGCCGCCGCCAATCCCATCTCTGGGATTCAGAGATCGCTCCGGCACCGAGAGGGGAATCATCACCGGAGGGGCTCTACATCATCTTGCCCGCCTCCGATTGATGCGTGAGTAGTTCATCCTTGGACTATGGGTCCATAGCGTAGCTAGATGGTTGTCTTCTCCGCTTGTGCTATCATTGTTTAGATCTTGTGAGCTGCCTAACATGATCAAGATCATCTATTTGTAATGCTACATTGTGTTTGATGGGATCCGATGAATCTAGAATACTATGTCAAGTTGATTATCAATCTATCATATATGTGTTGTTTATGTTCTTGCATGCTCTCCGTTGCTAGTAGAGGCTCTGGCCAAGTTGATACTTGTAACTCCAAGAGGGAGTATTTATGCTCGATAGTGGGTTCATGCCTCCATTTAACCTGGGACAGTGACAGAAAGTTCTAAGGTTGTGGATGTGCTGTTGCTACTAGGGATAAACATCGATGCTTTGTCTAAGGATATTTGTGTTGATTACATTACGCACCATACTTAATGCAATTATCTGTTGTTTACAACTTAATACTGGAGGGGTGCGGATGCTAACCCGAAGGTGGATTATTTAGGCATAGATGCATGCCGGATAGCGGTCTATGTACTTTGTCGTAATGCCCTGATTAAATCTCATAGTAATCATCATTGATATGTATTGAATCTTGATTTGTCAATTGCCCATCTGTAATTTGTTCACCCAGCATGTTAGTTATCTTATTGGAGAGACACCACTAGTGAACTGTGGACCCCGGTCCATTTTTTTACATCTGAATACATTCTACTGCAATCATTGTTTTTACTGTTGTTTTGCAAACAAACACCATCTTCCACTCGATATGCTTAATCCTTTGTTTTCAGTTTTTGAGATTGACAACCTCACCGTTACGTTGGGGCAAAGTATCTTGATTGTGTTGTGCAGTTCCGTTGGTGCCGTTTTCGGGTGGTGCGCCGCACTACACCAAACCAACAACCTTCACGTGCTTCTTGGCTCCTACTGGTTCGATAACCTTGGTTTCTTTCTGAGGAAAAACTTGCTGCTGTGCGCATCACACCTTCCTCTTGGGGTTCCCAACGAACGTGTACATCTACGCGCATCAACCTCTCCGTCACGCTGTCCAGCTGATTTGTGAATTCTAGATCTCCTAGAACGGCGACCCGTCCCTGGCTCCATCCCCTTCGTCTCTATCTCTGGCAAGATGAGGACGCCTTCCAAAAAGACTCTAAGCTCTAGCAACCTACTCCCGCCCCTACGGTTACTGATTTAGCGTAGATACATGCCAATTTAGCCTAGATTTATGCCAATTTAGCTCCTGATTTTGCCACATCAAAATTTCTAGGCCGACCTGCAGAAGATGTTTGTTCAAGCAGTGCCCTCATAGCTGTGATTCGTGCATGGGTGTTTGTATGCACGCAAGAGCCATTCGTCGCCACACTAGGCCCAACGTGAAATATGCACCAATATTTGTTCGCTACAGAGAGAGGATGAACAATCTGAACTACATCTACAACAATGGCGATTTGGAATCTATGAACATGTTGAGGATGAAAAAAGCTGCTTTCAACCAACTTGTGAACACATTAACGGGTAGGCAGTTGCTCAGGAACAACATCCACACATGTATCGAAGAGCAAGTGGCTATGTTCCTTCATGTTATTGGGCACAACCAAAGATTCCGAGTCATGCATATCACATGGAGGAGCTCAACTGAGACCGTTTCTAGGTACTTCAAGGAAGTCCTCTATGCTATTAGAGAACTGTGAGGAGAGATGATCAAGCCTGCATCTTCCAGCACTCCCAACAAGATCGCTGAAAGTCACTGCTGCTTTCCATATTTCAAGGTGAACAACACTTTGTACAACTGATTTACACATCTGTGCATCATTTTTTAGGGTGAACCTTGTGCTCTTCACATTTGTACATCACAAATTCCTTAACATTTTTGTCCATGTTCATGATAGGATTGTGTTGGGGCCATTGATGGTACTCATATCAGAGTGAAAGTGCCAAGAAGCCAGTCTCTTGCTTACAGAGGAGAAAGCACTGCACTAGCCAGAATGTGCTTGTCGTTGTGGACTTCGATTTGAAGTTCACATATGTGCTTGCTAGGTGGGAAGAATCAGTCCATGATGCTACCATTATGGCTGACAGCTTAGAGACATTTGATGATCTGAAGGTCCCAGGGGGTAAGTTCTACCTAGCTGATGCAGGCTATGCTTGCCACTCTGGTTTTCTCTCACCCTTCAAGGATCAATAAGTTCTCTGCAAGGTTCTACCCTAAGAATGCCAAGGGACTCTTCAATCTCAAACACTCTAGCCTTAGGGTCACCGTCAAGAGGGCATTTGCAACTCTGAAGAACAGATTTAAGATCCTTGACTAGAAGCCTTTCCACACCTTCTCCATCCAGGTTAAGCTAGTTCTGGCTTGTTGCATTCTGCATAACTGGATCTTAGGGTGGGGTATTGATTCGGTCCAACCCGACGAGGTTGATGTTGGTCATGGTCTTGCTGCCACCGATTACGCGGCCTGGAAGAACAAGAGACGTGAGTGGACGGAGGCTATGTTGGTTAATAGAGGCCATACCACGATCTGAATAAGAAGAGAATCATTTTCATGATGTGATGTGTTATGAACTACTCCCGTTTATGTGTACGACTCGACTAGTTGTGCGCTCTGAACTACCATTCTTGCTTAGCTAGGGCAAAACTTATTATGTTAAACTGCTATTTAGAAGTAGCTAGAATTTAACGATATTATAAGTTTGATTTATTGTTATGCTGCCTCTTTAGTCGAACTTATGATGGGTAATGTCACCATTGGCAGCGGTGGTAACTAGAACTAGATCTTGTAGATTACCAATCATGTCAACAGTGTAGTTCACATGCAAATTGCAACTTAGTTGGCAACCAAACAAGACGCATAGACGGGATGAAAAAATTGTTAGAAACCAACAAACTCCCATTCCGACAGTCTGAGTCAAATAGTACTCCACCTGGAGTACTACTTTGAAAGGGTCTTTTTGAACGTACTTACAATTACAGGGTATATTCTGCAAAACGACCGTCGCCACTCCACCTGGACGGAGCTTCGCTGGAGAGCGGAGAGCATGCCTCGCGCCTTCCAACTGCCTCGCCGGCGCCGGCGCCGGCGTCTGCTCCTCCGCCCCTTCCTCCAGAACAATCTTCTCCGCCTCCATTGTGCCCTGGCGAACCACCCGGACCCGTATCCACGCCTTCCCGGCCACCGCGACTTCTGCCCCGCCAGCGACACGCCCGCCGGCCCCGCGGGGTTCGACGAAACGCCGCAGCGCGACGCTGTCGCCTACGCCGCCACGGTCGGCCATCAAATGAGGCGCGGAGACCTCCCGCGCGCGGCGGAGCTGTTCCGCGCGGCGCCCAGATCCGCCCGCGGCCGCCATCTGGACGCCGTCATGCTGGACGGGTACGTGAAGGCCGGCCGCGTCGACCGCGCCCGCAGGCTGTTCGACGGAATGGCGGAGAAGGGTGTGATTGCGTGGACCAGCCTGGTCTCCGGGTACTGCCGCGCTGGGCGCGTCGACGAGGCGCGCGCGCTGTTCGACGTGATGCCGGCACGCAACGTGGTGTCCTGGACAGCGATGGTGCAGGGGTATGCACGCCGCGGGATGCTGAGGGAGGCGAGGGAGCTGTTCGACGCGATGCCAGAGAGGAACGTGATCACCTGGACGGTCATGGTCAAGGCCTACGCCGACGGCGGTCGCGTCGGGGAGGCGATGGAGTTGTTCGACAGGATGCCTTGGAGGAACTCGTATTCCTGGACCGCCATGATCTCTGGTTTTCTCCGTGCTGGGAGGGTAGACGAAGCGGTCCATCTGTTCGAGAGGATGCAGGATAGGGACGTGGTTTCGTGGACTCTGATGGTCACCGGCTTGGCGCAGAACGGCCGCGTTTCAATGGCGAGAGAGTTTTTCGACAGAATGCCGACAAACAAGGACATCGTGGCATGGAATGCCATGATCACTGCTTATGCCAATGACTGTCAGATGGATGAGGCTCGGAGACTGTTCGACTCAATGCCCGCAAAGGACCAGGTGAGCTGGAGTATCCTAATTGACGGCTATGTCAAGAGCGAACGCAAGGACGTAGCCGTGGGTTTATTTCTTCTCATGCTCCGGTCAGGAGTATCTCCTAGCAGCACTACATTAACCAGTGTCTTGGTTACATCGGAGAGCACAGTTGAAGTTGGGCAAATCCATGGCTTGGCCACCACACTAGGGCTCCTGTCTAAAACCTCCTTAGGAAACGCTCTGCTCACCATGTACTCGAGGAGTGGCGACCTGCCCTCTGCCTGGCAAGCTTTCAAGATATTACAGGAGAAGGATGCCATCACATTGACATCTATGATGCAAGCCTTCGCGAACCATGGCCGTGCCTCCTGCACGCTGCAGGCCTTCGCACAGATGCTGCAACACGGACATGACCCCAGCTCAACCACATTCACTGCCGCACTGTCAGCCTGCAGCCACGCCGGTCTCGTCGAGAAAGGCAAGGATATTTTTAGATTTATTCGCCACGCCTACGGGCTTGAGCCGACCATCGAGCACCACACCTGCCTCGTCGACATCCTCGGCCGTGCAGGGCGCGTGAGGGAGGCCATGGAGGTTGTTGGTGCCGTGCCTCCAGAGATGCGCGACGAGGCCATCCTGAGGAGGCTGCTAGGGGCCTGCATGATGCACAATGAGGTGGACGCGGCGAGGGAGGTGGGAGAAGCTCTTGCCAAATCTGACGAGAACCCCTCAGGTTCAGGTCCAGGAGGCTACTACACTGTTCTGGCCAATGTTCTTGCATCAGGTGGATTGTGGGATGAAATGGCAGAAGTGTGGAGGGCCATGAAGGGGAGCAAGGTGAGGAAGACGCCTGGGATGAGCTGGATCGTGGTGGATGCGAGGAGTCATGTGTTCTTCTCTGGGGATCAGATGCATCCACAGTGTGCAGAGATATATGAGATGCTGGATGACACCCTTGTACCTCAAATAAAGAAGGATAATGGGGTTGCAAAACCTGCAGCGGATCTATCCGTTGATGAATAAACTAGAAAAGTATGGAAAACTTGCTCAGGGTAACAAAATGTACTTTGTAGTCCATTTCAAGTATAACAAGGGTTGACTCGTGTGTATTTGGAGCTCATTTCAAGTACAACAAGTTATGAGAAGCTGCAGAAGCTTTTTTATGCCCATACAATTTGAGGTTGCGAATCCATTAACATGAGATGGAACATGAAGAGAGGTTACTTGATCCATTCTCCATGATTTTGATGCGACATTATTGGATGAAGAAAACCCGATGGATTGGCTAGAGAACTCAATGAGTGAAGGAAACCCTGTTCTAGATGGGGGAGATCACCCATCTCAGTTTGCTGTTGACGAAATAAATAAAATGGATGGGTGCTTGAATAGAAAGCAACGGAAGTTTGCAGCAAATAAAACAAAGGTCAGGAGGGTCACAGCCTTACAAAAATCGCTGGTTATAAGAAAGGCAAGAAGGCACTGCTGAATGAAGACGATGAATTTGCTGATACTAGCAGTGGGCTGATACTGGAAATGGGCTTTAATTTGACAAAAAAAAGTGAAGAGGAGTGGCATAGAGAAGAAGGGAGAGATAGCTAAGAAGAGGGCACCGGCGAAGAAGGCGGAGATGGCGAAGAAGATGATGGCATAGAATAGGCCAAGGGTGATGAAGGGACACAAAATACAACTCAACGGTCAAAAAGAAAAGCAGCATAGACCTATATGGTTTCTATTATTAACAAACTGTTAGTAAGTGGATTATATTTATTGCATTGCCTCCTTTGATTTATCTTTTTCTGAAATGAGGTTGTGATAGTAATCAGAACTACTACTCAGGTTGCTGGTGGTGGAGCTGAGCAACTCAGACTATCCAAGATGCTCTTGGTGGTTCCAAACAAATGCGAAAATGATCATTTGCAGGCTACAGGAATATGTGAAGCACCAGTGTGATGATGTGTGACAGTTATCACCTTTTTTAGCTTTCAAAGTTTCATCTAGTGCTAGAGCACAAGTTATTGTGCATTTTTCTCATCTCGTGTGAATCTTGCTCTGTTTTCTCTGCAGCGAATTATCAGCCATCCTCTGTTTTTATGCTGTTACTGTTCAGTATGCTATCCCTCTGTTTTCGACAGAGTTTTCATTGAAATTCCGGAGCATGTTTCAGTGCGAGATTTCCGATATGCTTTCGTCGTGAAAGAAAAAATTTCCCTGGTGAGGAAACATGACAGGAACCAACTTAGGACAGTTCTGAAACTTATGCATTTGGATTTTTACGTCTTAGCTAGTTAGATTTTTAGATTGTGCTCTGTAATGTGAGTTGTCTTCTGATTATCATATAATTGCGTCTGCCTGAGCAGGCAGAAAACTGAGTACACGTGTCCGGATAGCCCAAAGTCTCGATAGTTAGCTCTAGGTCTTCTGGTCAAAAAACAACGTCGATGAAGGCGTGTAGGTGCACTATTACGTGGTAGGGATTGCAATTTTTCTCGCATTTTCGTTTTTTCACTCAAACTCAAGGAAGAAACTTTGCTTCTTATCTTTTTTTTAAAGATTGACGAATCAAATGATATTTCTGTTCTAATTTCTGCCTCTTCTTCTCCCTCTGAATCAAACTTTTTTTTGTGCCGTTTCTATTATTGCCAAGTATATGGTTCTAATCCTAGATGGAAAAATAAATAGAAAAAGAAATCTAAGAAGGCGGATCCTCCTATCTATCAAGAGTAATGAACTAGGTGCTGATACATAACAGTACAAAAAACAAAAAAAATATCTATCAAGAGTAATGAACTAGGTGCTGATACAGTAACAGTACAAAAAAACAAAAAAAATAACTAAATTAACCAAATTTGCCTGATGTTGAGGCAATCAAGAAAGCTGCATAAGTGAATATATAACCCACGGAAAAGTGGGCTAATCCAACTAATCTCGCTTGCACAATGGAAAGAGCCACGGGCTTAGGCTCAGACTGGCAAAGGTCAGCCACAGTTTGAAAAGTACTCCAGTCATGATACAATCTCTACCAGATGACACGAATTTTTTATCTTACCTGTGTCGCCTGTATCGCCTGGAGCATGCCTTCGACGGTAGGCGCTGACACCGTCGTGATCATCTGCTCCTGCATGACGCTCTCTTCTCCCTGCATGTTCCCTGAACTTTGTACATCCAGTGAGCTTTGCCTGATTACCTGTGTACTGCCCTTGACTAGAGGTGGCCATGTCTTTGTCGCTGACTTGCTGTCTTGATTTTGAATAGGAAAATCTTCTTTCCCTCCCATCTGACCTCGCCGGTCTTCTCCCGATGCCATTCCCCCCATCTCCTCCAATCCCGGACCAGTCCCAAATTCTGACTTGTTTTCTGCTCCTGCTTGTACTCTACTCCTGATTCCTGAACACTTTGACTCCGGACTGTTCTGCTCCCCATGGCGGCGGCGGGCGAGCCGGAGGTGATCCGGGACAAGGCGGCGATGCGGGCGTGGTCGCGGCGCCGCCGCGCGGAGGGCAAGACGGTTGTGCTCGTGCCCACCATGGGCTTCCTCCACGAAGGCCACCTCTCGCTCGTCTCCGCGGCGGCAACCGCCTCCGCCGGGGCCTCCGTCGCCGTGGTCGTCTCCATCTACGTCAACCCCAGCCAGTTCGCGCCCACCGAGGACCTCGCCACCTACCCCTCCGACCTCGCCGGCGACCTCCGCAAGCTCGCCTCCACTGGCGCCGTCCACGCCGTCTTCAACCCCCCAGACCTCTACGTCCGCGGTACCTCCGGCTCCGCGGGTGCGGCTGTCTCGGGTTCCTGCCTGGAGGAGGCAGCGGGGGGCCACGAGACGTGGATTCGGGTGGAGCGGTTGGAGCTGGGGCTGTGTGGGAGCAGCCGGCCGGTGTTCTTCCGTGGAGTGACCACCGTGGTGTCCAAGCTGTTCAACGTTGTTGAGCCTGACATCGCGGTCTTCGGGAAGAAGGATTATCAGCAGTGGCGTCTCATCTGCAGAATGGTAATGATTTTTTCTCCATTTGCAGTTTGCGAAGAAACACTCACTTTATTCCTTGCAACGCCTGCTTGGAAGTAAGCTACCTACTTACATTAGATTGTTAGGATCCTTGAATATATTAGGGTTGAAAAACGCCCCCGCGTCGCTCCCAGGGAGCGGCTCGGGCGGAAAACCCTAACCCCCACCGCCACCCCCACTCCCTCTCCCTCGCCGCCGCCGGCGTGCGTCGGGAAAATGCCCGCCGGCCGGTGGCGGCGGGCCCTTGCTCTCCCGCGCGCTGGTGCTGGGAGCTCGGTGGGCGTGTGCGGTTCTCCCGCGCCGCCTTGGCGAGGCGAGGCCCCTGCTTCCCGCCGGCAGCAGCTCGCCGACGCCTGTCGCTTCCGGCGCCGCCAGCGGGGGTGGTCTGATGGCGCAGTCGCCCCCTTATTGCTGCGGGAAGAGGCTGCCGCGCGCTGGTTGCCGCTCGCGCGGGGGCGGCTCCAGGTGACTGCGGAGATGGGGCTGGCCCCGGTCTCGCATCGTCCTGGCGGGGTGATGGCTGTCGCGGTCAGATCTGTTGGGTGGTGCTCGTCCCCTGCCTCGGTGGTAAGGCGGCGCCCCCCGGCCTCGGCATGCGGCCGCTTTTATTGGTGGGCGGGGTGGTGCCTTGGTATCTTGGGGAAATCCTAGCGTGGTGTTGGTGGTGCCCCAGGTGCTTCGTGTGCTGTTCGGCTTGTGTTCTAGGCTGGAATGCTCCGCCGGCCAGTGTGGTGCTGGGCGGCTAAGCGGCGGCCTGATGTGTGCTGGCCATTGTTGGTCGGTGGTGTGCTCTCTTGTGGTTGCGAGGGTCGCTCACCTCTTTATCTCAGCCATCATCCTGTAGCGGAGTGCCGCTGGGGATGGCGGGTGCCGTGGCTTCGCAGATGGCGACCATGGTGGCGATGTGCTCCCTACGTGGGGAGCCATCGTGGCTGGGTGTTGAGCCCCCTGTCTCGCCATTAGTTGCAGAGGGGCGCTGTCTTCCTCTGTACTAGTGTGCCCTATGGCTCTGCAGATGGCGGCCATGGGTGCGGTTTCCCCTACGATGCGAGGCGAGCCGTGGCAGTGGTGGTGGTGACTTCTCCTTGTTGGTTGCTTGGCTCTTGCGTCGGGTTCTTGTCGGAGCTCTATGGCGTCTCCGGCGCGGGTGGTCTTCTCTCGTGCTCTCGGCTAGCCCACCCTTCAGGTATATCGAACCCAGTGGGGTTGGGGTTGCCCTCGGTGGTGCTCTGCCTTTCGACTACGGCGGCAACCCCCACGTGCGGTGGGGGTGTTCCATGCGAGTGTGCTCTATGGTGTGTCTCTGCTCTGCGATGCCCTTCGACTCCAGCATGTGGCACACAGGCGTCGTGGCGTCGTCTCGGCCGCGTGCAACCTTTCGGTCACACCCCCGACACAGGTGGTGTCGGCGCGCCGTGTGGCCTCGGATGCGCGTTACCTTTCGACTACGTCGACGATGCAGTGCCGTGGCTGGGTCTCGGCTGACCAAGGCCGTTCGATTACTCCGGTGTGGCATCGAGCTGGGTTATCCCTCCTGCTGGCACGTCCTGCTTGCTCTTCCTTGTGATCGTTGTGCTTGTGCCGTGATGGGTTTTCCCATCTATCAACTGTCTCCAAGGTTTCTCGGAGTGGCCGCCTTGTCTCTCTTGCTCTTTGTGTTGTTGGGTGTGTGTGTGTTTGTTTTCCTTTATTTCTCTCCCCCTGTTGCCCCCTGTAAACTCCGGTTCATTTGAACCTATCTTGTAGAGGCTGAAAAGCCTCATAGGCAACTTTGAAATATATTCAGGTGGGGATTTGTTCCCCCCGTGAAAATTCAAAAAAAAAAAAACATTAGATTGTTAGCATTATACGCGATTGGATCATTGCAGAAAGTATACAGGAGGCGATATTTGTTAACATGGCTTAGCGATCAACACCTACATTCCCCCGTTGAAGTCAACAAACACACATCACGATCACAGCCATGCTGTCCGCTCATCCTGCCATGGGCGCCAGACAATCCTCATGTAATCTCGTGTCTAACCTACAGTTTGCGTCTAGTCTAATTTGGTTGACTACAATAGGGCCCAGGTTACAAGTGTTTGACTCCAGCACCTTACCTAACCGCTCAATCCAGGCACACATACTAAAACACAACTTGAACATAAATGATAAGCAACCCACAATTCTGTGTACGTTGTACAAAGAGCCTTGAAGTAAAACATTATCAAAGACGAAAATAATTTCTCCTGTTCATTGCAAAATTGAATGTCAATGTGCAAACTGCTCAGTGCAATTATTTTGTCTGTTCTCATCTTGTCATTGCCCTCTTCTCTTCATCTTTCAGCTTGATTTACATGTCCTTGTTGGTCCATTAGATTTCCTTGCTGGACAGCTTGATAGCTGTATACGTTCATTTGGACAATGCATAATTTATAATTTACACGGCGAGTACTTTTTTGCTTTATTTGAATAATCGTTTCAGTGTATGGTCTGATCTGATGGATACCTTGTCTGTTCTTGTTTTGATGCTTCAGGCCTTGTAATATCCCAGGTATTGGGGTTACAAAAATAGAGGAAACAGATGTGTGCATTGCATTCATGCATAGAAAATCTGGGGAATTTTCGCGCTTTAAAGTAAAACAGTCACAGTAACTGAAGTTTCACTTGACCTTGGTGGAATTGAAGTAGCTCATCAAGTCAAGCGCTATAAACCTCAATGTGACTTTGTTAAAACTTTGTTTTGGGTAGAGGTGATTTGATCTAAGGGGTTAGATCAAATGAAAATAAAATCAACACAGGAACTTATTAATCAAGGATCAACTACTTGATCTTTTTAAAGATCACAACATGATGTTCCTTGCCATAACATATGAACATCCATTTAATTGGAAATCAAGTAATAATAATTGGAGAAACTATTCTTCACTTATCTTTTCCATGTCTTACACTAATCCTTGAACCTACCATGAACCTCATGGTATTCATTTTACTTCATTCTTGGAAACATGACAAGGAGATCAACTCTAGAAGTATATATTCTTCTCTATTCCAGAATTATTATACATCAAACCTAGAGAGGTGAGATTTCAATATCCTTTATTAGAGAAGCAATGGCAGACCTTGAAGCAAACCTTGGATATATATATCCAAGTGATCAAAATATCCTTTTTCAGAAGAACCCTAGGATATTATTCAAGACATTCCCTAGAGAGAGAAACCATTAATGTTAAGCAAAGAAATTGGTGATCACATCAATCTCTATGGAGCCTAACCTTAGGTTATCATTGAAGTCCTTCCCAAGTGAGAGAGACCATTCATACCATTTTAACTTTACCTATTTAAGAACAAAGGACAACCATTGAGCTAAAATATTTGGTTGTAAACCATTTCCTTTGGAGTGGTGAGATAACCAATATCAAATGGAATAAGATCAAATCTATGAATTGATGAAGTAAAGTAGTAACTAATCCAACCAAGCATCTAGGTGGAGGCTTAACCCTTTCATATCTAATGAGATCTTGTGAGTACATCATAAACCCTAGAATAATCCATTCCTATATAAGAGAGCTCAAGATATGGTGTTACACTCAAGTTAGTTGAGGCAACACTTGTACTTGAGGGAAAGAACTATCCATATATTCAGATGAGTAGATCATCATTCCTTGAGAAGAACTCTAAGTGGATATCTCAGGCATTCTCCTGAGATATTAACTATAGAGGCAACCATAGCCATGTCCACCCAAGAAAATATAATAGAAGGAATATACCCTAGTTGGTCAAGATACTGCTTGATCATGGAAGTGAGAACCCATTTCATGAGAGATAACTTAGGAAGCCAAACCTTGATCATTATGAATGGAGTAATGATCATAAACCCTTATAATTTGAGGTAGAAGATATTAAGAACAAGTTGATCATGCCCAAACCATGATCATGCTCTTGAGGTATGTGAGGATAAGTTAAACCCTAATAGGTTAAGTAGATATCATTCACCACATGGAATTATAGGGAGGTAACTAGTAAGCAACCCTATGCTTATATCCTAACTTTAACTTGTGAACCACTTGGTGATCACAAGTAGAATTCTACCACATATACATTCCACATATTCTTCACCTAAGAAACATAAGCAAAACCTTGGAGTAAAACTCCATACTTAAATGGTGAGAAATCATCCATCATATGACCAAAGTTAACTATAAAAAGAACTATAATCAATATAGTTACTTCAATGATAAATTGAGGATAATAATAGAAGCTAATTGGTAGAAGATAAAACCACTTCCCAAATCCTTAGTAATTAGAGAAGCACATGAAATATTAAGCAAGTAACCACTTTATCATAGTTAGGGGAGATTAAACCCTAGCACATGCAATATGTTGTCATCTCATCTCTACAACTCAGGATTAAATCTCAAACCTAGTTTGTGTATCACTTGGGTGAGCACAATAAAACCCAATGAAGCCATATTTGAGATTCAAACCATGAGCCATTAGGAGAATGTAACTAGAACCCTATAATGGTTCATTAGTTAAACCTTATGCTTAATTATAGAACATAAGAAACACCTAGTGCTAAGTCCTATAATTAAAACCCATAAGTAGTGATCAACCACTTATCATTATAACTAGACCAAACCATGATTAAAGTAGTATCTATATTTCAAGGTACTATTATAATATGATAATAGTGCTAACCTTGAAATAGGATTATAACAATACCTACCTTAGATACTTTCAAAAATAATAATAGTGTTAACCTTAAAAAGGGGAATTATAATAGAAGCTACAAAACCCTAATAAGTTGGTGCTCACATAAAATCATATGTAAGTCATCCACTTCTCAAATGGAAACCAAGTCTTAATAATAACCTCTAAAATATATTGAGTTGAAATTATCAATTATAATCATAACAGAATTGATTCACAAGAAAAAGGAAATTAAAAATAAGAATATAAACTCATACCTATTTGCTATTTTGAATAAACCCACAAGTATGAAATAGAATCAAATATAAAATGTTTGTTTAAAATAAAGCATAGTGTAATAGTCATTGCACTATGTCTTAATTCAATTAACATAACCAGAACCCTGCTAATAAAATTTGAATCCAAATCTGATTCAAATAGAAAATATAAAACAGAAAATAGAAAAACAGAAAAAGAGAGAAGAGAAGGAGCTTACCTGGCCGAGCAACCACGGTGCAGCCCAGCACCAGAGCCCAGCAGCAGCCCAACACTCGGCCCAGACCATCACAGACTCAGCCCAAGTACTGCTTCGGGTGGATAAGATCCGAGACGAAGACGTCGTCTTCGTCTTCGCCACCGTCGACGCCCGAGAGCGCCACGGCGCCGTGAGCTCCACGTCCCGCGTCGTCGCGCCGATTTTGACCGCCACGCACGCAGGAGGGGGTATAAAACGCATTTAAGCCTCAATTTCCCCTCTCCCTTCATTCTCCGAAAATCCAAACCCTAGTCTCCCGGCCATCTCGTCCCGCCGTCATTGGGGACGCCCCAAGCCCCGTCGTGGTCACCATCATCCTCACCACCTCGACATGCTCAACCTACGCGAGGAATCGAGTCAGTAAGCTCTCAGACGCCGGTGGTTGCTCGTTCCCTTCCGCCGGTATGCCCGAAAAACGAGCAATGGCGTCGCCACCGTCGACAATCGCCGTCGTCGAGCCTTTCCTGAGCATCACGGTGAGCTTATGCTTCTCTGGAGCCACTTATTTGAGCTTAGCATCCACCGTGGCATGCTCGCGTCGTTCACCGCCGTACGCCGCCGCAGTCAGAGCTCGCCGGAGTTACTCCGACGACCATTAGGGCACGGCGCCTCCACCTTATGGTTCAGCACATCGCCCTGCGTCGGGGCAGCACCCACGCGCGCCCGCGGGCGAAGCCCAGCACCGGCGACCATCGGCCACTGGCCGTCGGCCAGCCATTCCTCTGCCACCTCGACGCTCACGTGGCAGTCCACGTGGACCACTGGCCCACTGGTCAGTCTCTGCGTGTAGGTTAGCCCGGGTGCGTTTAGCATTTCATATTCGTTTTAATTCAAATCCAATAATCCCTGCAACTTCAAATAATTATAGAAAATTCAATATAGCTCAGAAAAATACAAATGAGATATTAAAATGTTCCTAAAAATAAAATCTACCCAATAAAAATATAAAATGAAATTTTTTATTTTTAATAAAAATTCAATTATTTATTACTTGCTATTTAAGCCTTTAATTTTAATTCTAAATTCAATTAAAATTAAATAATTAGTAAAAATTCCAAAATTAAATAAAAACCCTTTATTTGTTATTTTGTTAAATCATTATTGAGAGATTTAAACCCTGATTAATAATTATCCTAATTATTAATTGTTTAAAAATAATAAATGCCATATTCAATATTATTTTGAAGCTATTAATAACTTCAAATTTAAAACAAGTTATTAATCATAGAACTATATGGTAAATAGTAAACCCTAGTTCTATATGAGAGAAAACTAGAAACCTATCATTTCATGAGAAACCCTAAAACCCTAACTTCATTAGGAAACCTAGCTCCAATATTACCTGTGAACCCCAAATTGCTTCTAACCTAAACCCTAGGTTACTAGGTTAGAATATATGATCATGACACTTTCTTATCATTCATAGAACTACAATAGAAATTAAATACTTGTCATGTCCACATAAAATGTAGGAGCTCTATTATCAATCATTTAGTATTCCATATATGCATCCCTATTTAACATGATTGATCAGATAGGGTCAACCAAATGCAAACCCTAGTTCCAATCCTCAGAGACATCAACCTTACCTATCCATGCTTAGCATCACACCCTTGTGATGAACCATAATAGCATTTATACTCAATAATTTGTATTACATACACACTAACCAATACTAGTGTAAGATACTTATGTACCATCCTATTTAAGAACCAACTATTCCATAATTAGTAGATCCAATAGCAAACCCTAGACAACCTCAACCCTAATTGTAATACTTCTTATTCCTTAAGAAGTATGTTCTTCAAAAGTTATTCTTTTGAAGAAAATAACGAATCATCAGCCTTGCCTAATAAGACCTATACACCCTAGCTAACTATTACCAGAAAGATATACCACCATGATAGCAACCATTAATTGCTTAAGATACTTATGCTTCACAAAAACCATACAAGCCCTAATTATTGATGAATCCAACTTTATTGGGATCCGTCCAATTCCTACTCTAGAAACCAATTAGAACCATAGTAAGCCATAGAACTCCACAACCCTGATTATTATACTTGTTCTTTATTAAAGAACCTGTTCTTCAAAAGTTATTCTTTTGAAGTATATAATAATCAATCATTAACCATGACATATAGTGCTAAAACCAACCACCATTCCTTACATGTTAGGATTTCAGCAAATCTTATTGTTGTGTGCTAATAATGTTATTATTATGATATATTACCACCTGTTTATGATACCAAGCAAACAATCCTTAATAAGAACCTTGTTTGTGAATCACCCTAAAAGTGCAACACACCCTGAACCAACCATTACAACTCACCGATCCTAAATCATCGGTAGTCACGCTTAGAGCGATTGCATCTCATACTTATGCACTACTGCATCCTTGCCAATCTTTTAAACATCGTCCCACGGACGATGATGCTATTTCAGAATTTGGAGTTATTACAAGATCGAAGACCTTTGACCGCATAATCTTGCAGTAGAAAGGCAAGTTCATCGCTTGCTCATGTCATTTGAGTATTTTTACCAAATTACTTGCAAAGTACTATGTTTATCACTATTGCATAAAAAGCAAAACCACTATTTTCATAACTATGAATATGACTATGTGGTGGGCAATGGAACCATGGATTGTGTTGATATGGTGGAGGTTCCATTGCAAGGGTTTATATCCATCTAGGATTAACAACAAATGTCGTCCAAAGATTCTTGTGCCGTAATACCCGTGTTAACCATAAGATCCTGAGGACTGAGTAGTCAAGTGTTTCCACCTCTCGTACATCCGACGCGCTTACCGTAGACACTTGTTTCTGTCGCAAGCGAGGGTCGGGGAAGCCTTAAGTCCCCAATGATAGTCCAGACACTTGTCGCCCGAAGAAGCGTAGGTCAGAAGCCTTAAGTTCCCCACTAGACAGGGTTATGATGGGTTGCAGCTACCGGCGAAGGAGTTTGGTTCGATCCCAAACTGTTGTCGTGGTCGGGGTCCACCCGTGAGTGGGAATAATGGGACCGACGAGGACCCGTGGTCGGGTGCAACAAAGGGTGGGTGTTCAGGTAGCGAGGAACATGATTGACTAGGACCTTATACCGGGCCTCACACCAAAGGAAGTGTGGACGAGAACTATAGCTCGGTTGGTACCAAGGTTAAGATCTCTTATGGGTAAAGCAACACACCTCTCGCAGTGTAACAACTGTGACCCGCTCCTGTTCCGGGATATGGAACTGCGAACGCGGCCGAAAGGAACTCCATGAAGTTCTAGTCAACCTGTGAAGGCGACGGACATAGCTCTTCGAATAAAAGCAACCTTTTGAAGAAATGATTACAAAAACTTGCATGCCTATGACTTTCTGGTCTATGGTTGTACTAGTGCATTAAACACCTCTTTCCTATAATGAACTTGTTGAGTACGTACTCATCCCACTCTTAAATCCTCGCTTAGATATGGAGGTCAAGGAGGATCTAATGCAAACTTGAAGACCGAGGAGTCAACAACTACTTCAAGAGACAGAACTATGTCAGAGAGTCAAATACCACATTCAACAAGGAGAAAACTTAGATTAATAGAAAGGAATTAGCCTAAACCTAGCTCCTATTTAGCTAGAATCTATTCTTAGCCTCTATAGCTAGTTAAATACTCTACAAATAGAGTTCTGTGATAGCTTAGACTACGAGTCGTTCTTCGAGCTTATTTGCGATTTACCTCATTGTAAAGTAGAGGTCAGGCTGATCTTCTAGAGTGAGTTGTAATTTATAGACATACCTTGGACCCGCATATGTCGTTGTACCACCGAGCGATATAATACTAGTGGAACGGTGTTTCATTGGCGTTATATCAGCGACTTGCATACTACACCATGCAAGTATGTCGGGTCACCAGTTGGTATCAGAGCAAATGCTTTGACCTTAGGATTAAAACCCTTTAAAGGAGACCTATAGGATTGGTAGTGTCTATAGGAAGTTGTCTTAGTTAAACCAAATATTTTTATGACTTGAGATGGATATTCACTTGAGAATAATCCTGACACACTTGAGTCAACTTTCGTACCTATCTTTTCTAAGTGAAGTTAGGTAGATAATCCCAAGTATGTAGCACATAACTAAGTCCTTAAAACAATAGATGAGTAGACCATAGTTGGTATACAATACATGGTAGTCCAAAGAGAGGATACAACCATAAGGAAGATATCCTATTGGAAGATGTGTACCAACACTTGTTATAGTTAGAGTAAGAGTTAGTCAGACCTGCAATATGAACGATATCATGTGACAAAGATAAATATATTAGGAAGGTATCCTACTAGAAGGTGTATACCAAGATAAGTAATAGGGTAAGTAAAATTTATCTGAACTTGTGAAACAACTGATAATAAGTGATACAAACAAGTGATATGAGGTAGTATAGACCATGATGAGTCAATCATGGGAGGTAAGAAAGAGAAATAGGAATAAAATATGTCTATTTACAGGGTAGAGTTGTTAATCATATATGATTCACCTGAGGATCGTTATGTGATGGAATAGAACATCTTAGACATTTAGGAGGAGAACAATAAGAAGCTAGACAATAGTGCAAGAACTGTGTTCCAAAAATATGGGAAGTGTGCCAAGCACATAATGACCATAGTCTTATGGTAGAAACAATAGGAAGTATTGGAGCTATACTTTAATAGTTATGAGTCTAGAATAGCTATGTTAGAACCATGAATATCATGTTAAGAAGTCCTCAATGAAATGGAAGCTAAGTCAGTACTTCCAAAGAGAATTAGGTTAACTTCAACTCTCCTAGGCTACTTTGTTTCAAGTTTATCTCATTGCAAATGTGCAATCAAGGTAAAGGTTGAGACAAATAGTAGAATTATATTCGTGCTAAGTATCACGATATAAACCTATATTATGTGGTGTTATGTATTACACATCTCAGCCTGATGTTTCGAGATGTCTTACTCAACTATTATATTCAGGCTGATGGTGTGTACTATATGCACAAAGCTGAATCTTCTTGGATTTTATTGGATTTCATTGTTTGACTAGATCCATACATGAAGTTTGACTTTGATATGCAAATGCATGTTGCAATATCAAGTTCTTACTTGATGCTATAGATCTAGAGGGTAATGGTAAACGTGTGAGGAAGTGACGAATTCTAAAGATGCTGAAGACAAGATGAAGGTTCATTAGAAGAAAGGAGTAAAGTTGTGGGAAGCAACCACAATATTCTGAAGGAAGTACCAATTCAAAAATCATGCTTTACCTCAACAGAGGAGTACTTTAGTACATAAGAAGCATGAAGGTGAGAAATATGGTGATTATGGAGAAGTAGAAGTAGAACCATAATCATTATAGAAGAGGGAATGCATGTAAATCACTTTGGATACTATATTCATAGTGGTTTTCTTGCAAAATACTGAAGAAAGGAAGATGATATATGAAATCATAGCATATTAGAAGACCATAGTTGATATCAGAAGACCATAGTTGATATAGGATCAATACTACGAGATAAAGTAGAAGATGTCTCGTCCAGTTGATCGAACCTATAATAGAATCCATTTTTAGATATCATATAGCCACAGTTGGTATAATAACCACAGCTGGTATCAGTTGGTATTACTAATAGTCCACGATTTAATTATTTGTAACAAGAAGTTGCGAACAAATAAAATTTTGTTAACCAAATAACAATGACCTATAATCATTAAGTCGAAGGATTCACATTGGATGTCCACAACTGAGTGGATATACCACGAACATTCTTCATGAGACCTTAGAAGAAGTACAAACCAAAGCTATACTTAGACCAATATTCCAACCATAAGTCCAATAGTTGGAAGAAAAGGAGTTGAAGACTATAAGAAAACTCTAAGGGGTAGAGTAAAGATTGAGTTGGATGTACCACGACTCAATACTTTGAGTAAGATATAAGAAGAAGGTCTGAACTGAGAGGAAGTTCAACCTTATTTTCATAAGGGTGTTGAACACTATGATACGTCTCCAACGTATCGATAATTTCTTATGTTCCATGCTACTTTATTGATGATACCTACATGTTTTATGCACATTTTATGCCGTATTTACGCATTTTATGGAACTAACCTGTATTAACAAGATGCCGAAGTGCCGCTTCCTCGTTTACTGCTTTTGGTTTCGGTAAACTTGTAACGAAATATTCTGGAATTGACGAAATCACCCTCCTGTGTCTTTATTTTGCCCTAAGCATCCAACACCCGAGAGCCGCTGTAGGGGCCGTGGCCCAGATGACATGGTGGCGCGCCTAGGCTCGGCCGCGCTACCCATGGTCTCGTCGCCGTTGACCCTCCGCGCCGCCTCTTCGCCATATAAAGCCCCGCATCGAAAACCCTGCTGCAGGAAGCCACGATACGAGAAAGTTCCAGAGCCGCCACACGTTAAGCCAAGATCCGGGGGACAAAGAGTCTCCGGTTCCCGCACCCGCCGAGCGCTGGAAGTGCCCCTAAGGTTTCTCCATCGACACCGCTGCCATCTCCACCGCTATCTCATCACCGCTTGCCGGCCCTACGAGGAGGAGAAGTTCTCCCATCGAGGCTCTGGGTCAGACTTAAGAGGCCATGTGGTTCATCTCTTATGTAGTTCAATACAATAATCTCATGAGCTGCCCTACATGATTGAGATTTATATGATGATGCTTGTAATCTAGATGTCACTATGCTAGTCAAGTGGGCTTTACTTATGTGATCTCCGGGAGACTCCTTGTCCCACGGTGTAAAGGTGATGCTAGTGTGCACCGTGTGGTCTCTTAGGCTATATTTCACGAAGTACTTATTCACCGTTGGAAGAGCGTAGTGAAGTGCTTATTTATATCTCTTGGATGATTGCAATGTGTTTGTATCACAATTTATCTATGTGCTACTCTAGCAAAGTTATTAAAGTAGTTTTATTCTTCCTGCATGTGTGTAAAGGTGACAGTGTGTGCACCCTGTTAGTACTTGGTTTATGCTATGATCATGATCTCTTGTAGATTGCGAAGTTAATTATTGCTAAGATAATATTGATGTGATCTATTCCTCCTACATATGCATGAAGGTGACAATGTGAGCATGCTATGCTAGTACTTGGTTTAGTCGCTTTGATCTACACTAAATGTTACTAAAATATGAGCATTATTGTGGAGCTTGTTAACTCCTGCACATCGAGGGTTCGTGTAATCCTACGAATGTGTTCATCATCCAACAAAAGTGAGAGTATGCATTTATCTATTCTCATATGTGATCAATGTTGAGAGTGTCCACTAGTGGAAAGTCTAATCCCTAGGCCTTGTTCCTAAATATCGTTATCGCCGTTTGTTTATCGTTTTTACTGCGTTACTACTGCTGTAATACTACCACCATCAACTACACGCCAACAAGCTATTTTCTGTGGCGCCGTACTACCGCTCATATTCATTCATACCACCCGTATTTCACTATCTCTTCGCCGAACTAGTGCACCTATTTGGTGTGTTGGGGACACAAGAGACTTCTTGCTTTGTGGTTGCAGTGGTTGCATGAGAGGGATATCTTTGACCTCTCTTCCTCCCCGAGTTCGATAAACCTTGGGTGATTCACTTAAGGAAACTTGTCATTGCTCTACAAACTCGCACTTGAGGCCCAACACCGTCTGGGCTGTGAAAGGAGGGGGAACGACATCAAGCACTCTTTCAAGTGTCATGTCGAGGAAAGGTAAATATAACACACTCCTGGGATCTCTGCTTACTAAGCTATTTTCCTATTACTGCTAGGTACTGCTATTTCCTTTAGACTCGTAATCATGGTTATTTGGTTTCTGTTTGGCACTAGTTAGCATAATGGAAAACAACAAAAATATGAGAGATCTTATGAACTTTATCTTGAATTAGGACATGTGATGTGTTTGAAGAGAGAATTAAAACTATGGAACTTTATATGCATGATAATGGGAATGTTATTAGTATGAATGCTTTGAACACCATTGTTGCTAATGCTATGGAAAACTCTAAGCTTGGAGCTGGCTTTGAGGAGCATGATATTTTTAGTCCCCCAAGCATTGAGGAGAAAATTTACTTTGATGATACTTTGCCTCCCATTTATGATGATTATAATGATAGTAGTTTTTTGTCACCTGCTATGGAGGATAAATTTGATTATGATTACAATATACCTCCTATATTTGATAGCTACTTTGTTGAATTTGTTCCCACTACAATTAATAAGAATGACTATGCCTATGTTGGGAGTAGTAATTATTTTATGCATGAGACTCATGATAAGAATGCTTTATGTGATAGTTATATTGTTGAGTTTGCTCATGATGCTACTGAAAGTTATTAAGAGAGAGGAAAATATGGTTGTAGAAATTTTCATGTTACTAAAACACCTCTCTATGTGCTGAAATTTTTGAAGCTACACTTGTTTTATCTTCCTATGCTTGTTACTTTGCTCTTCATGAACTTGTTTATTTACAAGATTCCTATGCATAGGAAGCATGTTAGACTTAAAATGTGTTTTGAATTTGCCTCTTGATGCTCTCTTTTGCTTCAAATACTATTTCTTATGAGAGCATTATCATTAAAACTGCCGAGCCCATCTTAAACGGCTATAAAGAAAGAACTTCTTGGGAGATAACCCATGTGTTATTTTACTACAGTACTTTATTTTATATTTGTGTCTTGGAAGTTGTTTATACTGTAGCAACCTCTCCTTATCATGTTTTTGTGCAAGTAAAGTTTCTATGTCAAAGTTGATGTTATATTTGGGATCGCTGCTCAGAAACAGCATTGCTGCCTGTCACGAATCTGGGCACAGTTCTCTGTAGAATTGAAAAAATCTGAAGCAATTTTACGCAGCGTGATCCTAGATACATGGTACGCAACTTCTCATTAGTTTTGAGTTTTTCCATTTGAGCAAGTCTGTGCCATATCTTAAAATTCGTCTTTACGGACTGTTCTGTTTTTGACAGATTCTGCCTTTTATTTCGCATTGCCGCTTTTGTTAAGTTGAATGAGTTTCTTTGTTCCATTAACTTTCAGAAGTTTTGTGCAATGTCCAGAAGTGTTAAGAATGATTGTGTCACTCTCAACATGTGAATTTTTGATTATGCACTAACCCCTCTAATGAGTTTGCTTGAAGTTTGTGTAAAGGAAGTTTCAATGGTCAATAGAAGAGGGTGATATAATGTGATTCGAGAAGAGTGAAAGGTCTAAGCTTGGGGATGCCCCTGGTTCATCCCTGCATATTTCAAGAAGACCAAGCATCTAAGCTTGGGGATGCCCAAGGCATCCCCTTCTTCATCGACAACTTATCGTGGTTTCTTCTAGTGAAACTATATTTTTATTCCGCTCACATCTTATGTACTTACTTGGAGCGTCTCTGTGTGTTTATTTTTGTTTTTGTTTTGTTATCTTAGTTCTCTGAATAAGTCCATCCTTGTGTGGAGAGAGACACGCTCCGCTGGTTCGTGTGAACACATGTGTTCCTAGCTCATAATATTCATGGCGAAGTTTCCTCTTCATAAATTGTTATATGGTTGGAATTGGAAATGCCACATGTAGTAATTGCAAATGTCTTGGGTAATGTGATACTTGGCAATTGTTGTGCTCATGTTTAAGCTTTTGCCTCATATACTTTGCACCTATTAATGAAGAAATACATAGAGCTTGCTAAAATTTGGTTTGCATAATTGGTCTCTCTAAGGTCTAGATAATTTCTAGTATTGAGTTTGAACAATAAGGAAGACGGTGTAGAGTCTTATAATGTTTACAATATGTCTTTTATGTGATTTTTGCTGCACTTGTTCATCCTTGAGTTTGCTTCAAATAACCTTGCTAGCCTAAACCTCAGCGAGAGGGAATACTTCTCATGGATCCAAAATCCTTGAGCCAACTACTATGCCATTTGTGTCCACCATACCTACCTAATACATGGTATTTCTCCGCCATTCCAAAGTAAATTGCTTGAGTGCTACCTTTAAAATTCCATCATTCACCTTTGCAATATATAGCCTCATGGGACAAAATAGCCCTTAAAACTATCGTAGTATTGAATATGTACTTATGCACTTTATATTTTATTGTTGCTTGTTGTGCGATAACCATGCTTCGGGGGAACGCCATCAATTACTCTTTATTGAATATCATGAGTTGCTATGCATGTCCGCCTTGTCTCAAGGTCTATCATTTTAGTGGTTGGAGCATGCAAAATTGTTAGAGAAGAAATATTGGGCCGCTTTAACTAAAGCCATGAACCAGTGGTGGAAGTTTCACTTTTGACATATATCCTCAATCTCATATGAGAATAATAATCATTGCTACATGCTTATGCATTTAAGAGGAGTCCATTATGTTGTCCATGTTGTCCCGTATGGATGTCTAAGTTGAGAATAATCAAAAGCGAGAAATCCGAAATGCGAGCATTCTCTTAGGAGACCTTTGTACGGTACCCGTGCATGGATGGTACCCATTGTGTAGTCCAACATGGCATGCGAAGATCCGTAGTCCAAGTTAAGTAGGACGGGCACTATTAGTATACTATGCGTGAGGCTTGCAACTTGTAAGATATAATTTTCATAACTCATATGCTTTATTACTACCGTTGACAAAATTGTTTCATGTTTTCAAAATAAAAGCTCTAGCACAAATACAGAATCGATGCTTTCCTCTTTGAAGGACCTTTCTTTACTTTTATTGTTGAGTCAGTTTACCTATCTCCTTCCACCTTAAGAAGCAAACACTTGTGTGAACTGCATTGATTCTTACATACTTGCTTATTGCATTTGTTATATTACTCTATGTTGATAATTATCCATGAGATATACATGTTACAAGTTGAAAGCAACCGCTGAAACTTAATCTTCCATTGTGTTGCTTCAATGTCTATACTTTAAATTATTGCTTTATGAGTTAACTCTTATGCAAGACTTATTGATGCTTGTCTTGAAGTACTATTCATGAAAAGTCTTTGCTTTATGATTCAGTTGTTTACTCATGACATTACCTTTGTTTTGATCGCTGCATTCATTACATATGTTTACAAATAGTATGATCAAGATTATGATGGCATGTCACTTCAGAAATTATCTTTGTTATCGCTTTACTGCTCGGGACGAGCGAACTAAGCTTGGGGATGCTGATACGTCTCCAACGTATCGATAATTTCTTATGTTCCATGCTACTTTATTGATGATACCTACATGTTTTATGCACATTTTATGTCGTATTTACGCATTTTATGGAACTAACCTATTAACAAGATGCCGGCGAGCCAGTTCCTGTTTTTTTGGTTTCAGAAATCCTAGTAACGAAATATTCTCGAATTGGACGAAATCACCTCCTGGTTCCTATTTTGCCCGGAAGCATCCAGAACACCCGAGAGCCGCCGGGGGCCGGTGGGCCCAGATGACATGGTGGCGCGGCCCGAGCCCCTGGCCGCGCCACCCTATGGTCTCGTCGCCTCGTTGACCCTCCGCGCCGCCTCGCCCATATAAAGCCCCCGCACGAAAACCCTTACGGAGGAAGCCACGACACGAGAAAAGTTCCGAGCCGCCGTCATCGCGGCCAAGATCCGGGGGACAGGAGTCTCTCTCCCGCACCCTGCCGGAGCGGGGAAGTGCCCGGAAGGCTTCTCCATCGACACCGCTGCCATCTCCACCGCCATCTTCATCACGCTGCTGCTCCCATGAGGAGGAGTAGTTCTCCATCGAGCTCGGGCTGTACCGGTAGCTATGTGGTTCATCTCTCTCTTATGTAGTTCAATACAATAATCTCATGAGCTGCCTTACATGATTGAGATTCATATGATGATGCTTGTAATCTAGATGTCACTATGCTAGTCAAGTGGGTTTTACTTATGTGATCTCCGGAGACTCCTTGTCCCACGTGTGTAAAGGTGACAGTGTGTGCACCGTGTGGGTCTCTTAGGCTATATTTCACGAAGTACTTATTCACTGTTGAAGAGCGTAGTGAATTTTATATCTCTTGATGATTGCAATGTGTTTGTATCACAATTTATCTATGTGCTACTCTAGCAAAGTTATTAAAGTAGTTTTATTCCTCCTGCATGTGTGCAAAGGTGACAGTGCGTGCACCGTGTTAGTACTTGGTTTATGATATGATCATGATCTCTTGTAGATTGCGAAGTTAACTATTGCTATGATAATATTGATGTGATCTATTCCTCCTACATATGCATGAAGGTGACAGTGTGCATGCTATGCTAGTACTTGGTTTAGTCGTTGATACGTCCAAAACGTATCTACTTTCCCGAACACTTTTGCTATTGTTTTGCCTCTAATTTGTGTATTTTGGATACAACTAACACGGACTAACGCTGTTTTCAGCAGAATTGCTCTGGTGTCTCGTTTTTGTGCAGAAATCCAACTTTCGGGAAAATCCTCGGAATTTCTTCAGATGGCCCTATTTTACCAAAATATGACGGAGCCGAAGGGCGAAGGAGGTGGAGGCCCGAGGGCCCCACACCATAAGGCGGCGGCCCGGGGGCCGCGCGGCCCTATGGTGTGGCCCCCTCACCGCCTCCGACGCCCCCTTCGGACTACTTATTCCCTCGACCTAAAAACGCACGGGGAGAAGTCGACATCGCGGAAACCCCAGAAAGCCGCCACATCGCGAACTCCGTCGCGGGAGCCGGTCTCCGTTCTGGCACTCCGCCGGACGGGAATTGGAGGAGATCTTCACCGCCATCACCGCCAACGCCTCTCCATCAACCAGCAATGTTTCCCCCATCCATGTGTGAGTAATTCCCCCGCTGTAGGCTGAAGGGGATGGTAGGGATTGGATGAGATTGGTCATGTAATAGTCATAAGATTGTTAGGGCATAGTGCCTAGTATCCGTAGATGTCACTTTTATGATATTGTTGCAACTTGTTATGCTTAATGCTTGTCACTAGGGCCCGAGTGCCATGATCTCAGATCTGAACATGTTATTGTTTCATGAAGATATTCATTGTTTATGGTCTTACCTGCAAGTTGTATACACGTCGTGTCCGGAACCAATGGCCCCGAAGTGACAGAAATCGGGACAACCGGAGGGGATGGTAGTGATGTGAGGATCACATGTGTTCACGGAGTGTTAATGCTTTGCTCCGGTACTCTATTAAAAGGAGCACCTTAATATCCAGTAGTTTCCCTAGAGGCCCGGCTGCCCAGGCTGGTAGGACAAAAGATGTTGTGCAAGTTTCTCATTGCGAGCACGCACGACTAAATATGGAACACATGCCTATTGATTGATTAGTACTTGGATACTGTTTTATTATTATCTGCAAATGCCCATGCTTTGATTGTTATATGAGTTTCTCTCATCCATGCAACGCCCGTTAAATCCGTCCCTATGCCTACAGTATTTAATCCTGCTGTTTACTATAATCACTACTGCTGTCTTTATTTCGCTGCTGCTGTTATTCCGCTATTTCCACTACCATAGAACTGTTACTACTGATAAACTTCGCGAGCAAGTCTGTTTCCAGTGCAGCTGAATTGACAACTCCTTGTTAAGGCTTACAAGTATTCTTTGTCTCCCTTGTGTCGAATCAATAAATTGGGTAATACTTCCCTCGAAGACTGTTGCGATCCCCTATACTTGTGGGGTCAAGACTATTTTCTGGCGCCGTTGCCGGAGCATAGCTTTATTTGGAAGTTCACTTGGATTGATATTGTTCGCTGCAAATTCTCCATTATGGGTAAACCTCGCGATACTAAGATCGCCATATTACCATCCACTACAAGAAAAGGTACAACTCTGAGTACCTCTGCTGCTCTTGATTCACCATCTGTGATTGATAAACTTGTTTCACCGCCACATGCTTCGCGTGCTGGTACTTCTGAATCTGAATTCTCATAATATTGATAATGTTTCTGCTGTGCTTGATGATAGTGGTTCATTGGGATCTTTTCTAGATGCTACAATTGCTAAGTCTAGACAAATTGAAAATACTGAAACTCCTAATGTTGCTACACCTGTTAATTCACCTGAGTCTGTTGAATATTCTAGTGATGATCTTGATGAGGATTATGTAGAGCTTAATGATGATTTTATTGAAAAATGCAATGCTACTACTGATGCAAGAAAAATTAAAAAGTTGCTTGCAGAACATGCTGTTAGATATAAACTGTCTCCTGATCCTAAATTTGCCACATCTCCTATAAGCATTAGGGATAAAGATTATGATTTTTCTCTTGATCTATCTCATATAGCTATTGTTGAGAAAACACCCTTTTGTGGTACTGAAAAAGAAAGTGTGTTGAACACATGACTGAGTTATCTACTCTTAGTGGCTTGTTTTCCGATGATATTAAGATGCGTACTTACTTTGTCGCTAAAATTTTCCTTTCTCATTAAAGGATGATGCTAAAACTTGGTATAATAATTTGTCTCCTGGTTCTATTAAAAGTCCAAAAGAATTGCTTGATGTTTTCTTCCGTAAATACTTTCCTGCTAGTGCTCAACATGCTGCTTTGCAGAATTTATAATTTTGACCAGGAAGATGGAGAGAAATTGCCTGAGGCTTGGGCTAGATTTTGTTCTCTTATTAGAGCTCAGCCTGACCATGATTTGGAAAAGAATGATTTACTTGATATATTTTATAGTGGACTAACCATTGAGTCTAGGGCATACCCGGATAGTTGTGCTGGTTGTGTTTTCAGAAAAGAACTCCAAGACGCTGAAGAATTATTGGCTAAAATAGGCCGGAATCATGATGATTGGTCTACACCTGAACCAACCCCGACACCGATAGTGAAGAAGAGGGGTATGATTAAATTGAATGATGAAGATATGAGGGAAGCCAAGAAGTCTCTTAAGGAGAAGGGTATTAAACCTGAAGATGTGAAGAATTTACCTCCTATAGAAGATATATGTGAGACAATTCCCCCTTCATCCATGATTGAGGTACACTCGCTTCAACACTTTACTAGGGAAGATATTCCGTATTCAAAATCTCCTGCTCAATGTTTAGATGAATTTGATAATTATATTGTTAAGCAAGAAAATTTTAATATGAGAGTAGAGAATCATTTAATGGAAAATTCCCGAGCTATTAGTGAATTGCATGGTATTGTGGAGAGAACCTCCAATGATGTTAAGATACTTGTTAAACATTTTCAAATGGTTCAAACTCAAATTGATCAACTTACTAAAGTGCAAAATGACTTGTTGGGAAATAATTCTAAAGAAAAACATGCTTGTGAAGTAACAACTAGAGGTGGTGTTTCTACCCAGGATCCTCTATATCCTGAAGGGCATCCCAAAAGAATTGAACAAGATTCTCAACTAATTAAAACTAGTGCTCCATCTAAGAAAAAGAAAAAGAAACATAAGAATGTTGTAGAATCCTCTGAACCTGTTAGTGATCCTAATAGTATTTCTATTTCTGATGCTGAAACTGAAAGTGGTAATGAACATGAGGAAGATAATGATAAGAATGATACTCCTGATAAAGAAGAAATTGAAAAAGAACCTGAAAAGCATGCTAAAAATAAAAAGTATACTAAAGAAGATTTTATTACTGAGAAGCATGGTAATGAAAGAGAACCTTGGGTTCAAAAGCAAATGCCTTTTCCTGCTAAGAAACTAAAATCAAAGGAGGAGGAACATTATAATAAATTTTGTGATTGGATGAAACCTTTATTTTTGCAAATTCCTTTGACTGATGCTATTAAATTGCCTCCTTATTCAAAGTATATGAAAGATATTGTTACTAACAAAAGGAAAGTCCCCAATGAGGAAATTTCTACTATGCTCGCTAATTACTCCTTCAATGGTAAGATTCCAAAGAAGTTGGCGACCCAGGTATACCGACTATTCCTTGTTCCATCAAGAATAATTATGTTAGAACTGCTCTATGTGATTTGGGAGCAGGTGTGAGTGTGATGCCTTTTTCTCTTTATAAGAGACTTGATTTAGATAAATTGATACCTACTGATATATCTTTGCAAATGGCTGATAAATCTACTGCTATTCCTGTTGGTTTATGTGAAAACGTTCATGTGCAAGTTACTCAGCATTGCTTGATATTAACTGATTTCGTTGTGTTGGAAATGCCTGAAGATGATAATATGTCCATTATTCTTGGAAGACCCTTTCTTAATACTGCAGGGGCTGTTATTGATTGCAATAAAGGCATGGTTACTTTCAATGTTGATGATAAGGAACACACTGTCTATTTTCCCAAGAGGATTGATAAAGTATGTGGAGTCAATACAATTTTTAATGTGAAAACTATCAAAGTGGGATCCATTGATTGTCCTGTATATGAGCCTAAAGAAGAATATCAAACTCTTGTGATTGGATCCATATCAATTCAATATAAGGTAACATGATTGATTTGAGGTTTATTTCTTCTTATGTCATATAAAATTTATTTGGTAGCAAGACTTGATCAACCTTGTTAACAAGTATATTTTATTGCATAGGAGAGCTAAACAACACTTCTTTCTTTCTTTCTCCCTCCACTTATTTTATTTGCTGTAGCACTTTTATTTTGCAATATGCTTTAGTCATTTAAGATTTTAGAAATCATTTTCCTGCGCAGTAATCATTAATTTAATACCCAGAAATGTGCATTTTTTGAAGTTCTCTAAAAATTACAAAAATTATACCGTTGGTCCTATTTTTCGACGAGGCCTGGGAGCACCAGAGGATGACCTGTGGGGCACCAGGGGGTGCCACACCATAGGGCGGCGCGGCCAGCAAGGGGGCCGCGCCACCATGTGGTGTGGGCCACCCTTGCCCCACTACACCATCTCTTCCTCCCAGCACCTTCTCTCTCCCGAAAAAACTCGTACCAAGTTTTCTCACTCGTGTTTCTGCTCAAGAACTCGCGATTTTTCGATCTCCTTGCTCAGCCCAGATTTCTGTCTGAAATTTGGCACATTTACTCCTTGGTATGTGACTCCTTTGATTGTCCAATTAGAATTTCATTTGGTTGAGTATATCTTGAATATTTTGCTGCTGTAGATAACATGTTTAGTGAGCTTGCATGCTTGTTCTAAGTGGTAGAAATTAGCTTTGATGCATGTTTAGTACTCTAGCAAGTTCCTATAGTAGTTCCCTTCAATTACACACCTTGAAATCAAATTTTATAATGATTGTTGAAAATTTCAGAAAATGGAAGAAGGTGTGCCCCAATTGAACCAAGAAGAATTGGAAGTCCAGCAAGTTTCAAGAGTCAATCGTGAGGAGGGAGTATACCCCTCTTACTACCCATGCGTGGACTTTATGAGAAGTGCGGGGATTTTACAAGATGTGCAAACTCTAATCTCTCGTGCAGGGCTGAGTGGTTTTGTTGAAGGAGAGCCAAGACAATATGTAAAATTAACTATGTCTTTTGTGCAGGACTTCAAGTTCAATTGGTCGCGGTCCTGACCCCATGGTCCAGTATAAAATTTACAATAAAGCTGTCAACTTGCCATTTGGTGTTTTTTGTGCAGCAATTGGAGTACCGCAATGGGGATCCTGCGAGAAGATCAGGGGAACACCGCGGGAGCTCTCAGATCTTTATACAAGGATTTGTAATGGGAGGAGCCTCTCCAATGATGATGGTAAGATTAGTAGCATTCAACATCCAGCCATCCGCTACTTTGCCTATTTCATTACAAAGTGCGTCCTTGCAAGAAGGACCGGAGGTAAATTATCTGTCCCAGACTTGGCTTTCTTAGCTGCTGCTTTGCAACAGGATAGGACTTATAATTTGGGTGCTTTAATAGCTTGTAGACTTGCTACTAACCGTGAGAAAGGAGGAATTTGTGGAGGTCTTATCGCCTCTCGCTTATTAGCTATGCATGGTGTAGAACCTCACCATTTAGATATTCCGCTTTCTATAGAGAAGCTTGATGTGGTTTCCATGATTAGACATGAGTTTATTTCAGATGCATCTAACTTGAACAACCTGCATTATAGGATAACTTTATATAAGAAAAAATGGAGTATAACTAAGAAAATTGAAAAACTAGTACGATTGCCTGCACCTGCTTTGTTTAACCTTGATGCCAGGGACGGGTGGTCGATCACAGAAAATGAGCTAAATGCATACATAGAAAGAGAAAGCCGTCGTGCGAGGGAAGATGTGGAGGAGACCGAGGAGCATCCCGACTCTTCATCCGATGCAGCAAGCTCCTCATATCAACATCATGGTCACGTGGAGCCTCCACGATATTCTTCTGCACAGGGGCCTTATTACCACTCCATGTATGATCCACCGGCGTGGAACCCCGACCCTCGTTGGGAATGAACTCCACTTAGGCCAAAAGCCTAAGCTTGGGGAGGTATACCGGCATCACTCATTCTTTGCATATTATGATTGCTGGATACTTGTACATATTTGTTTAGTCTCTAGAGTGGTTTTCTAATGAGAGGGAGATGATATTTGGGGAAGTGCTGTCCAAAAACAGATTCTGTGCTGTTACCAAAAAAATTCGTACGCACAGCCAGAACGTTATTTTGAGTTGCCAATTTTTGAGCATGTGCCCCAGGTTGTTATCTAACTTTCATTAGTTGAACACTTTTTGGTCTGAGCAATGGAAGATTTTTGTTAAATTCGATTTCTGTACTGCTGTCAGGATTTGGCAGATTTCTCATCCTGCTTTTCTGTGTTTCTGTTAGTTTGCATTCTTTTGTTTTCACTTTGTTTCTTTCCTAAAACACAAAAAGACCAAAAATATTTCTGTTGTTTCTCTTCACCATTTATTTATTTGGTACCTTGCTCTTAGTTTGCTTTATTTGCTATCGTTAGTTTGCTATGAGAAAACCCAAAAAGATTTTGCTTTGTTTGCTTGTTTTCTTTCTTCTTATTTCTAATTCGAAAACACCAAAAATATTTGCTGTTCTTCTTTGGTTTGTAAAGTTCATCATGAGTTCAATGGTCTTCGGTGGCTGGAGCGTGGTTTTCATTTCATATTATCCAAGCTACACAAGTGAAAAGGGCAATAATGACGATCTACGACAATCTGATTGTGGTGAGAGGCTGGTATGAACTCTATTTGCTTTCATTTTTGTACATATACTCATCCATATGAGCATGCTTAGTTGGTTCATGTGAGGTATATGTTATTTGAGAAAGTCTAGTAGCTCATGATCTCTCATGTTTGGTTCCGATTTATTAATATGAGTAGCATGTCATGGATGTTTGCTTGCATTGTTTTATTCATAAGTAAGTGTGGCATTGTGGTATCCTCCTCTGAATAATTCATTTATATCGACTTGGCACATGCTCACGCATGCATATGACTGAACAAAAAGTCAATTAAGCCTCGATGATTTATATTGCTTCAGAGTTCTTGTATCACTTTTATGCCTCCGTTAATTTATTTTGCCGCAAGCATGATTATGACAGTTACTGCTCTCTTGATTTGTCGCTCCCTAGTCTTTTGCTAGCCTTCACTTGTACTGAGCTGTGACGCCGCTCGTGCTTCCAAACACCTGAAAACCAAGTTGTTCCAAAAGTGTCCACCATAAATACCTATGCATGGCATTTCAAACCATTCCAAGTAAATTCTCATGCGCTACCTTTAAAACTTTCAAAATGCTTCTCAATTTGTGTTAATGTTTCATAGCTCATGAGGAAGTATGTGGTGTTTAGCTTTCAACCTTGTCATTTACTTTTGACGGACTCTCATATGGACTAGTGGCACATCCGCTTATCCAATAATTTTGCAAAGAGCTGGCAATGGGATTCCCAGTCCCAATTAATTAACTTAAATAGACACTCCTCCATGGTTTGTGATTGTTGGACGGCACCCGAAGGATTCGGTTAGCCATGGCTTGTGTAAGCAAAGGTTGGGGGAGTGTCATCATCATAATAAAACTTAAATAAAAAGGCACTCCTTCATGGTATGTGATTGTTGGCGGGCACCCGAGGATTCGGTTAGCCATGGTTTGTGAAAGAAAGGTTGGAAGGAGTGCCAACCAAAAATAATAAATGGGAGCCGCTCTTGTGAGTCCGGTTGATGAGGGAGTTAGTGTACCCATTACCATTCGTTGACAACAACAAACACCTCTCAAAATAATTTTACTCCTGTTTTACAAATAAAAAGCTCTAGCGCATGTTAATCCTTTCCCTCTGCGAAGGGTCAATCTTTTACTTTTATGTTGTGTCTCCATTCTTTCTTTCGAGCACTATCTTGAGAGCACAACTGTCATTCTTAATATAATATGCTTGTCTCAAAATATGATTGATTGTGGTATAACTTTGATGCTTTTATCTTTGACAAATCACTACTTCTAGTCTGTCTATGAACTCAGAGGTGCCTCGGCATTTATGTTTTGCCGATCAAATACAGGCAAGCGAGATACCACTTTATCATATTCTCTTATGAACATTGCAATCTTGCTTACATACATGATTCATGATGCTTATTATTAATTGTTGGTACTTCTCCATGATTGACATAGCTGTTGGATGATCTTATTTGCATGTATCTCATTATGAACTGCTTAAGTATTAGCCATAGCATGAGAATATATACATCATATGAGCAAATGTGTTCGTGAAAGTTCTTTTATCGCTCAGTTGTTAACTGAATTGCTTGAGGACAAGCAATAAGCTAAGCTTGGGGGAGTTGATACGTCCAAAACGTATCTACTTTCCCGAACACTTTTGCTATTGTTTTGCCTCTAATTTGTGTATTTTGGATACAACTAACACGGACTAACGTGTTTTCAGCAGAATTGCTCTGGTGTCTCGTTTTTGTGCGAAATCCAACTTTCGGGAAAATCCTCGGAATTTCTTCAGATGGCCCTATTTTACCAAAATACTGACGGAGCCAGAAGGGCGAAGGAGGTGGAGGCCCGAGGGCCCCACACCATAAGGCGGCGCGGCCAGGGGGCCCGCGCGGCCCATGGTGTGGCCCCTCGCCGGCCTCCACGCCCCCCTTCGGACTACTTATTCGCCTCGACCTAAAAACGCACGGGGAGAAGTCGACATCGCCAGAAACCCTCCCGAAAGCCGCCACATCGCGAAACTCCGTCGCGGGAGCCAGAAGTCTCCGTTCTGGCACTCCGCCGGGACGGGGAATTGGAGGAGATCTTCACCGCCATCACGCCAACGCCTCTCCATCAACCAGCAATGTTTCCCCATCCATGTGTGAGTAATTCCCCGCTGTAGGCTGAAGGGGATGGTAGGGATTGGATGAGATTGGTCATGTAATAGTCATAAGATTGTTAGGGCATAGTGCCTAGTATCCGTAGATGTCACTTTTATGATATTGTTGCAACTTGTTATGCTTAATGCTTGTCACTAGGGCCCGAGTGCCATGATCTCAGATCTGAACATGTTATTGTTTCATGAAGATATTCATTGTTTATGGTCTTACCTGCAAGTTGTATACACACGTCGCTGTCCGGAACCAATGGCCCCGAAGTGACAGAAATCGGACAACCGGAGGGGATGGTAGTGATGAGGATCACATGTGTTCACGGAGTGTTAATGCTTTGCTCCGGTACTCTATTAAAAGGAGCACCTTAATATCCAAAGTTTCCCTAGAGGCCCTGCCACCGGCTGGTAGGACAAAAGATGTTGTGCAAGTTTCTCATTGCGAGCACGTACGACTAAATATGGAACACATGCCTATTGATTGATTAGTACTTGGATACTGTTTTATTATTATCTGCAAATGCCCATGCTTTGATTGTTATATGAGTTTCTCTCATCCATGCAACGCCCGTTAAATCCGTCCCTATGCCTACGTATTTTAATCCTGTCGTTTACTATAATCACTACCGCTGTCTTTATTTCACTGCTGCTGTTATTCCGCTATTTCCACTACCATAGAACTGTTACTACTGATAAACTCTTGCGAGCAAGTCTGTTTCCAGGTGCAGCTGAATTGACAACTCCGTGTTAAGGCTTACAAGTATTCTTTGTCTCCCCTTGTGTCGAATCAATAAATTGTAATACTTCCTCAAGACTGTTGCGATCCCCTATACTTGTGGGTCATCGCTTTGATCTATCTTACACTAAAGGTTACTAAAATATGAGCATTATTGTGGAGCTTGTTAACTCCGCATTGAGGGTTCGTGTAATCCTACGCAATGTGTTCATCATCCAACAAAAGTGTAGAGTATGCATTTATCTATTCTGTTATGTGATCAATGTTGAGAGTGTCCACTAGTGAAAGTCTAATCCTAGGCCTTGTTCCTAAATATGCTATCGCTTGTTTTTATGTTTTACCGTGTTACTACTTGTAATACTACCACCATCAACTACACGCCAAGAAGCTATTTTCTCGCACCGACTATCGCTCATATTCATTCATACCACCCGTATTTCACTATCTCTTCGCCGAACTAGTGCACCTATTTGGTGTGTTGGGGACACAAGAGACTTCTTGCTTTGTGGTTGCAGTGGTTGCATGAGAGGGATATCTTTGACCTCTTCCTCCCTGAGTTCGATAAACCTTGGGTGATCCACTTAAGGGAAACTTGCTGCTGTTCTACAAACCTCTGCACTTGGAGGCCCAACACTGTCTACAGGAAAGGAGGGGGAACGTAGACATCACACTACTTTCAGAAGGATGTCAGACCAGAAGCCGAGGTTTATACCTCGAGGAAGTAAGAATTGAACTATAACTTGAGAAAGTGAGTAGTACTTAATTACTCAGAAGTGCAAGAGTTCAAGGAAGTTAAGCATAAAGAAGTTGGACGAAGAAAATACCGTAGACCAAGTACAACACAAAAGGGCCAAAGACCGAAGAAGATTGACCATACTAAAACTAAATCCTAATGGAAAGATTCCTTTCATGGAACCTAAAGGACCCAAAATAGTTATAGGTACCAATCATAATCCAAGATTGGATGGACTAAGTGAGACTAATCCATTCTTAGGGAAATAAACCATCACGACCATTCCATGATAAGTACCCTACTTAGTACCATTATTGCAGTTTTGGTAGTAAGGGAAAACAAAGACCTATTAGGAGTACGTTATCAAATTAGTCCTCAGTTAAGACAAGCAGCACCAGAAGGAGTCCCATCCTTGATTCTTCAATGAGAAAGGAAACAAGCTTATAGAGTTGGAAGAAATCAAAGAATCAAAGCAAGAACCATGGTTCAGAGACAGACACTAGTGGATTCCAGGAAGAATCTGGATAAGGGATATATTCAAGTATATCCAACAAGATTAATACGGAGTTCGGGAAAAGGTATAGTATGTACAAGTCAGATCCACACTCCGGAAACGTGAGAGAGATCAAACTTCGAGGACGAAGTTTAGTTTAAGGGGTAGAGACTGTAATATCCCTGTATTGGGGTTACAAAAATAGAGGAAACAGATGTGTGCATTGCATTCATGCATAGAAAATCGGGGAATTTTCGCGCTTTAAAGTAAAACAGTCACAGTAATGAAGTTTCACTTGACCTTGGTGGAATTGAAGTAGCTCATCAAGTCAAGCGCTATAAACCTCAATGTGACTTTGTTAAAACTTTGTTTTGGGTAGAGGTGATTTGATCTAAGGGGTTAGATCAAATGAAAATAAAATCAACACAGGAACTTATTAATCAAGGATCAACTACTTGATCTTTTTAAAGATCACAACATGATGTTCCTTGCCATAACATATGAACATCCATTTAATTGGAAATCAAGTAATAATAATTGGAGAAACTATTCTTCACTTATCTTTTCCATGTCTTACACTAATCCTTGAACCTACCATGAACCTCATGGTATTCATTTTACTTCATTCTTGGAAACATGACAAGGAGATCAACTCTAGAAGTATATATTCTTCTCTATTCCAGAATTATTATACATCAAACCTAGAGAGGTGAGATTTCAATATCCTTTATTAGAGAAGCAATGGCAGACCTTGAAGCAAACCTTGGATATATATATCCAAGTGATCAAAATATCCTTTTTCAGAAGAACCCTAGGATATTATTCAAGACATTCCCTAGAGAGAGAAACCATTAATGTTAAGCAAAGAAATTGGTGATCACATCAATCTCTATGGAGCCTAACCTTAGGTTATCATTGAAGTCCTTCCCAAGTGAGAGAGACCATTCATACCATTTTAACTTTACCTATTTAAGAACAAAGGACAACCATTGAGCTAAAATATTTGGTTGTAAACCATTTCCTTTGGAGTGGTGAGATAACCAATATCAAATGGAATAAGATCAAATCTATGAATTGATGAAGTAAAGTAGTAACTAATCCAACCAAGCATCTAGGTGGAGGCTTAACCCTTTCATATCTAATGAGATCTTGTGAGTACATCATAAACCCTAGAATAATCCACTCCTATATAAGAGAGCTCAAGATATGGTGTTACACTCAAGTTAGTTGAGGCAACACTTGTACTTGAGGGAAAGAACTATCCATATATTCAGATGAGTAGATCATCATTCCTTGAGAAGAACTCTAAGTGGATATCTCAGGCATTCTCCTGAGATATTAACTATAGAGGCAACCATAGCCATGTCCACCCAAGAAAATATAATAGAAGGAATATACCCTAGTTGGTCAAGATAATGCTTGATCATGGAAGTGAGAACCCATTTCATGAGAGATAACTTAGGAAGCCAAACCTTGATCATTATGAATGGAGTAATGATCATAAACCCTTATAATTTGAGGTAGAAGATATTAAGAACAAGTTGATCATGCCCAAACCATGATCATGCTCTTGAGGTATGTGAGGATAAGTTAAACCCTAATAGGTTAAGTAGATATCATTCACCACATGGAATTATAGGGAGGTAACTAGTAAGCAACCCTATGCTTATATCCTAACTTTAACTTGTGAACCACTTGGTGATCACAAGTAGAATTCTACCACATATACATTCCACATATTCTTCACCTAAGAAACATAAGCAAAACCTTGGAGTAAAACTCCATACTTAAATGGTGAGAAATCATCCATCATATGACCAAAGTTAACTATAAAAAGAACTATAATCAATATAGTTACTTCAATGATAAATTGAGGATAATAATAGAAGCTAATTGGTAGAAGATAAAACCACTTCCCAAATCCTTAGTAATTAGAGAAGCACATGAAATATTAAGCAAGTAACCACTTTATCATAGTTAGGGGAGATTAAACCCTAGCACATGCAATATGTTGTCATCTCATCTCTACAACTCAGGATTAAATCTCAAACCTAGTTTGTGTATCACTTGGGTGAGCACAATAAAACCCAATGAAGCCATATTTGAGATTCAAACCATGAGCCATTAGGAGAATGTAACTAGAACCCTATAATGGTTCATTAGTTAAACCTTATGCTTAATTATAGAACATAAGAAACACCTAGTGCTAAGTCCTATAATTAAAACCCATAAGTAGTGATCAACCACTTATCATTATAACTAGACCAAACCATGATTAAGGTAGTATCTATATTTCAAGGTACTATTATAATATGATAATAGTGCTAACCTTGAAATAGGATTATAACAATACCTACCTTAGATACTTTCAAAAATAATAATAGTGTTAACCTTAAAAAGGGGAATTATAATAGAAGCTACAAAACCCTAATAAGTTGGTGCTCACATAAAATCATATGTAAGTCATCCACTTCTCAAATGGAAACCAAGTCTTAATAATAACCTCTAAAATATATTGAGTTGAAATTATCAATTATAATCATAACAGAATTGATTCACAAGAAAAAGGAAATTAAAAATAAGAATATAAACTCATACCTATTTGCTATTTTGAATAAACCCACAAGTATGAAATAGAATCAAATATAAAATGTTTGTTTAAAATAAAGCATAGTGTAATAGTCATTGCACTATGTCTTAATTCAATTAACATAACCAGAACCCTGCTAATAAAATTTGAATCCAAATCTGATTCAAATAGAAAATATAAAACAGAAAATAGAAAAACAGAAAAAGAGAGAAGAGAAGGAGCTTACCTGGCCGAGCAACCACGGTGCAGCCCAGCACCAGAGCCCAGCAGCAGCCCAACACTCGGCCCAGACCATCACAGACTCAGCCCAAGTACTGCTTCGGGTGGATAAGATCCGAGACGAAGACGTCGTCTTCGTCTTCGCCACCGTCGACGCCCTGGAGAGCGCCACGGCGCTGTGAGCTCCACGTCCCGCGTCGTCGCCGCCGATTTTGACCGCCAGCGCACGCAGGAGGGGGTATAAAACGCACAGAAGCCTCAATTTCCCCTCTCCCCTCTTCATTCTCCGAAAATCCTGAAACCCTAGTCTCCCGGCCATCTCGTCCCGCCGTCGATTGGGGACGCCCCAAGCCCCGCCGTGGTCACCATCATCCTCACCACCCTCGACATGCTCAACCTACGCGAGGAATCGAGTCAGTAAGCTCTCAGACGCCGGTGGTTGCTCGTTCCCTTCCGCCGGTATGCCACAGAAAAACGAGCAATGGCGTCGCCACCGTCGACAATCGCCGTCGTCGAGCCTTTCCTGAGCATCACGGTGAGCTTATGCTTCTCTGGAGCCACTTATTTGAGCTTAGCATCCACCGTGGCATGCTCGCGTCGTTCACCGCCGTACGCCGCCGCAGTCAGAGCTCGCCGGAGTTACTCCGACGACCATTAGGGCACGGCGCCGCCACCTTATGGTTCAGCACTTCGCCCTGCGTCGGGGCAGCACCCACGCGCGCCCGCGGGCGAAGCCCAGCACCGGCGACCATCGGCCACTGGCCGTCGGCCAGCCATTCCTCTGCCACCTCGACGCTCACGTGGCAGTCCACGTGGACCACTGGCCCACTGGTCAGTCTCTGCGTGTAGGTTAGCCCGGGTGCGTTTAGCATTTCATATTCGTTTTAATTCAAATCCAATAATCCCTGCAACTTCAAATAATTATAGAAAATTCAATATAGCTCAGAAAAATACAAATGAGATATTAAAATGTTCCTAAAAATAAAATCTACCCAATAAAAATATAAAATGAAATTTTTTTATTTTTAATAAAAATTCAATTATTTATTACTTGCTATTTAAGCCTTTAATTTTAATTCTAAATTCAATTAAAATTAAATAATTAGTAAAAAATTCCAAAATTAAATAAAAACCCTTTATTTGTTATTTTGTTAAATCATTATTGAGAGATTTAAACCCTGATTAATAATTATCCTAATTATTAATTGTTTAAAAATAATAAATGCCATATTCAATATTATTTTGAAGCTATTAATAACTTCAAATTTAAAACAAGTTATTAATCATAGAACTATATGGTAAATAGTAAACCCTAGTTCTATATGAGAGAAAACTAGAAACCTATCATTTCATGAGAAACCCTAAAACCCTAACTTCATTAGGAAACCTAGCTCCAATATTACCTGTGAACCCCAAATTGCTTCTAACCTAAACCCTAGGTTACTAGGTTAGAATATATGATCATGACACTTTCTTATCATTCATAGAACTACAATAGCAATTAAATACTTGTCATGTCCACATAAAATGTAGGAGCTCTATTATCAATCATTTAGTATTCCATATATGCATCCCTATTTAACATGATTGATCAGATAGGGTCAACCAAATGCAAACCCTAGTTCCAATCCTCAGAGACATCAACCTTACCTATCCATGCTTAGCATCACACCCTTGTGATGAACCATAATAGCATTTATACTCAATAATTTGTATTACATACACACTAACCAATACTAGTGTAAGATACTTATGTACCATCCTATTTAAGAACCAACTATTCCATAATTAGTAGATCCAATAGCAAACCCTAGACAACCTCAACCCTAATTGTAATACTTCTTATTCCTTAAGAAGTATGTTCTTCAAAAGTTATTCTTTTGAAGAAAATAACGAAGTCATCAGCCTTGCCTAATAAGACCTATACACCCTAGCTAACTATTACCAGAAAGATATACCACCATGATAGCAACCATTAATTGCTTAAGATACTTATGCTTCACAAAAACCATACAAGCCCTAATTATTGATGAATCCAACTTTATTGGGATCCGTCCAATTCCTACTCTAGAAACCAATTAGAACCATAGTAAGCCATAGAACTCCACAACCCTGATTATTATACTTGTTCTTTATTAAAGAACCTGTTCTTCAAAAGTTATTCTTTTGAAGTATATAATAATCAATCATTAACCATGACATATAGTGCTAAAACCAACCACCATTCCTTACATGTTAGGATTTCAGCAAATCTTATTGTTGTGTGCTAATAATGTTATTATTATGATATATTACAGCACCTGTTTATGATACCAAGCAACCAATCCTTAATAAGAACCTTGTTTGTGAATCACCCTAAAAGTGCAACACACCCTGAACCAACCATTACAACTCACTGATCCTAAATCATCGGGGTTAGGTCACGCTTAGAGCGATTGCATCTCATACTTATGCACTCATCCTTGCCTTTTAAACATCGTCGGACGATGATGCTATTTCAGAATTTGGAGTTATTGCGATCGAAGACCTTGACGCATAATCTTGCAGCCAAGAAAGGCAAGTTCATCGCTTGCTCATGTCATTTGAGTATTTTTACCAAATTACTTGCAAAGTACTATGTTTATCACTATTGCATAAAAAGCAAAACCACTATTTTCATAACTATGAATATGACTATGTGGTGGGCAATGGAACCATGGATTGTGTTGATATGGTGGAGGTTCCATTGCAAGGGTTTATATCCATCTAGGATTAACAACAAATGTCGTCCAGTGATTCTTGTGCCGTAATACCCGTGTTAACCATAAGATCCGAGTGGGACGGAGTAGTCAAAAGTGTTTCCACCTCTACATCAACGGACGCGCTTTACCATAGACACTTGTTTCGGGGGCAAGCGGTAGGTGGGAAGCCTTAAGTCCCCACGGCATAGTCCGTAGACACTTGTCGCCCGAAGAACAAGCGGTAGGGGGGAAGCCTTAAGTTCCCCACGGATTGCGGTCTATGATGGGTTGCACACGCGAAGGAGTTTGGTTCGATCCCAACCGTTGTCGTGGTCGGGGTCCACCCGTGAGTGGGAATAATGGGACCGACGAGGACCCAGGGTCGGGGTATGCAACAAAGGGTGGGTGTTCGAGGTAGCGGAGGAACATGATTGACTAGGACCTTATACCGGCCTCACACCAAAGGAAGTGTGGACGAGAACTATAGCTCGGTTGGCACCAAGGTTAAGATCTCTTATGGGTAAAGCAACACACCTCTGCAGAGTGTAACGAATTGTGACAGTCACTCCTGTTCCGGAACTGCGAACGCTGCCGGAAAGGAACTCCATGAAGTTCTAGTCAACCGGTGAAGGCTGACGGACATAGCTCTTCGAATAAAAGCAACCTTTTGAAGAAATGATTACAAAAACTTGCATGCCTATGACTTTATGGTCTATGGCTGTAGCTAGTGCATTAAACACCTCTTTCCTATAATGAACTTGTTGAGTACGCCGTACTCATCCCACTCTTAAATCCCCCTTAGATATGGAGGCATCGAAGGAGGATCTACAGTGCAACTCGAAGACCGAGGAGTCAACAACTACTTCAAGAGACAGACCATGTCAGGAGAGTCAAATACCACATTCAACAAGGAGAAAACCTAGGTTAGCAATAGAAAGGAATTAGCTTCCTAAACCTAGCTCCTATTTAGCTAGAATCTATTCTTAGCCTCTATAGCTAGTTAAATACTCTACAAATAGAGTTCGTGCTAGGCTTAGACTACGAGTCGTTCCCTGGAGCTTATTTGCCGATTTACCTCATTGTAAAGTAGGAGGTGTGCTGATCTTCTGTAATAGAGTCGGAGTTGTAATTCTATAGACATACCTTGGACCCGCATATGTTTCTGTTGTACCACTCTGAGCGATATAATACTAGTGGAACGGTGTTTCATTGGTGTTATATCAGACTTGCATACTACACCATGCAGTGGTATGCCGGGTCACCACAGGCCTCCAGTCACATTTGTCAAATGCTAATTCTACTAGCTCACAGTATTTTCATTTGCTTCAGTTACTAAATATGCTCCTGTTGTTTTCAGGTTCGTGACCTAGACTTTGCCATAGAGATCATAGGATCAGAAATTGTGCGCGAAGCCGATGGTCTTGCCATGAGCTCTCGCAATGTGCACTTATCGTGTGAGGAAAGGGAGAAGGTTTGCTTTTTTACTGAGACTGACAAATGGTTTTCACTGGCTTGTGTAGGTGCATTTACAAAAGACAGCAAGGTTTATCAGTTTCATATCCTTTATGATTCTCTTATTATTATATAATGGGGCAATACGCAGAAAAACACTAGGAAGTCGATACATGTCATGGAACAATGATTTTGATATTATATGTGATGGTTTATGAACTGTCTATGATTGCTGTTATTTCTTTTGTAGGCATTATCCATTAATAGATCATTGGTAAATGCTAGAACTGCTGCATTGACAAACAGCAACAGTGCTAGCCAACATATGAAGAATCAAATAGCGCAGGCACTGTCTGAAGCTGGTGGTCGGGTTGACTATGTTGAGGTAATATTGGAACCTTTTTTCTTATTTAAGTGCTGTGTTTTCCTTTTAAGTATTTTTTATTCAGTTCTCTATTATCTCCTAATAGTTCTTTGAATATTCTTGCTGGTTGTCTCCTAGGGAACCTCTGAAATATTCATGTTACAGCCGTAGTTTGTAGTTTGTAGTACTGGAAAGCCCAACTCCAACATGAATATTTTCTCGAACAACATACTGCTGTTTAGATAAAAGTTCCAATTTGGTTATTTTGCAAAAGTAATGCCATACTGAACATGGCATGCAAACCTTTATGGTCAAATTATTAAAATTTGTATTAAGTTATCTTTCATCTCAGTGGTCAACCTTTTTCACCTTTTGTTGTGACACTGATGCTGGTTGTCTCCAGGAGAACCTTCGAAATCGACATAGTATACTTGTATATTTTGTACTCTCTCTGATCCATAATAAGTGTCGTGGAACTAAAACCGCGAAGCTTATTAGGGATCAGATGGCATATCATCAGACAGCCAAATTCAGCATAATTATCAATTTTTATTTTGAACAGAAAACTGCTAATTTGATACAGTATAAAGAATACCACCATAAGGGGCATCTCATTTTCTCAAGGACATTTTTACATCAATTGATTATAATAAACATTTTATTTGAATTGGATGAACTTTTAATGCAAATGCAGATCGTGGAGCAAGAAAGTCTGGTACCTGTGGATACGATCGATCGTCCCGTCGTCATCTGTGTTGCCGCATGGTTTGGAAAGGTTAGGTTGATCGACAATATCGAGATCCATCCAGGATCATGAGGGTTCTACCATAGCCTTGGAAATGTATCTTATTGTTCACATATGTGTATTCTTTGTCAAAAGAAAGGCCATGTTGTACACTGAAAATCTGTAACAGCCACATGCAAAGAACTGGTAGGGTCCTTAATATACTTCCTCAGTATTTGTTTGAATAATCAATGTTTTCTGCAGACTGAAGTCACTAGCCCTACTTTCCTGCCAAGGTACCATGTTCAAGGTACTCGAGGTTCTTCTCCCAGTGCTCTTCTTGAGTTTTGCAATGGCATGAGCGCAGCTGGGCAACTTGACCAGCATGACCGGGAATGTCACCTTTGGCCGGGCTCCTGACAAAGTGGCAAGCATGCCGGCATGGCTTTTCCCACTATTGTGATCAAAATTCATATTAAAGGGAGGCTAACTTCTGACGAGCGGGGCGAGGCCCGTCGCTGGGTAGTGAGATAGGTTCAAATCAACACACATGAATCAATCTTTTTTCCGTGTGAAACCTCTTAGATTGAGAGGAAAAAATCACAGGCCGAAGCCATCCAAATCTTCCACTATTATCAAATGGGGATATAACTTGTTCTTCTATAGAGAAGACTAGACATCAAGATACACGCAGATCTTAGATGCAACAATAAGATTTGGGGCACAAAATGTAGGTCTTGGAGCAATTTTACTAAAGATGTTGGAACCGCGGCTCGGAGGAGACAAGGTAGTAAATATGGTCTTTACAACCTTGTGGGAAGGCCCGACGCTTGAAATTTAGCCTCTTCCTTCATCTTTCTCTTTCTTTTCTCTCTTCAATTTCTTCTCCGATGAAGGCTAACCTAGATTTTCATCACACCACATAGTGGCGGCTGGATGGAAGGCTTATCCTCTCCCTTTCCTCATGTACAATTTCCAAAATGGCTCTCGGTCATAACCCTAATGGGAAGTAGGCTATTGCACCTGTTTGGAAAGGCTTTACAAGGCCATCTTCTCACAACCACAGGAGGAGGATACCAACATTCTCCCCCATCCGACTCATGCGGTGCTGGTGGCGGTGGTGTGTGTGTGTGTGTGTGTGTGGTGGTGGTGGTGGGGGGGGGGGATTACCATGCATGTTGCCTTAAAGATAGAATATATTAATATCATGGAGATACCAACTACACCCAGCCTCCTGCAACCACAGAATGTCATAAAGACATAACGGATGCACAAACCCTACAACAAAAAGAAGAAGAAAACAAAAATGATATAGTGACCAAAACCTTGTAGCAGCAGAAACAACTGCCAAGACAAACACCTTGAGTCCAAGTTCTCCAAAAGTGGTGCCTCCAAGAAGGAAACAGTGCACAAGCGCTGTTGCCGCCTGATCATAGGCTTTCACCTCGAAAAGTCCGCTCTCTCAAACAATGCCTATATCAAGAACATTGCCAGGCACAACCACTTAAGGTCAGACCTTGGATTTTCATCCTGAAAGAAAAAAGCATTGTACTCCTCATGTGCTGCTGCCCCCGCTTGCCGATGTTGTTGCTACAAGTCAAGAAATACCAACCAAAGTTCTCATCGCCTCGAAGACTTGGTCCGCCATTACTAGACCTCAGACCTAAGCCGCTCTGACATTCTCCACTCCTGCCTTCACTAGAGAAATCGAAACAACGACATGTTCCATGGTGACAACATACAACGAAGCTTTGTGCCACGCCTTCATGAAGCCGCACGACCAGAAATATGGGTGCACATGATCGAATCCCAACCGATCCAGCAATCTACATGCATCAAGCACCAATGGAGATCTCCAGCAAAGCCTTATGAAACTCGTCACCAGACAGAACAATGAGGGCAGTTATCAAGCAAAACACCGCCTACTTGTCCGAGCACAACATCAACCTCTCACAACGCCGGTCGGAGCATCAAAGGAGGAGGAGGCATCGGCATAAACACCCACGAAATCCATCTATGGCAGTTGGCCTGCCCAGATCGGGCCTTAAGGCCCAGATCCTTGACCCGACCTTCACCGCCGAGGCATCTTGACGGAGCTTCACGCCGTTTGGTCATCAACTCGCTGCCCCCTCTTCAGTCCCTGTCCATCAAGACCGCACCACCTAGTACCACAACCCCACCAACACATGTGGAGCTGCCGCCACGATACCCTCTCCTCCCCTCCATCCTTTGCCGGGAGGGAGGATGACACCTCCGCCACCAGTGGCGTTGTCCAGTATCCCCTGGAGGTGGATGATCAACAACTGGGTTGAAGCTCGCCCCCGGAGTCGCTCAGCCGGAGAGCGGCCCGAGAGGACCGCCGGGAGTTTTGCCATTATATCCGAGTTATTCTTGTCGGTTTGGATCATCTCAAGTTTCAACAACCTGGAATTCACAACTTCTTGAATCCAGCGATACCTCACATCAATGTGCTTGGTTCGAGAGTGAATACTTGGATTCTTGGCAAGATGGATAACACTCTAACTATCACAAAACATATTCCAATTATGTTGCTGCAAGCCTGCAACTCAACGTCTGCAAGAAGTTTTTCATCCACAACACTTCATTGCAAGCCTCAGCCGCCGCAATGTACTATGAATATGTGGTTGGAATGTTCTGCATGTTCATCACTAGTGTTATGTTAAGCTAATAGTACCATGAACCATCTTTCCTTTGGTTGAATGGTTGCCCATATAGATGTTTATGTGGGGTGTGGCACAATGTGCATTTTATATCGATCTATCACACGACTTTCTTTAAAAAAATTGGGAACTTGCTGAAACAACTTTTTCACAGCTAGGATGTTCTTGATTCCATGTTTTGGATCACCCCCAAAGATTGGAAATCTTGCTTTGTATTTTCATACAAAGCTTCCAATTGATCTAGTTCAAACAAGTCAGCCAATGGCATACTGGCTAGCCTGGGTTCAATACTCATCTCTGCCATAATTTAACCATGTCATAAGTAAAAACTCCCTTCTTCTTAGTATATGATATTATTGGGTTAATGTGACATTTGAATGAATTCAAATCATAAGTTTAATTAAAGATAAATGAAAGTTACAATAAATATTGCAAATATTTTTTGAGGGGGAAATATTGCAAATATGGAAAGGAAATTATACTAGAAAAATATTTTTTTGAGGGGTCTAGAAAAAATATATGGAAAGGAAACAATTACAATTCTACAAGTTCAGAGGTTCAATTGCCGATGGATCGAACATTAGGCCCACCTTGTGCCGCAACCGACTTCGGAATTCGGATAACGCGTGCGTCGACCCGTCCAGTACCCGGCCCACGACCCACCCAACCAAGCGGCGCCGGTTCTCTCCCTGTCCATCGTCTTCCTCCCCGCCTCGCAACACAAACCCTAGCCTGCTGCTCGCTACCACCTCCTTGCCCGCCGGCCATGTCGAAGCGACCGAGGCTCGAGGGCTTCAGCATCCCGCGCCCCACCTCCTACAGCTTCGAGCGCTCCCAGCCCGCCCCGCGGCTCTACGTCCCCGCCGACGACGACCTTGACGACATCGCCTTCTCGGACGACGCCGCCGCCGCGCCCTCAGACGCCGCGGCGGGCGGGAAGCCGGAGGACGACGAGATCGACCCGCTCGACGCGTTCATGGCGGAGATCCAGGAGGAGATCCGCGCGCCGCCCCCGCCGCCCAAGCCCGAGGCGCTCCGCCGCGCGGACTCCGACGAGGACGACGACGACCCCATGGAGAGCTACCTGCGCGCCAAGAAGGACGCCGGGCTCACGCTTGCCGCCGACGTCATGAACGCCGGCTACAACTCCGACGAGGAGGTGTACGCCGCCGCCAAGGCCGTCGACGCCGGCATGATGGAGTACGACTCGGACGACAACCCCATAGTAGTGGCGGACAAGAGGAAGATAGAGCCCATACCGCCGCTAGACCATTCGACCATCGAGTACGAGGCTTTCAACAAGGATTTCTATGAGGAGAAGCCGTCAGTTTCAGGTGAAACTCTTGTTCCTCCCTATGATAGCAGACGCAGTTGAACTTATTTCACCGTTTGACTTAGCATATATATATCTACCTGTCAATTGAGCGCCCTGTTTAGATTACACCGTTGGGCTACTTCAGTTTGATATCACCGTATGAACTCTGACCAGAGGTCTAGCTTCTTTGCTCTGCTTAGTAAATCACAAGTGGTAATAAATCTGGTCATTTCAATTGGATGCTTAAATCTGAAGCACTTTTGCTCCCCATGATAGCATAGCCAGTTTAACTTTGCAGTTTGATTGAGCATATATATCGTTACCTGTCAAATGTGCATCCTGTCTAGATTATACATTTCGGCTACTTCAATTTGATCTCACCACTATGAAATCTGACCAGAGGTCTAGCTTACTTAGTAAATCAAGTGATGAACCCGGTTATTTCAATTGGATGCTAAGATCTGAATGATCTCTTGTCTTGAAATGGAAATTATGCCTTTCACAATTTGGGGATCACTATTTTAGATGGCATGCTTATTGTTGTATATTACCTCCCAAGTCTGTTATTTTGAGACGGGGGAACCGGGTCATCACTTCTTTACAGTATCACCAGTCTGAGTTACCCTTCATTAGGACAACAGCCGAAGAGCCATAATATCGCTTCTTATTTCAGCGTAGTACTCACTTTAATTGCTACTTTGCTAGTGTTAAGAAAGTGGAGCCTTATTGTTGTTTATCCTATGTTTCCATCCTGTTTTACTGACCCTCCTAAAAAAATAGATTGATGAAGCCTATCTATGTTTTAAAGTGAAACTGCAATGATGCAAGTACCTTTTCATGTTTGATGCGGTAACAACTAGTCTGATGTGCATTGAGTATAACTTCTACAGATTGGTCTTTCTCATTCTGTATGGTTTAGCAATTCCTACTTGAAGGCATCTATTGACTTCATACTTGTCTATTGTAGGGATGAGTCCGGAAGAGGTGGCTGATTATATGAAAAGTTTGTCAATTCGGGTTTCAGGCTTTGATGTGCCAAGGCCAGTTAGAAACTTTGAGGATTGTGGGTTTCCTGTGCAACTGATGAATGCTATTGCGAAGCAAGCCTATGAAAAGCCGACAACAATTCAGTGCCAGGCTTTACCTATTGTACTATCAGGGAGAGATATCATTGGTATTGCAAAAACTGGTTCAGGGAAAACTGCAGCATTTGTTCTCCCTATGATTGTTCATATTATGGATCAGCCTGAGCTTCAGAAGGAAGAAGGTCCAATAGGCGTCATATGTGCTCCAACAAGAGAATTGGCGCATCAAATATACCTCGAAGCTAAGAAGTTTGCAAAGCCTTACAACCTTCAAGTAGCTGCTGTTTATGGTGGCGTTTCTAAATTTGATCAGTTTAAAGAACTGAAAGCAGGCTGTGAAATAGTCGTTGCTACCCCAGGGAGACTGATAGACTTGCTTAAGATGAAGGCATTGAAGATGTTTAGGGCAACTTATCTGGTTCTTGATGAAGCTGATCGCATGTTTGATCTTGGATTTGAGCCACAGATCCGATCCATTGTTGGTCAAATTAGGCCAGACCGACAAACCTTGCTTTTCTCTGCAACCATGCCATACAAAGTGGAACGTTTGGCTAGAGAAATTTTGAGTGACCCTATTCGAGTCACAGTTGGCCAAGTTGGCAGTGCTAATGAAGATATCAAACAACTTGTTAATGTACTCCCTTCTGATGTTGAGAAGATGCCGTGGCTTCTCGAGAAAATGCCTGGGATGATTGATGATGGAGATGTTCTTGTATTTGCATCTAAAAAGGCTAGAGTCGATGAGGTTGAGAACCAGTTGAATCAGCGAGGATTCAAAGTTGCAGCACTTCATGGTGACAAGGATCAAGCTTCTCGGATGGATACACTGCAGAAGTTCAAGTCAGGGATTTACCATGTTCTTGTTGCAACTGATGTTGCTGCACGTGGTCTCGACATAAAGTCAATCAAAACAGTTGTCAACTTTGATATTGCAAAAGAAATGGATATGCATATTCACCGCATTGGAAGAACTGGCCGCGCTGGTGATAAAGATGGCATCGCATATACTCTAATCACACAGAAAGAAACACGATTTGCAGGCGAATTGGTTCATAGTTTAATTGCTGCTGGTCAAGATGTACCAAATGAACTTATGGATCTGGCAATGAAGGTTTGTTCCTGGTAACTTATCTGTGAATAATGCGTGTTCTGTCAGGTGTACACATTGTAGTTCAAAATTTATCATCCGCAGCAATGTGCATACTGTCATTACAATTTACGTAAACACTACCATGAACACTACCCCTCCTCTTAACCGACTATTGTTTTTTTTTAATTTCAGGACGGGAGGTTCAGATCAAACCGCGACTCCAGAAAAGGTTTGTCCTGTTTATTTAGTTACTCAGCATTTTATCTGGATGGATCTTTCAGAAAACCGATTATACTAACAATTAATCGTGTTAATCAGGTGGAAAGAAAGGTGGCAAAGGAAAAGGTGGTGGAGGCAGCGGTGGAAGCGGAAGCGGTGGTGGTGGCGGTGCACGTGGGCGCGGGCGTGGCATACGTGGAGTTGATTTTGGCCTTGGCATTGGCTACGGTGATTCCGGGCCACAAGTACCTGCCCCAAGATCTGCCACTGTAAATACGTTGAAGACAGGAATGATGCAAAATTTCAAGAGTAGCTTTGTCTCGGCGTCTTCGAGTGCGCCAAGCAACAGCGCACCTTCGAGGGGTGCAGCTCCCTTTGTAAAGCCGGCACTTCGTGGTTTTGTTTCTGGTGGCACCATAGGAGGAGGACCGCCGCCACCCTCATTTGTTCCCGCAGCTAGACCTGCAGGAAACAATAACGAAAATGGGAACTCAAACCCTGAGCGGTATGTGGCTCATGATACATCCACACAGAAACACTTTATCCTTGGTGCACTCTCTATTCAGTTTGCTAACCACAGTCAAATTCCTGTTTATTGCAGCTCGAAGGAACAACGGAGGGAGAGAAAGCGGCCGTCGGGATGGGATCACTAATAGGCCTTTGAACTCCCAGTGTACCAAATTGTCTCCAGTTTTGTTTTATTACCTTTCACAAAACATATTGTTGTAGATTGTAGATTACATGATGTGAATGATAAAATTGTTGTTCCTATTCCAGTAGTGGTGAGTTGTCTATTCCTGACCTGAAGCATTCTTATATTCATTAGGTCAAAATGTGGAGATCACTGTATCAATTATGGTAAAAATTGGTTGTGAGACGCTACAACTCTTGTCTTCTGTTAAAGGGCAGTTGATTGGTTGTTCTTTGTTACTACAGAATATGTCAATTTTGCTAACATAGTAACCAATTTGAATATCACAGATACCATTTCTTATGACCTGTGAAAGATCATGCAGCAGTGTGGTATATAATGCTATTAAAAGTTAAAGCATGCAGTGAAAAACAGTCAAAATAGCCATCCAAAATGGGTAATCATGTGATGTGTTTGTGGCCATTTTGCTTATTTTTTTCTTAATGTCTTCTGTTGTTTCTTAATTATGCCACGAACCATATCTTCCTTTAGTTTGTGGAATGCGTGATGTAACGTGTGTGAGCAGAGAGATGCATTGGAGCAGGTCGTGTGTTGATACCCAGTTGACAGGGTTGGCACAGTAAATTGAACCATTGACGCCGAGTGCTTGGGGTCCATTGCCTGCTTTTCGCGTTCTTTGCAAGTAGTTGGACGGCGATTTACACAGAAATAACCCTTTTGTCAAACTATAGCACAGATTGACCCTCCGGCGAAACTATTTCACCCATCTAACCCTTTTGTGTGGCGTCTCTTTCATTGGCGCCACACATGCCATGTGGCGCCCGTCCTGCCGGCGCCACACACCCATCCGACGTGGCCCGTCGACGCTGAGCTGGTGAGCTGATCCGACGTGGCAGCCGTGGCGGGCGCCGGCGCCACACGTGAAAATGTGGCGCTCGGAAGGGCGCCACACATCCACTTAAGTGTGGCGCCTCGAGCCGCCCCAGCCCGACCCTCTTCTTCTTCTCTTCTCTGTTTCTTCAAGACTGCAAGGAGGCCGGCGGTTCCTCCTCCTCCCTCCCCCCACCAAATCCACCACCAAATCATCAGATCTGCCCGGCCAATCTCTTCCCCATCTATTCCTCAAGGTAATCCCCTTCGAATCCTTTCCATTCATCCACAAATTTCATAGATCTTGCTAGATTTGGACATGAACCCTAGACATGATTTTTTTTTGGTGAACTCTATGTTGTAGTGTAGGTGTTGAAATTCATAGCCTCATGTATGCATGTGTTTGAACCATAGATTTGTTGAAACCTAGATATGAAATTTTACATGTATGTGTTGAAACCCTATGTATGTATGTGTTGAAATGTGTAATATTTGCCTAGCAAATGCATTGAAATGTGTTATAGTTGCGTAGTATTTGTGATGAAATAACTCATATTTGTTAGGAATGGCTTATAATATGGTGTTTTATCCCTAGATATGAATGTATATGTATGTATATGCTGCATGTGTGATGGCTTATTTGGATATGTTATCATGTATGTGTTGCTCATATTTGTTAGGAATGGCTCATAATATGGTGTATTTGTGTAAACATGTAGGATGGTGTGGCTCCTAGATCAAGAGTATGACAGAGATCACCGGGCTTTTCATATGACGGAGAGGAGAACGGATCTTCACCCTTTGAAGATTCTACCATGGCACATCTGATATGCCGTATGACGAGAGGTACACGGAGTTCATCCCACCGGTCTTCTCCCGTTCATCACGCTTGTAAGACGGGGCTGAACATGAACGCCGCGCACTCACCGCCCTTGTCGAACGGTGGAGGCCGAGACGCACACCTTCCACTTGAGGGCCGGCGAGATGACCCCTACTCTTCAAGATGTCTCAATGATACTTGACTGCCTATTCAGGGCGAGCCACCTGTATGAACACAGCTCCATGGGTGGCGCGAGCAGATGGCGAACCTTATTGGCATGGCTCCTTCCGTAAAATCCAAAGGAGAGAGCCCGCCGCACCTTCGCTTGGATACGACTAACTTTGGAGAACTCCCTGCCGGAAGGGGCCGAGCGTGACACTATCGGACGTACACCCGAGTGTACTTGTGGTACATGTTATCGAGGACTCTCTTTGCCGAGGTGGGAAGTTGGCCCATTGGTGTTGGCTCAAGGCGCTACGGTGTTGGAGCGCCGAGTTGGGGAACGGCACTTGCCTACCTCTACCGACAGGTGATGATTTGTTATATGTACTGTTCTTCTATAGTACTGTGCCTACCTCTACCTCTAACCAAATGTCTTATGTACGCAGTTGGATGAAGCTTGTCGCAGGACTGGGAGCGGCGGTATTGGTGGATGCTTGCTCCTACTTTCCGTATGGAGCTGGGACCGCCTATCAGTTGGCCGGCCCAGGATACTCACAGCGAGACCATGGCCTCATTACCGGCACAACCTTGATCGGGAGCCGACTTGGGCATATCTTTGGGACAATGTCTCGGAGATGACGAGCGACCCAAAGATCATGTACAAGCACTACACTGAGGAGTTGGATACTCTTACCGCTGAGCAGGTAACCGATTTTAATCCATCACTCTTTTGCAATGGGGTCTTCATATTTTAGTCCAATTCCGAAATATTTGTATGTTGCAGGTGGATTGGGAGCCATATGGGAGCCATATTGCTAGATTTGATCTTATGATGCGTGCTATGTGTATGTTCAATGTGTATTAAATTGCTATTGTTGTGTTGAAAACTGTTTAATTAAGGCAAGAGTTTTCATGTTTTTAACACAGTCAACGTGTGGCGCCTCGGGCACCACACATCACAGTGTGGCGCCATGGCATCGGCGCCACACGATGCAACTTATATATCCAAAACATCCAGGGGCTTAGTTTAGTCCTTAGCGTTTGAGGTCTTTGTGTGGCGCGGTGGCATTGGCGCCACACCTCACTGTGTGGCGCCCATGGCATCGCGCACACAAACAAACTCGCCAAACGGGTCCCGACGCTTTGTCTTACGATGTTTTGGGCAATTACAAGTGCATGTGTGGCGCCGGCGGCGCCACACGGGCCACGTCGGATCGCTCACCACTCAACGTCGACGGGCCACGTCGGATGTGGGGCGCGGCAGATGGGCGCCACATATGTGGCGCCCAGAGAGCGCCACACAAAAGGGTTAGATGGGTGAAATAGTTTTCGGAGGGTCGTGTGCTTTTCTTTCACTTTTGGATTATTTTTGTGCAAATCGCCTAGTTGGACAGTTCATCGCCTCTGTGGTACAGCACAGCGCAGTCTCCTTGTCCTTGACCAAAACAAAAGGGTTAGATGGGTGAAATAGTTTCGCTGGAGGGTCAGTGTGTGCTTTTCTTTCACTTTTGGATTATTTTTGTGCAAATCGCCTAGTTGGACAGTTCATCGCCTGCTGCGGTACAGCACAGCGCAGTCTCCTTGTCCTTGACCAAAACAAAAGGGTTAGATGGGTGAAATAGTTTCGCTGGAGGGTCAGTGTGTGCTTTTCTTTCACTTTTGGATTATTTTTGTGCAAATCGCCTAGTTGGACAGTTCATCGCCTGCTGCGGTACAGCACAGCGCAGTCTCCTTGTCCTTGACCAAAACAAAAGGGTTAGATGGGTGAAATAGTTTCGCTGGAGGGTCAGTGTGTGTTTTTCTTTCACTTTTGGATTATTTTTGTGCAAATCATCTAGTTGGACAGTTCATCGCCTGCTGCGGTACAGCACAGCGCAGTCTGAGGACGCACTGGCGTGCGGGTCCACAGAGAACATCTCTTTGGCAAACAGGGAACTCTGCTCTGCTGGCCCTTGCCTGCCATTGTCCTGGTACGACGCTGCGGGCGGTGCCTCTCTCCTCTTCTTCCATCCCCGCTCACGCTGCTCCCAAGTCCCACTTCGAGAAGAGAAGAGAGGGCGAGAGAGGCCATGCCGAGGCCACCGGTGGCGGAGCGGCCGCGGCTGACGCTGGAGGACTACGTCCTCTTCTTCGCCACCCACAGCGGCAACGGCCTCACCATCCACCTCCTCAACCAGATCCTCTTCATGCACGGCTTCATCAAGTTCCACAAGTCCAACAAGGTACTCCCCAAACCCCTCCCTGCTTTCCTGGTAATCATCCCGCCATCCAACTCCACCTGTCAATCTCGCGCGCGCAGCCGGTGATCGTCGACGCGCTCAACACGCTCGCGCTCCTGCGCCCGCGCCGCTCCACCGTCAGCATCAACGCCGCCGCGCCGCCGCCGCGCGCCGCGGCGGCCTCCTCCGCCGCCGAGCTCTCCGCGGAGGACGTCAGGCGCGACATCGAGGCCCTCGGCTGGCGCGCCTGCCCCGTCGGCTCCGTCCTCTCCGTCCGCGCCGGGGCCGCCCCCGTCCACGTGCCCCTCGCCACCATGCCCCCGCCCGCCTCCCAGCGCGTCTCCCCGACCAGCGTGCTCGCCGCCTCCTCGCTCCTGTCCAGTTCCCCTCCCGCCGCCGCGGCGCCGGGGAAGAGGAAGCAGTGGACCCCGCAGTGCAGGGGGAAGCCGGCGGTCAGGCAGAGGGAGAAGCGCATCGCGGAACTGCTCACGCTCCCGTCCGTCGAGGATTTGTCCTCCTCCGAGGAGGGGCAAGGGGGAGGCGCCGTCGCCTCCGCCATTGTTTGATCTGTACCACTAGTTTCGTATTTAGACCAAGCAGCCAACAACTGCTAGTACTAGTTGATTTGGGCGTCCTTTGTGCTTTGGTGCTGATCGGTACTACTCCGGATAGTCTGTGTTAATTAATTATGAAAACCATGTCTCGTCTGACTGTTTAGTTAATGCTAATTTAAGTCTGCATTTGGGCGGTGTGTTTCAGTTTCCTGCCTTTGTTTCATGCTAATTCTGATCCTGGTTACTGGTCCCACTCCTTGCTTAGTTGAGTTCAGCGAGGAACTAGATATGCTTTCTCACATAATTTCCAAAACAAAGATCTAAATATTAAGCATACAATGGAATTGGGTAGTAATGTCAAAGATAGGATGATCACATACCGGTTCGAGGTCGTTCGAGGCCGGATGGGATGACCTACACCGACCTTCATTTCTACGATGTTAAGATCATCACCTTTGTGAAGCTTCGGCGGGGGTATTATGGCATGCCATCGAAAACGGACAGTTCGTTGATGTCTGTGCGGCCCGAAGGTGAGGCCCAACGGCGACCCAGAAACGGACGGCGGGCTTGAATATGTCCCTTTGGCCCCATTCTAAGCCTAAATTTGGGTTGGCTTTGCGGTGGCCGCGGATAGCCGACGCGTCGGCGCATGTCCTCCCTTTGTCTTCTCGGCCTCGCTCTCCGCGACCGAGGAACTGGAACAAACGCGTGTTCACGCGTCTCGCCCACCGCCGCATCCTTCTTAATGGTGACCGTCGCTTTCGAGCCCACATCCTTCACTCTGGCCAGTCCACTGCTCTCCGAAAGCCCTAGTCCAAACCCTCCGAAGCTTCTCGCACGGTACCATGGCGAAGGGAGACCGTTGGTTTCGCCCCGGCCGCAACGACCATGAGGCAGGCAGCTCAGGCTATGACGGCAGCGGCGACCGCCGTTTCTTCCACGCACCCGTGCCTAGGCTGCTGCGACCACCTCCCGTGCGGGCGTGACGCGCTCTGAACGACGCGCCTATGTTGAGGTGGAGGTGGCGCAACAGTACGCGGAGTCAACCATACCGCAGCCCTCGAGGGGTTAAGAAAATATGAGAAATTCTTGGAAAATGTGGGGATTGGGTGAAAGCGAGAGGTTCGCCAAATCACCTCCCATCCCCAACCCGGAATTTGGAAATACTCTAGGTGTAGTAAACAAGGCTTTAGAAAACTTGGCGGTGGGAATTGGACCCTAGTCCAAACCCTCCGAAGCTTCTCGCGCGGTACCAATGGCGAAGGGAGACCGCTGGTTTCGCCCCGGCCGAAACGACCATGAGGCAGGCAGCTCAGGCTATGACGGCAGCGGCGACCGCCGTTTCTTCCACGCACCCGTGCCTAGGCCGCTACGACCACCTCCCGTGCGGGCGTGACACGCTCTGAACGACGCGCCTATGTTGAGGTGGAGGTGGCGCAACAGTACGCGGAGTCAACCATACCGCGGCCCTCGAGGGGTTAAGAAAATATGAGAAATTCTTGGAAAATGTGGGGATTGGGTGAAAGCGAGAGGTTCGCCAAATCACCTCCCATCCCCAACCCGGAATTTGGAAATACTTTGGATGCATTGAATTGGAGCTGAAATTGGGGAATTGGAATTTGAGGCCTTCCGTTGTTTGGGTGACCGTAGAATCATGCTGTGGAAATTTGGTTCAATTCCAGCCCGTACCCATCCGAAACGATTTTTAACGCTGGCCAATTCGGAGGGTCACACCTCCGTATTGTTCTGGAATCGTGAAGTGGTACCTCCTGCAGCCATTCTCCGCTCGACCAGAACCCTCGACAGAGTCTCCCGAACTGGAGCTTGCCGCGGCGGCGCGGTGAGCCTCTCCCTTCTCCGCCTTCCTCCGCGTAGCTCCGTCGTCCTCTCCCTCTCCGCCGAGCTCCGCCCTCCTCTCCCTCCCCAGCCAAGCTCCGCCCTCCTCTCCATTCTCCGCGTCTGCCCCTCCATATCCCCGCCCTGAACCTTAGGTGGAGCGGCGGGAGGTCGAACGGCGCGGAATGGGATGCCCTGGCCACCGGCGATAGGAGTGGCGGCGGGAGGCGGCGCACAGGCCACATCTGCATCTCCTTCAGCCTGCGCAACGGTGGTAGTCTGGCAAGAGGCTTAGGGAGGCGGGCACTGTATCTGTTTCTCTCAGTTCGGTAGCCATACATATTCTTTGTACAGTACCTTTTTCTGTGGCTAATTTTGATATATTCTTCTGTGATTGCTTTGATGGTTGATATGATGTGCGTCTGTTGAGAATGAAGTACTTTGTGTAAGACATGAGCTGCCCACTCGTGTGTTCTTGTGAAGTACTTGCAAAGTATTTTGTGTCATGTGAGTTCTTGTGATCTTATTCAGATTATTTTAAATTTATTATGTAGGAAAATAATATGTACATATTACAATATATAGATGTGAATATCCGTATATGTACACATCTTTTATATTCTCCAAAGTAGAAAACATACGATTTCATGGTTTCTACATCCAAACAGAAATTGAAATTAGGTACCATCCTTTGATTCCAACAACAAATTCCAAGCCATCTAAACAACAGAATTCGAATTGACAGTCAATTCATTTCCAGCTTAGATTTGGAATTTCTACCCAATTCAATTTCAGAAATCAATTATGTGCATCCAAACACAGCCTAGGTGTAGTAAACAAGGCTTTAGAAAACTTGGCGGTGGGAATTGGGTGAAAACGCTTTATCCAGGCGCCCTTGTTGAATTGAATTTCTTGTCTTGTTACTTAACTTTTGTTTTCTGAAATTACTTGTTACTTCGGCAATTTCTCTATGTTTATGCCCTCTTGTCCCTGCAAGGCTGACCCGATCTTCCTTCAAAAAAAAAAAAAGGCTGACCCGATCTCGCCCGGCTCCTCCTCTTCTTTCTTCGGCGACCATGATCCAAGCGGTGATGGTCATCAGTACTCTGGGAAAGCCCCGCCTCCTCAAATTCTACAACTTCCAGGTCCCGAACCTTCTCTATCCTCCGCCCCTTTCTCCTCTCTCCTTCTTCCTATTTATGGTCACGCCTTCTCTCCTCTTCAACCGCCCATCACGTGCTCGGTCAATTTCCCCACCCAGTTCAGGAACCACTTCTGCCATAAATCAATTATGTGCTTGATGAGATGTCTTAGCGACTAAGCTCTGCTCATTGTTTTCTCTTTGTTCATGGATTTTGTGGATGCAGGACCCCGAGAAGCGCCAGGAGCTCGTCCTCAGCATCTTTCAGTGTACGCTAGATTCGCTTCCCTGTTCTTTTCACCATTTATATAGTGTGCTTGAGCTGCGAGTCTCTTCTTGCAGTGTTGTCTGAGAGGCCGGAGGGTGTGAGCAATTTCGTTGAGACCGATGCAATTTTTGGACCGGTAATGCACCCTTTCAGGCTATCCCTGTCTAATCTCATCCAGTAGTAAATCTTGTGCAAAAAGTGAGAAATGACATGCAAATTCGAGCAGTGAACAAGGGAAATTGGAACATTCTTCCCTGGAAGGCAATTGGTTGTAACCTAACTTGCTATCTTACTAGTCAATCTGCGTGCAAGCTGTCCTACTGCTGACTACTAAGCATGTATGCAAATGCTTCAGAAAACTCTTTAAAGGAGAGCACCAAACAGCTATTTAGCATGTGTTGCTGCAAACAATTAATCAATTGTAAGATTAAATTGGTACTTCGATTAAACTTTTTTGAGGACAAAACTTAAATTATCTGACTAACCTTGTGACTATTTGACTTCCAATTAGTTGTAAGAAGGGTAAAAAGACGTATGATCTCCTTTTTCTCTTTGCAGGGAACAAAACTGGTCTACAAGCATTTGGCGACAGTATACTTCGTTTTTGTCTTTGACAACTCTGAGAATGAGCTTGCTATGCTCGACCTTGTACAAGGTAACCTAAACCCTTATCAGCACAATTGTTTCTTCAGTTACTATGACTGATAGGCGCATGTGCAATGAAAGATGAGGCTTCACAGATATACATTCGGGACGAAATATGTTGAGTGTGTTATCATGCTACACATTATTTCACATGTTTTGGTACAATTCCAGTCTACTGCCTCTCATGGATGTTTGTCTGATAACCATGGTTCTTTCAGTATTCAATATTGAAATACAATTTGCTTACATTTCTCTGTTCAGTATTTTCTATTCAAATTTGATTCTTGCTAAACACTTATGCATGTCACTGCACTAGCACATTATTAGCATGCATTCTTTTGTCTATCTAATGCTTGGTGAAGTACTTGTCATTGTTCTCCTGTTTCTGTCACTTTAAGATCTTTTTATCAACTCTTTGAGGTCATCAACTAATCTTAAGAAGTGTTATCTTGTCACAGTATTTGTTGAAACATTGAATAGATGCTTCAAGAATGTCTGCGAGCTTGACATTGTATTTAACTTCAACAAGGTACCATGATTCTCTTGTTTGATATTTATTCTGGATAGTCACTGCTATGATTCTCTAGACGAAAGCAGCAATTTCTGTTCCCCGCAAAAAGAAAATACACTACTATAATAAAAAATAAACAAAGTTCACACCATGTAGCATTGGTTTATTATGATCGTTGATTTGCTGCATGTAATATGTTTTTGGCACATGGATCATATAAAATATATATCCAAGTGCGCAATGTAACAAACACTTAAATCTAATAAAATTCACGTTACAGCTTGTTGCATATCTATTTCATTATCCGCTGCCAACCAAATTATCACAGTTGACATTCCAAGAAGCATTTTCTGGCTAAGTATATGCTTTTTAAGGTCCATATCTATTTCATTATCCACTACCGACCAAAAATTCTCACAGGTGAAATTCCAAGAAGCATTTTCTGGCCAAGTATATGCTCTTAAGTCTGCATTTCTATTTCATTATCCACTACTGATCAATTTATCACAGTTGAAAATTGAAGCACTTTCTTGCTAAAAGTATATGTTGTGAAGTGATGCTAGTGGCCCACCGAAGTACTTGCATATGAACAAAGAATCAAAAACACAGTTGAAGTGGTGTCTTAAGCACGATTCAGTTTGAAATACAAGTTAGGAAACATTGATAGATGTAATACCCAGTCTTCTCTAGATCTTAGCAACGAAGACATAACTGTAATTTAATCATTAATGTCCAGTGTTCCACTGGCAGAGAGCTTGAAGGAAAATAGAGAAAGAGCCAACCCTATTGACCTTTAAACAGAAGACCAGTGACATTTGTTACTAAGCAATGGTGATAGTTGATTATTGAGATTTTTTTAGGAAAAAGAAAGCTAGGGATGCTTTTGGCCCACAAGACCGATTCCTATGATGCTACTACCCTCAATCCCACTCTTGCTGTAGTGTTTACATCCTTCAAATGATGGAAGTGTGTGTGTGTAGAGATGCACAATTTATTCTGACCAGACAAAACTCCAGTTGTCCATCCCAGCAGTCTTTTCTCCTGTCATAGTGATGACTGATGAGCGCAGTACTACTTACGAATAACCACCATTCTTCCTTGGCTAATCGTAATATTAAATGCAGCTGCACACAGTTTTGGATGAAATGATACTGGGAGGACAAGTGATTGAAACAAGTTCAGAGGAAATAGTGAGATCTGTAGAAGATATTGTGAGGTTCTTACTCCCTCGATCCTTTCTGCCCTCACCCTCCCATGTCCCGTTTTTATTCTTTATTATTGCAATTCTAACAGTGTTGCTCGCTACTTGACACAGGTTGGAGAAACAATCAAGCACAACAAGCCTCATACCAAAGTCGATTTCGCAGCGCTTCAGCCGCTGATTTTTTCCAGTCATTTTCAGGACAGAATTCGTAGGACCTTACCAGAAGAAATCAGATTGGCGTTTGAATTTATCTCCAGTGGCCTGTCAGTTCTCTGAAGTCTTGAGCATCTGCTATTCGACATGAAAACTTATTGGCTGACATACATATCTTACTGTCTCCCACCCAAGAGTTGTAAGTTGTAACCAGAAATGTGACGCACGCCATGCATGCTGCATCTGTAGAAAGACACTTTTCTTGTCTGATGATATATGAATGCAGTGCTATATGCTCTTCTTTTGGTGTCTAACTCTGTTTTCCATTGGAAACATGTTTCTGTCTCTGAATTAATTCGACAAACAGCATTGCCTGACCATTTACCATATACCCGTTGCACCATTACAACATTTGACCTCATCATCTCGGTTTTGGTGCTGACAGTGGTTCAAAAGCATCCATGACATCCCAGTTACTTGCAATGTTATTGTGTGAAAGTTGACTAAGAAATGGCGAGGATCAAAGGTTTGCATAGACTGATATTAAAATATCTACGAAAATAAAGGATTTTTTCGAATATACTACCTCCAGTTGGTAATAATGGACGCGAGCACAGCTAATCAACATGCATACCAGTGAACAACTCTGCGTCGATTAAAAACGACCAAAGGGAGTAGCAGCCAAAGTCACAGATTTCAGATTTTTTTTTATTACAGACAGGGTTAAAACCTCCACCTGGTAATAAAAGGCAAGAAAAAATGAAGGATTTTAACATGGAAGTTCTCTGAAGTGAAAATCATCGTTCTCTAGTTTGAGTCTAAAGTTGGGCACAAGTGTTATGGAAATCCTCTACCTTCGGCTTTGGAAATTAAGGTGTTTGTGTAGAAAATTTCCTGAACTTTCACAAAAACTATTGAAGTGCAAAGAAATATGTGCCGTTAGTCTCAGCTAGAACAGACAGAACAAAATTTATTGATTCCTGTAATATTCGAACCTACAAGGACAGAAATAAGGGAGAACTAAACATAATCGTCACGAGTCCAGGACAGCATATTACTCGTGCTTGCAAATTCCGATATTTCTAGAGCTCAGATTTCTCTCTCGCTAGGGTTTGAGGTTAGGAGCGGAGGAGCCGCTCCTCTCCCCCGACCCCATGGCCGACCTCGGCGGCTACGACATACGGCGGCAGCCGACTGCGGCGGAAGTGGTGGGGCGCCTCAAGGACGACGGCGACTTCGACGCCCTCCGCCGCGCCATCATCCGTAAGGTCAAGGACAACGTAAGCACGTGCTCCATCTCCCATCTCCCCCAAATTTCTTTGTCTTGCGACCCGATTCCGATGTTGTTGCTCCTTCACGATGGAGCCTCGATGTGGCGAAATGGAATTCCCCCGTGGAGCTTTATTGCTACCTGATTCATTACCATTTATGTTTGTACTAGATGTGAGTGCATTGCCCAAAGAGTTGAAATCGTTCAGCATTGGTTCGATTCCTTTCTGTACTGTGGTATGATTTGCCCCAGAGGGATCGATTTTAATTGAACCATATATGTGAATTGAGGCGATCGTGCGTTTTCTATGTTTCATGTGGACAGTTGCTCGAGGGTTGTGTTGGTATTGAAAATATTACTTTTGGGTTCTTGGAGTTTTGCACAAATCGTCCAAGGAAGCTTGGAATGGAATTTCTCCAGTGGAGCGCTATTGCCTGATTCATTAATATTTTGATGTTTGGAAATTGGAATAGGCAGCAGTGCTGATAGAATGGAGCTCGTTCTGCATTGGTTTTATTTGATCTTTTCTGGTTGATGAGTATCAGCCAAGAACTTGCCTATAGGTGTTGCTTGATCTTTAACAGTAGTCACATCATCATTAGTAGGGATAACTATTACGGAGTACTATTTGTAAGGAGAAAACACACGCACACACAAAGGTAATTTGCACCATGAACTCGATCTTGATTGTATTGGATTGAAGCGGAACTCCATTACATGGCGCAAAGGGAATGTGAGGAAATAATGTGGAATCCACATTCTTCAAATGTGGCTCATTTGCGCTGTTAGACTCTTTTAGCTGTTAGACTCAAATGTAAGGAACTAAGTGTGGATTGAAGCGGAACTCGATTTTGATTTTTTGCTGTTAGACTCCTTTCCTCTGTTTTAGAAGTTTCCAGTCCACATTCTTCAAATGTGGCTCATTTGTGCTGTAAAACTATGTCACTGTGGTTGGGTTTCAATGTAACCGGGGGGAGCCCTTTTCTCTAAAAAATGTGGAATCCACAATTCCACATGGAACAACTTCTAAAACTCATGCAGTCGGAACAAAGATTGGATTCGAATCTGCATAACTTTCGACTTGTCATCCATATGAAACGTAGACGGGTGTCTATGTTACTCGGACATAGGCATGGGTGTCCGTATTTGACTCGGATTCAGGTTTCCGATTTGATAAGTTTTTTTGTTGGACACAGCAAATAACATTTGGAATTTGATAATTTCACGAATTTGGTATGTCTGATTCCGCAATAAAAGGGCATGGATAACCATGTAACACTGCTTGAGGCCCGAGGATGTGAAAATTAAGCACAGGTTTGTGGGAAAAAAGGTCTGTAAACCGGTACATCATTTATCTCTTATTTAATTTCCTGTGAGAGACCAACGGTTTTGTCACATACTCATATTAGGGCTATGGGAACGTTAGGCTCTACTTGTACAGATGGTGTGTGCAGCGTTGATGGGGGACTAAAAATGAATTACAGATTTGGAAAAAAATAACTACAAGGTGGTAACGTACCAATTACCATCACATAGAAGGTTGTTGCTGTCTTGCTGATTGCCTGATTCACATTTGAAGGTTGATTTGAATTAGGCTGAAATGGAAATTAATGATAAGTAGGGAAAAGCTAGAACCAGCGCTTTGAATATCCAGTAAGCTTTTCACATCTAGATGTAGTTGTTATCAGTCTGGTTCACCCCCTATAAGTAGAGATAGACAATCAAACCACATCCATCATTGTCATCGATTGCCTGGATAAGCTCAAAGCAACAGAAGCTAGCATAGCACTTAAATTTCATTGATCGATATAGTTTGTAGTAATTGATGTCAATTTCAGTGATCAATCTAGTTTTGAGGAATAGTTTGATAGTTTTATTGATCAATCCAGTTTTGAGGAATAACTGATATCATCGTTAGCAGTTACTAGTTCAATACATTGCAATGGTCTAGTCACATTGCACAATTATAATCTACTCATTTTTTGATACTCCCTCCGATCCTAAAAAAGTGTCGGTAGCCTTATACAAATAAGTTTAACATTCAAATCCTTGTAAATTCAAGAAAAGAAAGACACCTGTGCGTCCGCGTCACACGCGCGTTGTCTCTCCATCGTTCCAGGCAAAGCAAAGCTCTAATTAATTAACTGCATGCCTGGTCACACGTACGTACGCCGAAGGAACAACACGCCAGCCTGGTTGATGGGACTGCGGGCCAGAGCATAGAGTGTGGAGTGCGGGTTGAGGGTAAAGAAACGGTAAGGTGTTTTTTGCAAAATATCCTGTCCGACATTTTTTCCGGATAGGAGGGAGAACAACAATGCAGCGACTACTAATCAACTGATGCCCTTTGCTCATTTATCAGCCAGTCATGTTGGATAAGCTGATTTCTAGGTGCTCAACTTCATCTCAAACTTTGTTCCAGTGGCATTGACTCTTTCATTATCTGATTAGGGTCTCTTTCCTTGCTAGTAACGTGTACAGTATACTAGAGGTTTCCTGGTTCTGAGTTAGATGTTATCTGGTTTTTCGTTTTGTAAGTTAATCAATCTTGCCATGCTTCAACTCAACCGCAGGGTTCTTGACCATGTGTCGTTGTACTTTTAGTCTTATTTTGCATTTTTAACATATGCCGTGGATTCCACCTTAATGACAGTTTCTGTGCAGGATTAATACCCTAGTATATGAAGTCTGCTTATAATTGTTATGCTGCACCAAGTTGAATGAGAGTATTACATGGCCTGCAAAAAATGTTAGCAACCAAAAATGTTAGCTTGATACTGTCCTGATTTGTGGAATGTGGCCTAATACCACACCGGCAGATAAGAACTTAACGCTGAGCAGTTCTAATGGCAAATTATTTTGCAGGAGGTGCTGCGCAACAACATAATCGCAGAAGTCAAGCAGTCAACGGTACTTAGTGAAGATGGGTCTGAAAAGTTTAAATTAAAAGAACTCTCTGATGCAATTTTTCAGGATGTTGGGTAAGCCGGGCCTTCTTTCTCCTTCAAACATTTGCACTTGTTACTACTGTGTACTAGATATCAGCAACTTATCTGTACTCTGCTATGCTGCATTTCCATATCAGGAGCAAAATAATGGGCCAAATCTCAGACGAGGTATGGAGTGTCATCCAATCGAAAGAAACAGATATCCGAGGAACAGTGGAAGTTATCTTCAACAGGATAATGAACCCTGAACAGCAACAGGATGCTGGCCCTTCGTCCAAGAAGCTGAAGAGAAATTACAAAGAGGAGCAAGTGTCGCCACCAAAAGCCTCAACCTCTGTTACAGCCAAGCCGGAAGAAGAAGATGATGATCCAGAGGCACCACCAGGGTTTGGTTTCAGTAACCATCAGAGCAGCAACAGTATGGTAAAGCTGGACCAGCCTTTGAATGGGGAGAATCATTCCCAGGTGAAACCAAGTGAGGATCAGCCAGTCGATGCTGGTAGTTTGGGGGATGCCGATGATGAGGATCCTGATGTGCCCCCGGGATTTGGCTAATAGTCTTGCGATCTCCTATGACAGTGCCCGTGTTTCTTTGGCAGCAATGTTGGGGGAAGATTTCATGTTTGCTGCTTGAGAGGTGTATGTAGCCATGTTCATGCCACCCCTTAGCTTTAGTTTTTGTTGTACCGAGTATTAATGAGAAGCTGTCAATAGACTAAATGGTTTCCCCAATGATGACTTGAACATGCGCGTCGTCTTCAGATCGTGTTAATTTACTTCCTGAGAGTGGTGCCCATTTGTTCATCTATCTAATGACTAAAGCAGCAAATATGCACATCTGCAAGTAAAATGGATTCTGTTTAAAGCCAATGAGCTATGTTTAGTTTTGTAGGGTGAATTGAGGCCCATGAATCATGAGTGCATATGAACTGCAGGGTGAACTGGATTCATATTTGCTGCTTGAGAGGCGTAGTTGTTCATATGAATCTTGAGTCATGAAACTATACCTGGGCAATATTTGGGCCAGGCCAGGCCTAAAAAAGCCCTAAGCTAGAAATGTAGGCCCAAGCCTGAGCCAACCGTCGGGCCTAGAGATCACCCTGAAATGTGGAAAAGCCCGGCCCATCCAGACTCTAGCCTAAATCACATATTTTGGAGGAGACTTGCCCGGCCAACATGCAATCTTGGCCTGGTCCTGCCTAGGATTTTCACCAGTACAAAGAAGTGTTGGTGGCAACTGTCGAGCTCATGCGGCAATGGAGAAACCGAAAGAGATGAGAGTGTCGGTTGGGAGGTGAGGGGAGTGGAGTGCAGAGTAAAGGGGTATGCTTGCAAAACAGTAACCCTAGGCCCATCTCTAGAAAAACGGCTGAATCAGCCGTTCCTCTCGGGCCAACTTTTGGCCTGCTTTAAACATCGTGTTATGCAACATTTCGGTGCGAGCTAGGCTTCCAAACAGTCGAATTTTGGCCCACTAAATACGGGAAAACCCATTGTTGGCAAACCAATCAGGTCCTAGGGGGCCGAAAGGAAAAAAAAAAGTTGAGAAGCCAGAAATCACGGGTAAACAATAAATTTAACAAAGGAAACATTTTATTTTGCAAAGAGGCTGACATCAGGGACCCACCAGCCATCAACATAAACGGCTCGATCGGGAAACGTCAACCAGGTCGAAACAAAAGGGCGTGACAAAAAAATAGAGCCATAGACGCTGCCATCAGGGTCCCACAATATGTGAGTGCCGATTTGCGTTGACTTGGCTAGTGCACCCGAGAATTCCTCATCCACCGCGTATTGGCCGATTTGTGACGGTTTTACCAAACCCGTGAGTGGTTAGATATGAGATCAATATCAATGCATATGCCAAACCATATTATCTTGGTGATGACATTTATCCGGACCAGACCAGAGTAGTGAAGACAGTCCTTAATCCTACAAAAGAGAAAACGAAGAGGTTTGCCTAGAGGCAAGAGGCTTGTAAAAAAGATGTGGAGCGGACATTTGGTATGATGCAAGCTCGTTGGGCTATTGTTCATCGCCCTGCTAGAACGCCATGTATGAGGCAATGACTGCTTGTGATCATGCACAACCAATCGTTGAGCAAGAGCATGACAACAACCTACATGACCAAGCATGGCAATTTCAGAGTGAGTTGGTCGAGTTGCAGCCAGAGGAATCAACGTTTGAGGAGTTTCTCCATATGCACACTAAGCTCTATAATAGCCACATATTCACTCGTTTCCAAGCAGATACTATTGAGCATCAGTGGGCATTGTCAGGGCATGAGAAGAATGAAAAGTAGTTATCCCATAGAATTTAAGTTGTTTAGTTATGAATTGTGTTCTTCTTTATTTTCGGCAATTCTATTTGTTTAATTATGGATTTTATTTGCATGTGAAAGTTATCTTTTATTTGTTGATTGGGTGTAATAAGAAACTTAACATTATTCATATTGCAATATTTATTTTCTATTTCTATGTGTTATTTGGAAAATATGGTGAGAAATGAATGAAAATAGCTTGGCCGGACCAAAATACGTTGGGCCGGTGTCAAAACGAGACCAATTAAGTATCTATGGTCCATTTTTTATGTCTGAAATCCGTCATGCCGCTGGAGATGTCCTAACTCTTTCTCAATGTTTGTTTCGTGCACATGTTTGCTCGCTTATCTTCATTTTAATCACGTGGAGTAATTTGAGAACTACATTCACCGTGCCGGTGAAAACTATAAAAACTATATTGCCGGACTTTTAATTCAATGCCAATTTAAGTCTGCATTTGGGTGATGTGTTTGACAGTTTGAGTGATTCCTTTTCCTGCCTTTGCTAATCCTGATCCTGGTTACTGGTCCCAGTCCTTGGTCAGCTGAGTTCAGCGAGGTACATTGCAGCTAAAGGAACTGCTCGTCCAAAAAAAAAAAGTTTATGTCCCATGTGTATATTTCCTTTTTGTTGGATATTGTTTGCGCCGTGGGATGATTATAATGGAGGACATCCTTGGTCTCGCTCGAGAATCATCTACACTACTTAAAAAGAACGAACCTATTCCCTATTCTCCCCACCTCTCGGTACGTCAAAATTTTGGTCGTCCTCGTCGTTCTTCGTCCCGCACGCGCCCGAACGGGCCAAGCGCCCAAGCCCAACAAAATAGCCTTAATTCTACTTTCTCCTGCTGACCGTGAGTCCACCCCCAAACCCTATCCCGCGCCCCCCTCTCCATGATAGTGGCGGCTAGGAGATGGCACAACCAGGACGGTCGGCGGAGGGCCGGCAGTACATCGTCTTTCCAGACCATCCTCGGCCGCCGCCCGACGTCGCCCCATTGGCCTCTCCCTCAATCAGCTACCTCCCCTGATTCGAGTCCTCCCCTCAACGAACCATGCACTGCGCCGCCGGTCTCCAGCGTCTCCCTCGAGGCGTTGTGCCCCGGCGAGCGGCGGCGAGCATTGTTCCCCTGCGGACATGCGTTCCACGCCGCCTGTCATGGAGGAAGCACGGAAGGTGTTCGATTGTATGCCGCTGAGAGATGCTATGTGGAATATTCTCTGGAGTGCGGTATCCATGAGTTTCGGCGAAGTAGGATCATGTATCCATGAGTTTCTTAGAGTGATCAGCAATGAGGTTCGGTTTAGCTGAGCGAGTTACTGGTCCGAGGCAATGCAGGTACACTATACTATTATGAAATCTGGGTTTCTCAAGGAGCTCTTCCTATGCAATTTTATTTGGCTAAGAATGTGTATGAGAATTGGGAGGTGTGGTCACGTTTACTTGGCTAATAATCTGTTCCATGCTATGAAAGAGAAGGATTTTGTAGCATGGACCACTGAGATTTGTGAGTTTATTCCACATCTAAACCGACGAAGTAACATCACCACAACTGCAAGTTAAAAATCAGTGAGTAATAATGATTTACAAAATCTAGCACATTTTCTATTTTGTCACCCAAAACCGCGCCTACTGGATAATTAGCCTTCAGTATTTAAGATGTGGATTTCTTATGCTATTTGAATTGACCACATGAGTTGAATTGGCTTTGTTGCAATACTGCAGTGCAATATAATTATATTTGAGGCCATCTAATGGATTGAAAAATGTTGTGAATTTGCAGGATGAGCAACAAGATTGGGATCAAAAGGCTGCAGTAGTGCCAACATCGAGTTGTTGAATTGCCGGTCCCAAATTATCTGTTGTGAAAGCACGGACGAGCTATTTAATTCATTGATCACTAAGTCTTAAAATGCTATGATTGACTTCATCGATCTTACTTGATAATGGCTACTCTAAATGTCTAACTGAAGTTGTTTTGTGGATATCCATATGTGTTTCGCTAATTCACACCTGCTACATGTGTTCCAGGTGTATGCCCTTCCTTACGCCAAGGCAAGCGCCTTCGGGGATGGAGCCATTAGAACAACCCGGAGCAGGTAACTCGCCAGGCCCCTTGAGCAATTGGCATATGCATACACAAAGCAAGATATTAACTGAAAGGCATAAAAACTGAAGATTGGCAGCACTAACTATTACTAATCAACAGAAGTAGTTAATCATTTCAACCTACTGTGTCTGCTTATGACATCATGTACACCGGCTGAGAGGATGAAAAGGTCACACATGCATCAGATGGTTTTGTTTACCTTGTAAGCACCCTAAACACTTTCCTGGCATATGGGTTAGTAATACATGACCTCCCTACCACTACAATTATGATTATATCTTTCTTTGTTCACAAAAATTATGTGTCCATCCTTTACAGGGCCCTTCGTATGTGGTTTCTCCATGCCCAAGTCTATCCAGGAAATGTACTATATTACTATGGACTATCGTAGTGCCGGCTTGGCAAGGTAATTTATGATCTATGAACCAGTACATATTCTGTGTATTTTGATTGGCACATGGTAGCTGAATTAGAATTGGTAATCAGGCTCAGACTGTATACTGCCAAGTCTCAAAACAGGAAGCATTTCCGAGGGATGAAAGTAATTCATGATGCTATCTAGCACTTATGAACTTAGCATAGCCTTTGTTCTAATTTAAACATGGATACCATTTATTTTCTCAGAAGAATGAACTTATCACTTTAAGATCTATGAATCTGTGATCATTACCCAACTTCAGGTCCTTGCTATGTTCGTTTCAGCTCCGAGAAATAGTTGTTTCTCTATTTGAGCTACTAACTCGAGTCCTTGCTATGTTCGTTTCATGTATTGCTCGACAGATTACTGCTTAATGTTTCATTGCTTAGTGACATGCTCTGTATCTACTTATCTACATTTTAAATCATTTGTGTGTCCCATTATGCTGACTGATATTTGTTTCCTTGACTACATAATCGAAGTTGGTTTAAATTATTGGCTTGATTACAAAATTTGGGGCGATAGCAGTTGTGGCACCGGAAATAACAAGATCCAACCATAAATGATTTCTCTGTTCGATCAAGATCATAATCTAAGGTAAATCAATATCCTTAGCAAGCTATTTTATCATTTTATTTTCCATATTGCAATATTCGTACATATATGTATTTCCACTGTCTAGATTGTTTGTGATTTTTTCCTCTTATCATTTGTTCATATATGATAGTTCTGATTATGAAAGGATATAATAGTTAATATCCCTATTTTTTAGCTGTTGCAACAACCTGCTTTTTGTAGTTCGGGGTTCAATTCATGAATTTGCAAACATAACTTGTACCTATAGAAGTAGGGAACACATCATCAGGCCAAGCGCTCTACCTAAATGGAGACCTACCTAAGTGGAGACCGATCTGTAGTTTTGAATAGCAGAGTGTATTGTTGATATGGTTGGAGTCTATTTGATTTATTGGCAATCTCCTGAATCTAGGTAGCCGACTTTGAGAAGAGATGAGAAATAATAACTAGACAAGATAAGCAAGATTACTGTAAGAACCTGCCTTAGATTCCTTGAATACAAAATGGTAGGAAAAATTAAGATGGTTTTTATGGGAGGCATACCAAAGTGGGACTTTTACAGTACAATAGTGTACCTAAAAATACAGCACCAGTATCCTTTAAAAAAATGTTTCCTGAAGTCTAGCTTCCAGATCACATAAGAAAATGCAAGTTAAATCCTTCAGGTACTACCCAGTTACAAAATAGAGAAGCCAAATGTGGGAACTTTGGCTAGGACTGCTCCAAGTTACCACTATTCGACAGTACATAGCCCGTCCAATGGCAGGAATCATGAAAAGCTTTGAACCAGAGAAATTGGAGTTTATGATATATTTGTACTTCATGATAACAAATTGGTAAAATAGCAGTAATATATATCCGTGCATACTTACTTTTTCCTACTCCCCCTCGAAATAGTTAGTTATTTTCAGCAACAAAGGCATTTTTTCTTTTTCTTGGAGAGCGTAAAAGTCCTGAATTTATAATTTATAATTTGATAATATTTGGCGAGAGCTGATCCAACGTGGTCTTATTATTAACAATTTGTTCTTTTATGAATTTGTTTGTTGATGTTTATGTATTTCATTGAAAGGTGTATGCTGCTTAGTTTCCAGCTGAGATCTCCATTTTGGCGAGAGCTGATCCAACGCTGCTAATGATTTGTCTCATGAAGAACCCATCGATCTTGTTATACATGACAGGAGACATCAAATTGACATCAAATTGCTGGATACTTTAATAGTTTAATACGTGTGATGCTGCCAATGTTGTACCTATGGAGTCATCTATCTATATATATGTGATGTCTTTCGGATAGCCGAAGAGAACAGCCACCTCTCTGTACTCTTCTCTTTTGGTTTGTTGCTTTTGAAAGATTGGTTGTTCCGGTTCGAATTGGTACATTTTTTTGCTAATATCATACCAAATATTTGTTGAATTGACACGATTTAAATATCAAATTAGTGTCTAGCATACTGTCAAGAAATCATATCCTATATTAAACTAAAAGGCTATACACAAAAATTTGTCATACCAGTTATGTTGGGCAGGTGTGTACGCTGCAATAGGAGCTTTACACGCACCGGCAAAGAGACCACTACTACCTAAATCACTATACATAACCCTTTTAATTACAAGAAAAACGAAAGAAAAGACATCAATATTGACGCAGCCAAAGCATCTGCAAACCCACCATGTATAGGGCTCAATGTCAGATACCGCGTAGCCGGCGCGGCGAATAGCGCTTGTGGACAGAAGTAGATATTTACATACCTTGAGTTAAAGAGATCTTTGTGCAGAATATCTATTATTGATGCCTACTATTCATGTACCAAGCTTCGTTAGCTACAATTTTCACGTGAAGCTGAACTATGATAATTATTCAGCCATGTATCTCCAATGATGTACATCAACTATTTACTATGTACGATTTTTATAGTTTGAGAATTCAGATAAACAACTAAACTTATCATTCATTGTAACATCTAAAATTACAATTGTATGAAGTCCAGGAGATATTTCTTTTTCTGAAGAATCATCTAATTTTTCACATTTTCTTTTGTTTGATAGGAGATTGCATAATTTGAAGAACTTTTATTTCCTAGCATTTTATTTCTTTCATCGGAATGTTTAACTGACATCCAGATATTTTAGCAATGATTTCTTTTTTAATTCAATTGAATATTATTTTTGCCAGGTATATGTGATTCAAAACATGTGGTGTGATAGTAACTTGTTATACAAGTAGGTATGAGTTCCTAAAAAAATATAAGTAGGTATGACCAAATTGCACAATATTAGTATTCTATTTCCTTATTTGTGATAACTCTTATCGATGGTGGTCTGGCGCAGAAAGAGGTCACGAGTATGCACTTGCGACTGGACAAGCAGCCATGCGAAGAACTTGGTTTTGGACAACAAACACTCACAAGAAAACATCAACATGATATGAGCTGAAAAGATCAGGGAAACTCAGAGGATGGTTTGCTGGGTTGCCAGCTTGCCTTGCCGGTGGCGGCTCTCCTACATTAGCTCGGATGTCTTCACGTGCATTACTTTTATATATAGTGGCAATTAAAGATACTTTGAGTCCCGTGGTAACGCACGGGCATTTGTACTAGTCTTAAAAAAAGTTATCGTCCGAGAATGATCTTGTTGGTGAAATGCTGACGGACTGATGGTAGCCTGGTGCGTGAGTAATTACGGTCCGAGCATGGCGCGTGCGTTTTGGCGTATTGGTGGACGGGTAAAAGAGGCTTCGGGCCAAAATTTCGAAATTCAAAATCCGCATCCATCCAAAATTATTGGTTCCGTTGACCAGGTCTCCCGAATTGGAGGAGAAGGTGGCCTCGCCTTTCTTCCTTCGGATCCGATGAGCTGATCGGATAAAAGGGAGCGGAAAAAGCCTGCAGCTCCCATTAATTCCTTGTTCTCTGCTCTGCGCGCGTTTTCCGCACAAGGCACCCCACCCGAGCACGTAGCGTACGTGAGTTGCGTACGAGCCTGCACCAAGCACGGGGGCGGGTCGGCCTTGGCCGAGACAAGAATAAGCAAGGGAGGCACCATCTCGCCAAGCAGAGAAGAGAGGGGGAGAGGAGAGGAAGATCTAGAGGGGGCGGCGGCCATGGCCGGGCCTTGGAAGAAGCCTATGTGGGGAGGGCCCTTGACGTTGGAGAAGTACCACCGCTTCTTCGTCGATCCTTGGGGCGCCAGCATCACCAACGACCAGCTCAACCACGTTCGTGCCCACCAAATCTCTCTATCTACAGCACTCATTCATTCATCTGATACGTTCTAGAATCGGATCTGTTCTTCCTTCATTCACTGTCCTTTGTTTTTACTAAATATGTTGTTTCATTCATTCATGTGAGTGTTTGCGGTCCATCGTTATCCTTCCATGTTACTCTATTATGTGTATCACGCTGGCTCTCGAATCGGATCTTAGTCAGAGGCTTCTGTTCGTTTACTGTCTTTGCATAACTGAACCTCCTCTTATTTCACCTTGTTTTTTTACTGAATCTGTTCTTGTTTCTTTTTTTTACTGAATCTGTTATTTTCTCACTTTGTTTCTTAACTGAATCTGTTCGTCTTTGTTTCTTAACCAAATCTGTTCTTCTTCCACCTATTTTTTTACTAAATCTGTTCTTCCTTCATTTTAAATCCGTTTTGGGGATTAGCTGTATATGAAATACGGTGTCTTTGTGGTGTGCGCGCGTTTGATTCAGCTGACATGTGCTCCCCGCTTGCAGATCATCTCCATGCATGGCTTCGTCAAGCTACAGCCGAACAAGGTTTTCTCCCGTTCCTCCTCCTTAATTACCTTCAGTTTCTTCCGCTGCTGTTGGCATGGTGTGACGGGATGGGGTTTTTGTTGCGAGGGTGCAGAAGAAAATGATGGACCAGCTGGTGGGGCACACGGACCTGCAGCCGCCGCGCCGCTCCACCCTGCACAGCGCGACGCCCGCGGCCCGGCCCTCGGCCGTGAGCATCGCAGCCGCGCAGGTCGCCGCCGACGTCGACGCGATCGGCTGGACGGAGTGCCCCATCGGCTCCGTGGCCGCCTTCGCTGGCTTAGGGGAGGGCCCGCCGGAGGAGCTGGAGCCCATGCCCCCGCCCGCCCACCACGTGCTCGAGCTGGTGGTGCGACGCGCGCGGTCCAAGCGGACGCGTGGCTCTGCGTATCCGCGCCGTGCCGCGGCCGTGAAGGCGGAGGTGATGGAAGAGGACATGGAACTCGAAGAGGCGGGCATAGAGCTCCAAGAGGCCGACATGGAAGAGGTCATGGACCTCCAAGAGGCGGGCATGGAAGAGGACATGGAACTCGAAGAGGCGGACATTTGCCAGCCGCCACCGTCGCCTCCGCCGCGGTGGATGCGCTCCCCGACTCCGCCGCCTCCGCCTTCGTCGCCCCCGCGCCCACAGACGGCGGCGGTGCTTTCTCAGCCTTCGTTGGAGCCGGTCCTCTCATCGCCACCGGGCTTCAGCTCGCCACCGCCACCAGGCTTCGGCTCACCCCGGCCACCCGGCTTCAGTTCGCCGCCACCGCCAGGCTTCAGCTCGCCACCACCACCAGGTTTCGGCTCGCACCCGCCACCGTGCTGGACCCGGCCTACATTGGAGCCGCTCCCCACCCCACCTTCAGGCTTCGTCTCGCCGCCGCCACCGCGCTCGCACCAGCCTACGTTGGCGCCTCTCCCTATGCCACCGCCAGGCTTCGGTTCGCCACAGGTGACGCCGGCTCCTCCGCAGCCAGGCTGGGGCTTGCCGTTCCCCATGGTGCCACCGCCGTTAGGCCCGGGAGCGCCGCCTACATTCGCGTATCATGGTCAGCCTGCCGGACCGCCACCACTCTGTGGACCGCCGGTGCCGCCGTCTTATCCGGCACCGTGCTGGGCCCGCCCTCTGTGCTGCCGCCGCAGCAAGCGGCCTGGGGCTGGCCGCATCCACCGCCGCGCTGGGCACCACCTCATATGCTGGAGCAGCAGCGGCCGCCGCCACAGTGGGGCTTCATGGAGCCCTCGGCGCCTCATCCTATGCCGCTGCAGCATCAGCCGCATTTTGAGGGGCATCAATGGCCGCAGCCACCGTGGGGCTTCATGGAGCCGTCGGCGCCTCCTCCTATGCCGCTGCAACATCAGCCGCATTTTGAGGGGCACCAATGGCCACAGCCACCGGGGGTGTCCTGGCCGGTGTTTTAGAAACTGCTGCGTTTGTCTTTGCTAAGCTTGATAGTTTACTAAACTGACATAAGATTAGGGATAAGATTACCAGTTTAGAGTTGCGAACTGTAGTTTACTATTTCCCTGCACATTCATTTCCTGGTATTGCCACTATTGTGTTCAGAAACATGATCCGTAGAATATCTGAATGAAACATACTGGCTTGACTAATATTGATACTCTCTAGCGCATCCTACCGAAACCCACATAAGCCATAAGGGCACCTTCAACGGCGCCACCCAGTCAGACGCTGAGTGACCGTTTGCCGTCCGCCGTGATCGAAAATGCGTCTGAGTCCTGCTCCAGCGGGGCGACGCAAAGTGACCGGATCGTCTAGGGGACGCAAACCTGGCCCAAATATGCGCCAGGTTTGCGTCTCCACGAACGCCCCACGGTTGCGCCGAGCGTCCTCCTTTTCATACTCGGACCCGTAAGTCAGGCACAGCGAAATCCAGCGCTTCGATTTGCTTCTTTTTTCCCTTCTTTGCTACCCTAGTGCGACGCCACCACCCCAACCCCACCCGCCGCCGTCCCGCCACATCGCTGCAATACTCGCCGTCGGCTCGGTTCTCGCCGCGCGGGAGAGCAGGATAGTAGTCGGGTAGACTCCGGCGCGTACATGTCGCCTGTTTTGGGGCCAAACGTTGCCGGTTGCGCCGTCTGGCCACCCCGCCCACGACCTGTTCCATCAATTGCGTCGGTATGTGCCTTACTCGTGTTTTCGGCGCTATTGTGCGCGACCATTGATCCACAACTCATACCCACGCAGATGGACATGTGGCAGATGCTGGACAAGTTCCGTGCGAAGGTCGTTGACTCCTCTTCCGACGAGGAGTCTGATCAGTCCACGTAGACATTGGCAACTATTGCGGCCTCCATGATCCACGAGTTCAATTCAAACTAGGGGCCGGTACACCGGGGCTCTGTCAAGGGCCGCTCAAAAAACTGCCGCGCAACATAGTGGAAGGGCACCTCCGGCTCCACAGGGACTACTTCCACCTCACCGATCCGGTGTACAAGGAAAAAATGTTCCGGCCCCAATATAGGATGTCAAGGGAGCTGTTCATGGTCATTCTACGGGGCGTCAAACACTAAAACCCCTACTTCCAATGCAGGCCCGATGCAACAGGTGCGCTAGGCTTCACCTCCTACAAAAAATGCTCCGCGGCTATTAGCATGCTATCATATGGAATGGCTGCTGATATATTCGATGAGTATCTTCGAATGGGTGAGAGCACCTGCCTTGAGGCCATGTACAGGTTTTGCCGAGCCGTGATTGCCGTGTTAGGACATCATTACTGTAGGGAGCCAACTGTTGAGGATACAAGGCGGTTGTTGTCTATCAACGAGTCTAGAGGGTTCCAGATTGTCGACCGTCAAAGGAACATCGCGACCCGCAGATTATCAGCCATTACGATCCCTGAATGGAAATGGGATTCTGTAGGAATGGATTTCATAACTGGATTGCCCAAGTCAAGTAGAGGAAATGATTCTATTTGGGTAGTGGTCGATAGATTAACCAAAGTAGCCCATTTCATACTAGTCAAGACCACATACCAAGGCCCTAAGCTAGCAGAGTTATATATCTCCAGAATAGTGAGCCTGCATGGAACACCAAAGTCAATTGTGTCAAATAGAGGATCCCAATTCACCTCAATATTCTGGCAGAAAGTACATGAAGGACTAGGAACCCGACTGAATTTCAGCACAGCTTATCACCCGCAGACTGATGGACAGATGAAAAGACTCAACCAGATACTTGAAGATATGTTGAGAGCCTGTGTGCTAGAATATTGATCTAAGTGAGAAGACTGCCTGCCTTATGCAGAATTCTCATACAACAACAGTTATCAAGCCAGTTTGCAAACGGCCCCCTTTGAAGCATCATACGGAAGGAAGTGTCGTACCTCTCTGAACTGGTCAGAAGTTGGAGATAGTCAAATCTTTGGACCAGATATTCTCTGAGAAGCTGAAGAGAAGGTTCACAAGATCCACGAATACCTCAAGACTGCCCAATCTAGGCAGAAGAGTTATGCTGACATCAGACGCCGAGAAATGACTTTCAATATCGGAGACTTTGTGTATCTCAAAGTATCACCCCTTAAAGGAATGCAGAGATTCCAACTTAGAGGAAAGCTTGCACCTAGATATGTTGGACCCTTCAAAGTTCCGAGTCGCCGAGGAGAAGTATCATATCAGCTGGAATTACCGGAGGAAATGTCAGCCGTGCATGATGTGTTTCACATCTCGTTACTTCGGAAATGTTTGGAAGTTCCTGAGAAGATGGAGGTTTTCAAGAACATTGATCACAGATCTGTGGATATCAACAAGGACTTGACCTATCGTGAAGTACCCATGCGTATCCTGGAAGAAGCATTCAGGACCACCCGCACCAGGAGTATCAAGTTCCCGAAGATTCAATGGAGCAACCATACCGAAGAAGAAGCCACTTGGGAACGAGAAGATTATATGAGGACTGAATTCCTAGATCTCTTTAGTTCCTAGTTTTCTTTAAGATCTCGAGACGAGATCTTTTGTAAGGGGGAAGGGTTTGTAACATCCCAAAAATTTCAAATCAATAAAGAGACATTTCCCATTATTCAAATTTTGGAGCTAACAAAAACTTTAAGTATGTTGCATAGCATTAATGCATGTTTGTCTGACATTGCCATGATATGTGTTTGAAGTGCTTTACAAGGTGTGGGTTGAACTCACTAGAAGAACATAGGGCACAATGCTTGGTTTAGCTTCGGTAGAAATCACACCTATGATGTTCCCCTACTCAATCTAGTCTAGAAACTCGTTTTTGGGGTGGAAAATTTCGTCATTGCTTTGTATCTGAGGAGAAACCGTGCTGTCATGGTGCGACCGGTAGTACCGGTGAGCACCACCGATACTACCGATCGGGCGGTACTACCGCGGCTTCTCCCTAGAACTTCTGGCTGGGGGATTTTTCCGGTTCTGAAACAAGTTTTTGTCCATATTTTGATTTTGGGCTCCGTTGATCGTGTGCACTTATCTACCTGCATCTATCTCCTTCATACTATCTCAGGTGGTTCCAAGAGGAGGGGCAAGGATCAAGTTGAGGATGAGGAAGAGATTGTGCGTCCATCCAAGCTCACGGCTCGCCAACAATCTGCTCAACGGAATGTCAAGACCTCCGCAAGCCGTGACAAGAATCCAACTCGTGTCTCCATCAAGAACATGCAATATCTTGAGTACAAGGAGCTGCAACGGGACAATCCATATCTCATTCCTCGAAACTCCAGAGTCACGGATTTGCGCTTCCATAACAAGACACAAGAGGAAATCTTCTATGAGATCTATGTTATCTTCAAGAAGGGTGTGGTCCCTCAGCATTCCATTGACACCGCAAAGATGGCCATGTCCTCGGAGTACTTTGGTGAGGCGTATGCTATGTGCCCAGAGTTTGGGCTCTATCCTATCATGACACTCAACAAGGACTTCGACATTCAATTGATCCAACAATTCTATGCTACCATCCACTTTACACAAGATGAAGCTCGCACTTTTGGATGGATGACTCATGAGGTGCAACTTGAGGCCAACTTGGCAATTTTTGGTGAGGCCCTTGGGTATCCTCGCTCTCCATGGCCGAACTCCAACGGTTGGTGGTCGCATGATAGCTCCTTTGCCATGACCAAGGATGTTGTCTCCTCTCTACATCAAGGGATGGGGCTTACCGGGCTAGAGTGCGGATCTTCTTCCCACTTGGGATATCATGCTTCGCGTGTACCATGCGACAATAGGACCCAAGGGTGGCAACTTTGATGAGCTTCACACCTATGAAGTGGATCTCATGTACAACTCCCTCATCAAGCAAGGCACAGGTGAGAAGCTCGATGTGATGGACTACATCTATAATGAGATGTGGTCATGTGTGATGGAGAACAAGCTTCCCATCTTTGCCCCCTACATCATGAATCTCATTGAAGATACTCGGCGGGCTGCTCGAGGGGCACCTCTCATGCACTCCATTCCACTCACTCTCACATCCCATGAAGTGAAGTCGCTCAGGATCAAGACCCACTCCATTCCCGTCGAGGATGCTCCTCCCGCCGTGGAGAAGAACCCAAGTTGAGTCTCCAAGTTTTGCCTCAACGCTGCCATCAACAAGCGCCAATATCAGCAGCATGGTGAAGCAAAGAAGTCCCGTGTCTGTGAGAAGAGCATCATGAGGACGCTCAACTTGGATGTTTCCCCTCCTGACACCGAGGAGAACGTCACTCCGGGGGAAGAATGGCTATCTCGCCATGGCATTCCTCTTACGGATGATGGTCTTGAGATCCAATCCCCTCCTCACACCCCCGTCTACCCCGGCGCATCCTTAGGATTTCCTCCCGGTTGGGCGAAAGCCAACCCTTGGGACACATAGTTGCTCATGTCCCTTGTTTGGTGCCTTGATGCCAAAGGGGGAGAGTGAGGTCCATTATGGTGTTCACCGTTGGGTATTTGCATGGGGGAGTCACAAGCTCGTGCTTTTTTTTTATTCTTATCGCTTGTGAACTTATTCTATTTGCTATGTGTTGTTGAAATCCGTTCGTAGATGCTATATGGTTTGTGAACATTATTTATGTACATGGTAAACTCCTTATGTGAGACATCGTTTATCATGGATTATCTATGTGTGTGGTATGATCTCTATTTGAAGCCTAGTTCTTACTTTGTTTATGATACATGTGCCATCTAGGCTTGTGATAAATATTGTTGCTATTACCTATGTATGATGGTTGCAAGATATGGGGGAGTATTGCTTCTAGTATGTGTGCCTTTGCATTCAAAGGAAAACTTCGTATATGCACACATCTAGGGGGAGCTCATCTATATCTTACATATACTGATTGCTTCAATTGTCTATTCCTTGCAAATACATGTGTTGTCATCAAACACCAAAAAGGGGGAGATTGAAAGAACCCCCTCCCTTGCAGGTTTTGTGTGTTTGATGTCAACACAATTACAAATTTATGTGTGTTAATGTATACATATGTAGATCCTCGGAAGCCCAATCCGAGTATATGCCGTCGGCAATATAGTAGCCTATTGTGTAGTCATGGCCATTGAAGGTGTAGTCGCATGCCGGGGCATCATCATTAGCTACGTAGGCAAGAAGATGATACCTATGCAACACATTGATATCATTAAGAAAACCCGGCAAACAAAAAAAATGCAAAATCCATAGATCCTCGGAAGCAACTGCCTCAAGAACTATTGCTGGATCGTGACTCTTGCCGCAATACATCCCCGCCAAGCCTTTGGCCAGTTATTCCAATTTGAATGCATACAGTAAATGCTGCCGAGCATTCCTAGCCATCCTCAAGCCGCATTCTGCACCATCAAACGAATTGGCTGAATTACTATCCATTTAGGGCGCGACAACCATGTGAATGCGTCGAAAGAACGGAAATTGGCATACCTTCGTGGCGGCGGTCGATTCATGGTGCTGATGGCTTCGGGCGCAGCCGATTCACGGCGGTGCTTTGAATCGTGGAGGCGCGGGGAGTTTCACGTACACCGGCGATGACATAGGGACCACGTCGACGCGCTCGAGCTCTAACCGGGATCCATGTCGGCTCCGATAGCGGGCGGGATCCCGTCGATGCGGCCACGGATGGTCTCTCGTGGTTGGGGAATGGGTTGGTGCGACAGGGCGGCGGAAGCGTTTCTTCGAGCTAGAATTGTGAGGGGGCAAAGGACGCAGTCGGAATATGCAGCGGTGCACTGCTGCCAAACTAGATCGGGCACACGTTGAAATGTCCACGTGGAACTGAAATGGCCTTCGCTCCAACACCTCGCACGGGATGGAGGCTTCCTTTGGTTTGGCCCCCAAAATATGCTCTTCTTCAAGTTGTGAGGCCGCTTATACCGACCCCTCCATAAAAATTTGCAGGTTTCTCGATTTTGCGGAGTCAGACCTAACCTCTTTTTTCGCCGCATGCGACCGGCTATTATACGGATTGAGCCTACATGCATACGGAGTCTCCTACATATGCTCTCAGGATCAGCCATGGAAACAAAGAAAATGGATGTTTGAACGGAGGAGAGAGCCTGCCTTAGTGGTAGATCCATTTACCTAGAAATTTGTATCGTCGATTTGGTCGGTTCTAGTTGTAGATCGATTTGAGTAGGACGAGACCACATCAAGCTTCTACATTACGCCATGTCATTTATCGTTATCATTCATGCCTAGATCTTGTTGTTGCACAAAAGAGCCTTTGGGCATGCTCACTAGTGGATCTAAGTGCAAGTATAGGGGTGCACAAGACACCGGGTAGATTCTGTTTTGTTTGTAAAATAGCCTTATGTTTCATCGTTATCATTCATGCCTAGACCACACCTAGAATTTGTTTTTTGACGGTTGTGGCACCTCCGTGCAACCTGATCATCGGTTCTCTAGTTTTGTAACTAGGCATGCCGACTTTCCTCGTCTCATTTATGACCAATGTTATCACAAGATCAGGAGGGGATAGCGAACCTAAACTACATATACAATTGCAACAATGTAGAGGCAATCCAAATGCTTCGGATATGGTAACGAAAGGTATCTGTATAAGTATTTTCTCATCAGGGGCCCTTTCCCGTTAAAAAAAGGTTATGCAATGAGGGATCATAGGACACCCACTGGAAATTGTATTCTTTGCTAAATTCTAGAGTTAATAGCACGACACACACATGAACTTGTCCGGCATGTGTAAAGTCCTCCACGAACTTGCAAAATGTGCTCCACTTAGCCGTCAACTTGATAGGCGGGTTCAAATTCACACAAATCAGTCCAAATTTGACACCTGGATGACATATTGGCCTCGTCTGCTCATCTATTTTATGAGAAAGCCCCTGCAGTATTTATGTAGTAGCAGTAGGAGGGTGGCCGTAGTAAATAGACAGTAATGACACAGATATATGTGTACAAAATCCTCCACGGCGACGATATTAGCCCACCTCGAGCACTCCGCGATCACTTCGGCTCCTCCTCCACGGCGACAGCGACGGCCACGGCGCCGTGATGCCGCCTCACCTCCGGCCGTTCTTGGCGGCCGCCCTGGAGTACGGTACGCCGACGAATCTGCCCTCCCTCCGTCCTCTCTCGTATGCTTTTCTATTCTGTGTTGTCTCTGCGGTTGGGTAGGGTTTTGGTAGGGTTTGCGTCCTGATGATCCTCGAACAAATAGGTTGATTTGCTTGTCTATTAGGGTCTATTTGACAACAATTTTTTTGATTTCCTTTCGGATTTCGTTCTCGATGGTGCATGAACTCGGTTTATATGAACGAAATAGTGACGGATTTGTTCGCCTCTTGGTGCGAATGCAAGTTCACAAGGTCGAATTCGATGAACCAGATGATGTGGAAGCAATGTTGGGAAAAAAGTTAGCGAATTTGGGGCTGTAGTTTGTCTGTGGCTTATCTGAAAGTATGAAACCGTCCTCTGTTTTCTACATATATGTACTGAAGTTTTCCTCTGTTATCTGCATATATGTACTAAAACTGCAATATTTTGCGATGTAATTGCAGGAAATGATGAGACACTATTTTCTGTAGAAGTGGAACACAATGGTTTCTTTTGTGGCTTACATGAGAATTTGTCATACATTCAACCATCAATTGAGTGGTGGGATGACTCCAGTACTGAGACCTGGTCCATTCTCTGGATTGATGATCTGCCGAGTCAGATGGGGTATGAGAGGGATGGTAGAATGCATGTGTACTAGTGTCAACCTGGCAAGGACATAACAGATGGGATAGTTTGCATAGAGGAAGATGCAGATATTGTAGCAATGTGCAATGCAGTGAGGTACCGGAAAACTCTTCTTCTATTGGTTGATCACACAAACTTTCTCAAATCCCTCAGAGATGATGTGATCATCAATGGTTGTCCACCACTGCCAGCAGTAATTAGTCCAACCAAAATGCCAAGGAATCTCAGGAAGAACACTCCAACAACAGTTCAAGGAAGCTCTAGCAGTGCATATAATTTGGGAGAAACTTTTGAAGATATGCAAAGGGCTGAAGAACATGAGGATAGCCTGGACTCTGATTGGTGGGACAGTGACTATGAAGCAGCAGAGGGTGATGATGACTTGTTTGCTGCCAATGTAGACAAAGATGTGATAGACAACAATGAGCCTGAAGATGTGGCAGACATGGAAGATGATCAAGCTCTTGATGATGAGGATGTACAACTTAGAGGGGAATTGGAAGAACATTTGAAGAACAAATTCAGCACATTCAATGCAGAAGTGGATATGAACAATGTTGAGTTCAAAGTGGGTATTCTATTTAGTGGTGTCAAGGAATTTAGAAAGTCTTTGCAGAAGTACATCATACATACAGAGTGAAGGTAAAAAAAATTAGGAATGATCCAATGAGGGTGGAGGCAATATGCAAGCCTAACTGTACTTGACATAATAGTCAATAAGCAGAAGGAAGCAGAGAAATGGCATGGAACAATCTGCCCCAAGATCAGATAAAAACTTGATAAATTCCTAGAGTGGAGCAAGAATTGCATGGTCACTGGGGCAGGAGGAGAAGATTACAAAGTGTCATCAATAGGATGAGTCTCACCTGATTACTCAGTTGATTTAAAGACTAGAACATGTGACTATGGAATGTGGCAACTCATTGGAATTCCATGCCATCATGTTCTTGCTTGCTGCAGAACAGACAGGATAGACACCGAGTCCCTAGTGCATAGCTGTTACAGCATAGAAACATTCAAAAAAGCTTATGCCCACAATTTGCATCCACTTAGAGGAAGAGAATTTTGGGAGAAAGTCAGTGGAGTACATGTACATCCACCTCTGTACACTAAGGTAATGGGAAGGCCCAAAAAGAATAGGAAAAAGGCTCCAGAATAAAAATTGAAGAAAGGAGTGACAACTCTTAGTAGACATGGAGTAACCTTTCATTGTTCCATTTGTGGAGGTCCAGATCACAACAAGAAAGGCCATGATAATTACATGCTAAGAGTACAAGCTGAGACATAAGAAAATTCTCAAGTGTGGGAAGAGGATGCAGATGATCCTTCTATTCTTCAGGTCAGTTACATGTTCTCTGGGTGTGATTTTCTGTTAATCCTCTCTGTGAATGTGTATTAATTCTCTTTGTGAAATTGCAGCACATAACTCCACAATATCCACTACCACAACTGGATGCAATGCAACAAACACACAACATGGTTTTCAGAATGGGACATGAGGTATGACAAATATTGCATGTACTTGCTTTGGTTGTTGTTTACTGCATGTACAAAGTGTAATCACTTGCTTGCTCATTCCAATGATTTCAGGAAAGAGGTATTGCACCAAATAGAAGGGCAAAAGTTCCTTTACCAGAGAGTGCATTTGTAGCTGCAGCAAGAGAGTCTATCCCACTTCCTAATACAAGAGTCACAACAGCAAGCACTAGAGGCAATTTGAGAGGGAGAGGGAGAGGAAGGGGAAGAGCAAGCAGTACAAGCAATGCAACAGCTCCAACTACAACAGCTGCAAGCACATCAGGAAGTGCAAGAGCTACATGGAACAAGAGAACTGCTGCAAGCACATCAGGAAGAGGGGCATCTAGAAGGAGGAGAAACTACAGAACAGGGCCGGGCTCTACTTACCATCTCATGTTTGGTGATGATGAGCAAAGAGGCTAGAATGGTGGACAAGAAATTCCAGACCAAAATGCTGCAACAGATGAAACTGGAGATGAAATTCCAGGTTCTCAAAATGCACTTGTGTGAAGTTACTTGGTTTGGTTGATGTTACTGTCTACTCTTTTGTAATTTGGTAGTACACAATGTTTCCAGGTTGCACTTGTCTGAAGTTACTATCATACATTCTAGTGTCATACATTCTAGTGTCAACTTGTATTGCACAATGTTCCCAGGTTGAAGTGGTTTTACGTTAATTATGGTGCTACTGTCATGTTTTCCTCTGCTGCCAATACTGGTTTGCTACTGCTGCCAATACTGTTTGTTCATTCAAATAAAATACATGCATGTTCATTCAAATCATATGCTGGTTTTCCTTCAAATCACAAGTTTGTTCATTCAAATTCATACATCAGTGCAAATACTACATGTTTTCAGACTAGGAACATTATAGGAGATTAACACAAATCTCCTAATCATCAGTGGACACACTACATACAGAGTGATACATGAGGCAACTAGAACAACAAAGCCTATTTCCCTCTTCTCTCTCACTCCCATATCTGCCTTGTGAGCTCTTAAAATCGTATTTTCTCTAACTTCATTCGCTGGATCACAACTTCCAGATCAACGACTTGCTTTTCCAACTTCAGATTCTCTGTTAGATCTTCCTCACCATAGTAGAGCAGTTGCACTGCTTCTATGCAAGATCGACTCTCTGTGCAACAAGATTACCTAGGCGCTGCACATTCAACTGAAGCCAACAAATTCAGTTTAAATTGAAGAATTCCTTTACACAGATTCAATATAGGGGTAATTTGGATGCTCTGACCTGTTCGTCCCAATGAACCACGCCGGTCAAAGTGACTCGCGACGCGCCATTGCTTCCGCTCCAACCAAGCTCACCGACGGGGCCGGGCGCCACCGCCCCGCCACTCAAAACCATGTCGGGGGCGGCCGCAACACTTGCAAAGCTGCGTCGGGAGGCAAAGCAGCGGCCAATTTCACGGTCCCGCCGCGAGCCTCATTGTCGTCTTCGCCGTCGGGAGGGGGGATTTGGGAACAGCGGCCGCCACAGTGGCCAATTTGGGAACTAGGGATTTGGTACAAATGCAGACGAGTTTTAATTAGTTAAAGAAATAGCGGGAGTTTTCCGTAAAAACGCGACAGCGTGTTAGTCCCTTTTAACAGCATGGTCTGGCAGGTGTCCTCACCTCATACGGTGGTACGTGCTAATTTGATCCCACCTGTCAAGTTGACGTCTAAGTGGAGCATATTTTGCAAGTTCATGGACGACTTTGCACATGCTGGACAAGTTCCTGTATGCGCCGTGCTATTGACTCCTATTCATTTGTAGTGTACGACACCCCTATCTCCAAGTGAAAACAGACATGGGCCCACCTAGCTATAAACACACCCTGTAACTCCCACTATGGGTAGGCGAATCATGAATTCATGATCCTGGTTAGTGGTCCTAGGTCATGTTACTCCGAATCTTGGTGGTCCGGCTCTGTTCATCTAGCTGCAGTGCCGGTGCACGAACTGCTGGTCCAAGAAAGTAGATACCCAACCGTACATTTTTGTTGCGCAATGGGGCACATAATTATGACTTGATGATCCTGATCTCGCCGCTTCAAGAAATAGTTACGGTTCGTTTTGGGAGATGCCATTCGATCTTTGTACCGATCCTCTCTTGGCCGCCTTTATTTGGTGGATGGATTGGCGACGACAAAAAGTTCAAAATTCAAAACCCCCAGCCATCCAAACTAGACCCAGACCAGACCAAGACCAGTTCTGCGTGTCTATTGACCAAGTTCCCACACCTGGAAAAGGCAGTATCAGCTTTGTTTCCGATGGTCTGATCCTGATCGGATCCAAAGAAAGCGGAGAAGAAGGGCTCGTGCAAGGCTGCAACATCGTGCCTTGTGTTTGTCTTGTTGCTCAGGCGAAAATAAAGCCTGCAGCTGGGCCCCAACACCGCCCAAGGGCTGGGCTGCGGGGCCAGCACCGTGCGTGAGATTCGTCGACCCTGAAGGCCTGAACCACCATGGGCGGCGCGTTGGAAGGGCCGCGCAATCGTGCAGAGAGAGCAGTTAAAAGAGAAGAGAAGAGAGGAGAGGTGAGAGGAAGATAATCTGCAGCGGAGAGGGAGCGGAGGCCATGGGAAGGGCGGGGTGGCGAGCGGAGACGAGGAAGATACACGGAGGGCCCCTGACGCTCGAGAAGTACCGCCGCTTCTTCGTCGATCCATGGGGCGACGGTATCACCAACGACCAACTCAGCCAGGTGCGTGCCAATTGACGGACCAAATCTCTATCTAAATCATTCATCCATCTGATTGTTGTTGTTTCTGTATTGTATTTGCTCTTTGTTTTTACATTACTGAATGTGTTCTTCCTTCATTCACCTATTAGTTATTACTAATCGAATCTTAGAGCCCGTTGTTCGTTTGCTGGTTTTACATAACTGAATCTGTTCTTCTTTCATTCACTTTTTTTTTTTACTAAATCTGTTCTTCTTTCACTGTTATTTAGCTAAATCTCTTGTTTCACCTTGTTTTTTTACTAAATCAATCTGTTCTTCTTTCACTGTTATTTAACTAAATCTCTTGTTTCACCTTGTTTTTTTACTAAATCAATCTGTTCTTCTTTCATTTTTAAGTAATGTGATGTGATGTGTTTGCTGTGTGCACCCGTTTGATTCTACTGTCACCGCTTGCAGATCCTCACCATGCATGGCTTCCTCAAGCTCCCGGCAAACAAGGTTTTCTCCCATCCATCCTTTCCTTCCTCCTTCACTTTCTTCCGCCCGCCGTTGGCAACTTGGCATGACTTGTTTTTGTTTGTTTTTGCGAGGGAGCAGAGGAAAATCATGAAGCAGCTGGTGGCGCAGATAGACCTGCAGCCGCCGCGCCGCTCCACTTTGCACAACGCGGCGGCCGCGGCCCGGCCCTCCGCCGTGAGGATCAACGCCAGGCAGGTCGCGGCCGACGTCGACGCTATCGGCTGGACGGAGAACCCCATCGGCGCCGTGGCCGCCTTCGCCGGCTACGGGGAGGGCCCACCGGAGCGGCTGGAGCGCATGCCCCCGCCCGCCGACCACGTGCTCTCGCTGGCGCTCGCTCTGCGCCGCGCGCGGTCCAGGCGGACGCGCCGCTCTGCATACCCGCGCCGTGCTGCGTCCAAGGACGTCAAGGTGAAGGAGGAGGACGTGGAAGAGCCGCCGCCGTCGCCTCCGCCGCTCTGGACGCGCTCCCCGACTCCGTCGCCTCCGCCGCTCTGGACGCGCTCCCCGACTCCGTCGCCTCCGCCGCTCTGGACGCGCTCCCCGACTCCGTCGCCTCCGCCTCTCTGGATGCGATCCCCGACTCCGCCGCCTCCTCCCCCGTCGCCACCTTGTCCACATTCTGTTGCGCCTCCTCCGCCTGCGTCGCCACCTCGGCCACAGACTGCTGTGCCTCCTCCACCTGCGTCGCCACCGCGGCCACAGACTGTGGTACCACCTCCGCCTTCGTCGCCACCGCGGCAACAGACTGCGGTGCCTCCTCCGCCTTCGTCGCCATCCTGTCGCCAGCCTAATTTGGGGACAATCTTCTCCCCACCACCACCAGGCTTCGGTCCCCCAGGCTTCGTCCCGCCGCCGCCACCATGCTCGAGCCAGCCTACATTGGCGCCGCGCCCGACCCCGCCAACAGGCTTCGTCCCGCCGCCGCCACCATGCTCGAGCCAGCCTACATTGGCGCCACTCCCCACCCCACCACCAGGGTTCAGTTCGCCCCAGGTGTCGCCTCCTCCTCCGCAGCTATTCTGGGGCTTGCCGTTACCCATGGCGCCACCGCCGTCCGGCCCGGGAGCGCCGCCTGCGTTCGCGCATCATCTTCAGCCTGCAGGACAGCGACCGTCGGTACCGTCGTGTTATCCGGCAGCGTGCTGGGGCGCGCCCTCTGTGCTGCCGCCACAGCAAGCGCCCTGGCGTTGGCCACATCCACCGCCGAGTTGGGCACCACCTCATATGCCGCAGCAGCAGCGGCCGCCGCCACCGTGGGGCTTCATGGAGCCGTCGGCGCCTCCTCCTCGTATGCCGCTGCAAAATCAGCCGCATTTTGAGGGGCAGCAATGGCCACAGCCCACAGCCACCGGGGGTGTCCTGGGCCAGGCCCACGCCTCTGTTTTAGGGACTCCTGTCTTGCAGAGTCTTTGCTAAGCTTGATTGATAGTTTACTGCCCTGACAGGATTTTTATTGAGGGAAAAGAGAGTTTCATTGCATCTTTAATATCACAGTTTACAATGTCATCCAAAACAAAACGATCAACTTCTGTTGGGACATGCCCCATCCAGAAGTTATTGACAGCAGATAACCTAGCTAATTTGACATCCTCGTGTCCTAACTTGTTGCTCCCTCTTCTAATTTTACAAACTTCAAAATTACTAAATCTCGCTTGAAAGATCTCAATCTCATCACACGTGCGCCAGAGGCACGACAACTTTTGGTTTCTTTTCTTGATCGTCTCCACAACAGCAGTGTTGCCAGATTCCATCACCACGCTTAAATTTGGGAATTTAACTTTTGGTTTACTGCCCTGACAGGATATTAGGAATAAGATTTACAGAGTTTTTTTTTTTGCATACAAGTTTGTGAATTTTATTTCTTATTCAAAGGGTTTCGGCTTCAATCAGCCATGATGCTAGTTACGGAGCAGAGGTAGTATATGAAAATGGTGAGCCTTGTGGTTCTTAATCAATGAAATGGGCAAAGCTTTTGCCCACGGTAACCATCCTAGTCTCTAGGAGATGTCATGATATTTCACTCATCTTTTTTTTTTTGCATAGAGTCTATGACAACTTTTCCGCATTTTTTTTGCTGTGGAACCTATGATATACTCAACAAGTTCTTACTCATTTCTCAAACCATAAACAGCAAGAGTAAATTCTGAAACATGAACAAAGAACTAAAAATCCGCAAAAGATAATACTCCCTCCAGTTACAGATATAAGGTGTATTTTTTTTATGGGAAAAAAATCCAGAATACCTATACCCCTCAACAACAAAAATAATACCCCTTATCTAATTCAAAGCCTCATTTTTTTCACGTAGGGTGGCCATGGGTAATTCCGTCTAAAACTAGTGATTTTTTCCTCCAATAGCGTGCTTTAATTTCTAAGCCAAAAACTATACAACCTACATCTAAAGCCGGAGGGAGTAGAGAAGAAAGGAGATTTTTTTTTAGAGGATAGGCTATAGATGTTGATCTCTATAATGACGAACCTTATGTTTATGAGTCAATTAGCTCCTTTGATGATAAATCCTATGATAAATGGACCAATAATATTCTTGGAGAAGATACGTGTGTTGACACCACTGGCTTTATTAATTTAAACCTGGGCTCTTTGAGCCTGATGTTTAAAAACAAAAGATGCTAGTGGTATTATGGGTCCTTATAAGATTGTTGATGACGATGATTTTTTTATAAAAAGATTTATTATACGCTAATGGTTTAGATGATGGTCATTTAGAACAATGGCGACTAGTTTATGAGGGGATGAAGAAATATGCCTACTAGTTTGTGGTTACGAATTGTAATGATGCTGTTATTCAAGAGAGTTATAGTTTATTTCTTAACTCTCCTACCCTTAGGCTGGTGCCAAGGCGGTAGCGCGGGCGGTACCGCCCGTGGTGGGGCGAGAGAGGGGCGGGAGAGGGGCGGGACGGAGGGCGGGGCGGGCCGGGCGCCGCGTACGCTCGCCGCCCGCCACCGCCCCGCGCCGGGGGCGAGGGGCGAGAGGCGAGAGCGCGGCGCGGGCGCGAGAGACGGGCGACGGCGAGAGTGGGCGCCAGGCGGCGAGCGGGGCGGTAGGCGGCGAGAGGGCGCAGGCGAGAGAGAGGCGGTAGTAGCGAGGTGGCGCGATCCGATTCGTCCACCTCGCTAGCCGTGGGGCCGTTGGTACTTCAAAAACCCTAAAATTTCATCCCCCTATAAATACCCCCATATGGTTTCACTCATCACTCCACACCCATTTCATCTCCTCCACTCTCCATTTTCACTCAACGCCATGTCTTCGTCCAGCAGTTCGAGCGACGGAATAGAGGGTGATCCGATCAATGCATTCCAGGTGAGTACGAGGAGGAGATGCTGAACGAGGAGGAGGAGCCAAGGCGGCCGCGACGCCGCCGAGAGTTCATCGACGTGATCGTCTGGGTGCAAGCGATCGGCTCTTCGAGGACTACTTCGCCGACGACTGCAACTATCCTCCGAGCTTCTTTCGACGGAGGTATCGGATGAGGCGATCCCTTTTCCTGCGCATTGTTGATAGATTGGGTGAATACTCTCCGTATTTCACCCAAAGAGTTGATGCTCTCAACCGTCCTGGTCATTCTCCCATACAAAAGTGTACTGCGGCTTTGCGTCTGTGGAGCCTCTGCAGATACAATAGATGAGTGGCTTAAGTTAGCTAGACAAACTACATCAGATTGTCTAGATAGATTCTGTGAAGGCATCATTGCCTGTTACGGGGAGATGTTTTGCCGTCGACCAACTGTCGAGGATACTCAGCGTCTGTTAGCGAAAGCCGAAGAGCGTGGCTTTCCGGGCATGTTAGGGAGCATCGATTGGATGCATTGGCAGTGGAGGAACTGCCCAGTAGCTTTTGCTGGTCAATTCACAAGGGGAGACATCAAACACCCTACCATAATCTTAGAAGCCGTTGCGTCGTATGATTGCTGGATCTGGCATGCCTTTTTTGGAGTGGCCGGGTCCAACAACGACCTCAATGTACTCAACCAGTCGTCGTTGTTCACTGATGTGCTTAGGGGAGAAGCACCCGTAGTGAACTTCACGGTGAATGGACACGAGTACAACTATGGTTACTACCTTGCCGACGACATCTACCCCTCCTGGCCGGTGTTCATGAAAGGTGTTACTCTTCCACAAAGTGAAAAGCAGCGAATGTTCACTGCTGCTCAAGCAGCTTGGCGCAAAGATGTCGAGTGTGCCTTTGGAGTGCTGAAGGCTAGGTTCAACATTCTAGCAGTTCCGGGACGCTCCTACTCGAGGCGTACTCTTGGGTTGATCATGCGTGCATGTATCATTCTGCATAACATGATCATCGACGATGAGCGTGGTACAAATTTGGAGCACACCTATGAGACCGTTGAGTCCAATGTCGGCCCTGCAATACACCACCATGCACCACAAAGCCTAGCAGCCAGGATTCAGATGGACAACGAAATGAGGGACTCACCGGTGTATACACAGCTCCAGCATGATTTGATTGAGCATGTGTGGGCTCATAATGCCTAGATTATGTAATTTTTTCAATTTTTTATGTAATTTTTTCAATTTTTTATGTAATTTTTTCAAACTTTTATGTAATTTCTTTTTATGATGTAATCGGTAACAATTTTAGTTTAATAAAATAATTTCCTTGCATTATTTTTAATGTTGTAATCTGAAAAAGAAAAGCTAATGTTGAGGAGAGAGAAAAGCTGATGTGGAGGAGAGAGAAGTGAGAGCTCTCACTATAGCCCATGCATTGGCAAGGTGGGGTGAGAGTGGGGTGAGAGTGAGGAAAAAGCTGACGTGGCGAGGCTATAGTGGGGCGGTGCATTGGCACCAGCCTTACTGTAGAGGAGTAATATACCTATGTTTAGACATATTTTTGTATATTGCAATTCTATGGTCATAATAAATCTTGTTGCAGCCACGATGCTAACGTTTATTAGTTTTTGCAACTATTTTTTTTTATAAAGAGCATATATTAATATCGCGTAGATACCAATTACACCCAGCCTCTGGCATAAAGGATGCACACAGCCAAAAAGATAGAAAATTACAAAAAAGAAAGGCCCCGCTACAGAGATCAAAAACTCTAAACAGCAACTCTGACACCACCAAGCCAACACTAGAAGATCAACTTCTCCATAAGCAACGCATCCAAGAAGGAAACAATGCACAAACGCTGTCGTCGCCCGATCACAGATCTTAGGTTGTCATCCTGAAGAAAGTCCCCTCTCTCAAAACAATGCCTTCAACAAGAACATTGTCAGGCACAGCCAATTAAGGCCAGACCTTGGATTTTCACCCAGAAAAATAGAACTCTGAACTTCTCATGTGCAGTCGCCCCAACATACAAGTCGATGTTCGAAGTCACGAAGCTCCAAGCCAATTTCACCTCACCACCAAGATCCGACCACCGTTGCTCTTCCACCAACCTCGGCTTTCATGACCTTCTCCGCCAGCACCATGGAAAGAAAACTCCATGATATTAACAGCCAACAGAGCTTTGAAGTGCTCCCTCTGAAACCAAACAATCAGATAAAAAACATGGATGCGCACGACCGAAAGCACCCAATCCAGCAATCTTCAGGCATTGATCGCACAATGAATTTCGCTGGCAGGGCCTTCCGGAACATGACAATCCAGCCAACCCGACAGGAAGAAGCATCCGACCGATCTTCACTTGGCGCGAGTGGAATCCTAGGACAACCACCATTATTCATGCCAAGCCGAGAAAAAAGACGAGCCACGCAAAGACGATGCCTCCGACAAGGCAACGACATCAAGCGACGCCGCCATCATCCACCAAGACCGAGGTCGAGGTACGGTTCTCACCCTTAATTCGCGTCCGTGAGAATTTGAACTCAGGTGCTGGGTTTGTACATCCACTCCCCCAACCAGTTGAGCTAGGCTCACTTTCCTTGCAACTATTTTTGAAAGCTTATTTTGAAAGATAAAGGAATGCCTATGTTGTGTTTTCAAGGATACTTTAAAAATCCTCTTTATTTGCCAATCTATTCGGAGTTGGCACTTTCTGCTGTTTAGTTTTTGAACTTGTCCCCACTATTTGCATATTCTTTTGAGAGAAAAATATGTAGGAGATGCCACTGATGTTGATCTCTATTTGCCTGATGTTTGAAAATAGGAATTTACATGCTGTAACATCGTGCCCCTGTGTTTGTCTTCTTGCTCAGGCCAGGGGGGAAGGTTGCAGCTGGGCCCCACCACCCCGAGCATAGTGGCGCTTCTCCCGCACGGCACGATCCCACCGGAGCAGGTGAGTTGCGCACGTACCGGTCGAGCCTGCACCACCGCGTGGCCGTGACAAAAAGCAAGGGGGGCACCATCGTGCAGAGAAATCAGTTAAAGAGAGGAGAAGAGAAGAGAGAGGGGACCTTGCCAAAGGAGCAGAGAAGAAAATCTGCAGCGGAAAGGGAGGCGTGAGTCGAGAGCGAGCGGCGGCCATGGTCACGGAGGGGTGGCAACCGGACACCATGGCGAGGAAGATAAGCGGAGGGCCGCTGACGCTGGAGAAGTACCACCGCTTCTTCGCCGATCCATGGGGCGCCCGTATCACCATCGACCACCTCAACCACGTACGTGCCCGAGCAACCAAATCTCTCCTCCTACCATTGTTTGCGCTCCAACTTTATCCTACAATCTTCATCATCATGTATCACGCGTTCTCGAATCAAACTTCTTCGAGGCCGGTACTCGTTCCTGTTTTTTGCATAACTCAATCTGTTCGTCTTTAATTTCCGTGACTAAATCCGTTCTGGGATTTTACTAACCATGTTCCTTCCTCTTTCATTTTAACTAAATCCGTTCTGGGATTTCTCCTAATTGAAATATGTTTGTGTTTCTTATGCCGCGTTTGATTGCTCGATCCTGTTGTGCACGGCCCGCTCGCAGATCCTCTCCATGCATGGCTTCGTCAAGCTCCACCGCCAGCACAAGGTTTACCATCCGTCGATCAATCCTCCGTCCTATTTCGCTCTCTTCGCCCCATGGATTTCATTTACCTGCTGTTTGCGTGACCGGATGGAGTTGCTGTTGTTGCGAGGGAGCAGGGGAAAATCATGGACCACCTGGTGGGGCAGGTGGACCTGCAGCCGCCGCGCCGCTCCACGCTGCACACCGCGGCCCGGCTCTCCGCCGCCAACATCGTCGCCGCGCAGGCCGTGGACGACGTCGCCGCGATCGGCTGGACGGAGTGCCCCATCGGTTGCGTCTCCGTCTGCGCCGGCTTCGGGGATGACCCGCCGGCGCCGCCTGAGCCCATGCCCCCGCCCGCCGACCACGTGCTCTCGCTGGCGGTGCGCCGCGCGCGGTCCAAGCGGACGCGCGGCTCCGCGTACCCGCGCCGTGCTGCGCCCAAGGAGGCGAGGGTGAAGGAGGAGGACCTGGAAGAGGGGGAGATTTGGCAGCCGCCACCATCCCCTCCGCCGCTGTGGGCGCGGTCCCCGACTCCGCCGCCTCCGCCTCCGTCGCCACCGCGGCCACAGACTGTGGTGCCTCCTCCTCCTTCGTCGACGTGCTCGGGCCAGCCTAAGTTGGAGCCGATCCTCTCATCGCCACCACCACCAGGCTTCAGCTCGCCGCCACCACCAGGCTTCAGCTCGCCCCCACCACCAGGTTTCGGCCCGCCTCAGCCACCGTGCAGGAGCCGGCCTACATTGGCGCCGCTCCCCACCCCACAGGGCTTCGTCTCGCCGCCGCCACGGTGCTGGAGCCAGCCTACGTTGGCGCCGCTGCCTCCACCACCACCAGGCTTCCGTGTGCCCCAGGTGACGCCTCCTCCTCCGCAGCTATCCTGGGGCTTGCCGTTGCCTATTGTGCGACCGCCGTCAGGCCCAGGAGCGCCGCCTGCGTTCACGCACCATCTTCAGCCTGCAGGACCGGCACCACACTGGCGATCGACGGTGCCGACGTCCTATCCGGCACCGTACTGGGGCGCGCCCTGTGTGCTGCCGCCACAGCAAACGCCCTGGCGCTGGCCGCTTCCACCGCCGCGCTGGGCCCCGCCTCATATGCAGCAGCACCAGCGGCCGACGCCACCCTGGGGCTGCATGAGGCCGTCGGCACCATCCGCCGCGTGTCCAGGAGCAGCAGTATAGGTAGGCACTGCTGCCTGCATAAGTGCATAGTCTTCGCTAAGCTTGAGAGTTTACTACACGTTGAAAGGAGATTAGGGATTAAGTTATCATCTTGTTAGAGTTCTTCTTTGAATAATTCATCTAGCGGTGCGAACCGTAGTTTGTTTACTTGCATCTGTTTGTCTGCACCTCCATTTGCTAGTATTGCCATTGTTGTGCTCTGAAACATGGTCCGTGGAATATTGCAACGAATCGCGCCCCTGTCATTTTCTGTTATATGTACTTTCTCCATTTAAAAATAGGTGTCTTAACTTTATCTAGATACGAATGTATCTTTAACTAAAATGCATCTAAATACATCTAAATCTAGACAAACGTGAGATAATTATTTTTAGACGGAGGGACTACAATACTTCCTTTCTCTCACTGGCAAAATGTCTGTACGGTATGCTGTTCCGCACAACTATGCATTGTCAAGTAGAGTATCCATCAAATCTGTTGCGAAATGCTGGGATCAGTAGGTAATCAAGCCACGTCAAACTTTTTCAATATGAAAAATGCTTGAATCTTTCTACTTTGAATGCTAAATTTATGTCCAAAGTTCAGTTAAACATTACGACTAGAGTAGCGTCGATTTGCTCTCCACCGTCGCAAACAAGATTGACACACAAAAAGCACCAACCAATGAACCAAATCATGCGCGAAGGAACCGAAAAAAGGACCAAGCAAATCATACGCAAAGGAACCGAAAAATCTATGTGGTTGCAGTCAATGAATTATTAGTCAGAGAGCATCATATAGGCTCCATGAACATCACCATGTTACACATTTTAAATATAAGTGGCATGCCTGTTGCTAAAAACATGCAATGCATGCATGCAACACATGGTCATATAGTGGTATGAGGGGGTTGCCCCTATTTGGAAGTTTGGAAGAAAAATATCATGGCATGAAAGGTGAATCTTGTTATTTACACATATCCATCCAATACCCAGAGGATGGCATGCTACTTCACTCCTACGTACATGTAACACATGGTCATATCTATTGCTATGCCCTCTATATCGAGGTGTGATGGCAGCCCAACATCAGCCCATAATTTCAATATGTATCAACTATTGATTGATATTCGTATCCAATGCTTGAGCTGCCTCATTGAGAGGTAGAAAGGAGAAAAACCCTAGCCACACTTGATGGTGTGTGTGAGGGCAAGCAAGAAGCATGCCATAAAGTGGCTGTTGTGAGGGTGAGAGAACACACTAGAACATCACAACCAAGTGAGAAAAGAGGAAGAAGGAGAGATAATTTATGTTCAGATTGTCTAGGAGGGAAGCAACACAAATTAAGTTGCATTCAATAGTTAGCCTTCTCACAAGAAGCCCGAGGTGTTGAACTTGGTACATTTCAATATTTGTAAAATGTCAGTGATGTCATCAGTGGGTGACGCAAAGTACTTTGTTGCATTTATTGATGATTTTCCCAGTAAGGTTTGGGTCTATGTTTTGAAGACCAAATATCTAGTACTAAGTGTATTCAAGCAATTCCAAGTCTCAGTTGAGACTAAAACTACGAAGAAGATCGCACTAATAAGGGGGGAGAGTATATTGGCCCATTTGATGCCTATTGCAAGGGCATGAAATTAGGCACCAATTTACTCCTCTGAAGACACCACAGTTTAATGGTCTTGCTAAGAGGATGAACAAAACAATTGTTCATAGAGTTAGATGATTCATCTCAAGTGCGAAGCTACATAAATATTATTTGGGTAAAGCTTTGTTGACTCCAGTTTATCTTACCAATATCTCACCGAGTTATGCTTTGCAGGGAGATGTTCGTAACATGGTATTTTATGGCAATGACGTATAGTATGATAACCTAAGGTTTTTGGGTGTAAGGCCTTTATTCATATCTCTCGAGATGAAATGTCAAAGCTTGATTCAAAGATATGGTTTTGCATATTTCTTGGCTATGGAGGTGATAAGTTCAGCTACAAGTTGTATGATCAAATAGCAAAAAATGTTGTAAGAAGCCACGATGTTGTGTTTGTTGAAGACCAAACAATTGATGATATTGTAAAGAAAGGGAGAAAGTTTCAGGGTCAATTCCGGTGGCTGTTCCTCCTCAAAGACATAAACAAGACAAAAATTATTCTGACCCAAGTCATGCAGATTTAGCTCAACAATAAGATAAAGAGGAAGATGCAGAAGATGTGCAAGACTATGCATGTAGTGGTACATGTGATGAGGATGCCCCAACCAACAGTAGTAAGATAATGCCGAATAAGATGGCATGATCATTAGGAAGCACCAATACCAAATAATTCACCAATATATCCACTCATATGGTCTAGTAGAGGTTGTGTTCCTTCCACTAGGTACAAATCAAATCAATATGTGTGTTATTGTCTGATGGATTAGAACCTCAGAGGCAATGAAAAATGAGAACAATGAGTGGAATAAGGCTACACAAGAAGAGATGGATTCGTTGCATACGAATCATTTTTATGAGATAGTGAGGTTTCCTAAGGGCAAGAGAGTTCTAAAGAACAAGTGGGTCCACAGAATCAATCAAGAAGAGCACACATCACATAAAAGGTACAAGGACATGCTAGCTGTGAAAGGATTCAGCTAGAGAAAGGGTATCGAGTTTGATGAAATATTTTCTCCGGTGGTGAAGATGACATGTATGAAAATGATCCTTGGCATGGAAGCAAGTCTTCAACATGGAGGTAGAGCAAATGCATGTGAAGACAACTTTCCTACATGGAGAGATGGAGGAAGAAATCTACTTGGAGCAACGTGAGGGGTTTCTTGTTAAAGGCAAAGAGGACTATGTGTGCAACTTGAAGAAAGTCTCTATGGCCTAAAACAAGCACCAAGACAATGGTTAATAAAGTTTTAATCTGCGATGTGGGAGCAAAGCTACAAGTGGTGTATCTCAGAACATATTGTATTTGCGCAGAGGTTTTGATGCGATGATTTTATCATGTTATTTCTCTATATTGATGATATCTTGATTGTTGGCAAGTATGTCTCTAGGATTTCTAGACTAAAGAAGGAGTTGAGCAAAAAAAAATCCATAAAGAATTGGGTCCAGCAAAGTTTATTCTTGGCATGGGAGAAATAGAAAATTCAACAAGTTGTACTTGTCTCAAGAGAAGTGTATTGAAAAGTTGCTTTGCAAGTTCAAGATGGACAAGGCAAGGGAAGTAAGTTGTCCACTAACAGCTTATGTCAAGTTGAGCAAAAAGCAATGTCAAGTAAATGCAAAATGATCCTTATGCTTTAACAGTTGGAAGTTTGATGTATGCTATGGTGTGCAAATGACCTGACATTGATCACGCGATTAGTCTCGTGGGAAGATTTATGTCTAATCCAGGAAGACCACATTGGGAAGCCGTGAAGTGGATTTTGAGGTATCTGCAGGTCACAACAAATATGAAGCTTTGTTTCAATGCTAAGGTGCCAGAATTGATTGCTTATTCAGATTCAGACTTGGTTGAAGATGTTGATGGGAGAAAGTCTACTTTAGTAACATGGAAAAGTTCAAAAGTGTGTGCTTTGGACACAACTGAAGCCGAGTTCATCGGAGTAACATATGCGAGCAAGGAGCTATTGTATCTGAAATGGTTGCCTTGTGATCTTCGGTTTAAGCAAGACAACCAGAGTGTTATCCACCTAATCAAGAACGCAAATTTTCATTCGAGGTTGAAAATTATTGGTGTACTCTTCATTGGATTTGAGACGTGTTGAATTCCAACAAAAACTAGATTGAGAAGGTGCATAGAGGCTAATATGTTGACCAAGGTGGTGACAATAAGAAAGCTTGAGGTATGCCGTCTGCTTACCGGGTTGACTCCTGGTAGGAAGTGAGACCATTCATGTTGTCGGGGGGGGTTGGTCCACGTCCCTTCATGTGGAGTTGTGTTGGCAGCCCAACATTAGCCCAGAAGTCCAACACGTATAAACATTGATCGACGTTCAAATCCAACGACTGATCTGCCTCCTTGAGAGGTAGAAAGGAGAAAATCTAGCCACCCTTGGGGGATGTGTGTTAGTGCAAGCAAGAAGCAAGTCAGAATGTGGTTGTTGTGAGAGGGAGAGAGAACGCAATACAACACCACAACCAAGTGAGAAGAGGGGAAGAAGAAGGAGAGGTGATTTATGTCGAGATTTCGGAGTTGTGAATGGTCCATCTTTAAGCTGGTGTTTGGAGCCTCAAAAGTTCTTGGGTTGGATTCAAACTCAGTGAGCTTGTTTCTTACTTTTATTTAGGTCAATCGAAAATCAGATTTGAGAGTGGTTTGTCAGTTCGAGCTGCTATAGTTTTAGCATAGAGCTTTTTTGGGAGACAAACCGTTTAGGCATGCAAATGGTGTCTGACTGAACTGAGTTTTGCCCAGTATGTTGCAAACTCATATGTCTGCTTGTCTATCAAATTCGGTGCTGATTGGATCTGATGTTTAATAGAAGTTTGTTGATTACCAAAGGGGACAAAAACTGTGATATCTTTGCCTTTATTGATTGCCTCTTGTTGTTGTTTAGGGTTTAGGGTTTATGTTTTACGGTTTAGGGCCAGTGGACAATGAGCTGAAATGTGTTGTAATCTCTAGATGTTCTAGAGAAGACACGGTACCGATGTTGCTCATAGTGAAGCTTGCATGAACTGGTTGGTCATCACCGTAGTTTTCCCGTCCTCACGTTGAGGATGTTTTCCACGTAAATCCATGTGTCACTTGTGCGTGTGCTTGTGTTTGTTTTTCGTTGCATAACTATCAGTGGAAGCTACCAATCAAAGTTTATTTTTTCACATAGGCTGGTGGGCTATGAGGTCATGTATCTCCTCTCCGTCCCCTCAACAATATCACGATATGAAATGTGAACCTTTTCCTTTAAACATCTATGTAGTACTCTCGGGGATGGCATGGCACTTCACACATACATTTACTGTTAGTAAAATACATCTACGGTCATCATACTTTTCGCATATATTCAGAAAGGTCACTAGAGTTAGGAAAGTAGAATTTGTCGTCGCTATATACTTTTTTTGAATATGTGTCACTAAATATTTCTATGTGTGCCATCTGTGTATGGTCACCGGAGCTAGTATCCTACATTTTATGTGGTCATATTGATGAATTGTTTCTCGAAAAACATTATATGCAGGGATCCATGCAAACCACAATGTTACACTTCCTATGAAATAAGTGCCATGTGTATTACTACCTCTGTCCATAAAATGATATCGCAAGTTTATCTATATTTGGATGTATCTAATTTTTTGACATCATTTTATGGACGGAGAGAGTACATGAAAAGGTGAATATTTTCCTTTACTTCTTGTCCATTTAATCTCTCGAGGATGTCATGATACTTCACACTCCTACCTTTAACATTCATGTTAACATGACAAATCACATGTATGTGAACATCTAAAGCTCATTGCTAAGTATGACAAGATCAGTGAATTCAAGCGCGCCCCAATTTCCCCTTCCACACATGTTGGTACAATGACAAGCACCGAAGCAAAATCACCATAACATGAGGTGAATTTGTGCCTTATGTCTTGTCGACTTTATTGGACCACAAATAGTATGCTGCATAGTGGTGCCATGTGTTCGCTTAAGTATGAAGAAGTGGAGGGATGAGAAGGAACAAGAAATTGATTCACTCCAAGAGACAAGCATGTAATTGGAGTAAGAGCAAGTTTGTTTAACTCTACCTCCACCTAGAACCTCTAGATGAGATCCACTTCATATCTCCAAAGAAAGGGCGTCCATTACTTCCAAGAGCACTCACCCTAGCAAGGCATGCCGAAGGGCACGCAGCCCACCTGGGTTCGAGCCTTAGGCTCATAAGGGTGCTCAGGAATTTTCTTCTATAAAAATGCAACAGATGCTAGTGTCTGGGTTGATCTTCTTCTTTTTTTAATGTTGATCTCTATGATAATGAATCTTCGTTTATGAATAAGTCAGCTTCTTCTATAAGATACAAGTGATGCCAACGGTATTGTGGCTCCTAATAAGATTTATCTTTTTCAGATTTGCTATTTGATAATGGTTTAAATGATGTCCCAGTTTCGCTTGATGTTCCTCCATTTATTATAATGGTGACTAGTTTACTGGGACACGAAACATATATATTTATTGGAATATTGGTTGTGATGATTTAAGAGAGTTCTACTTTATTCTTGCTTTACAATATTTGCGTACTTGTGTTTAGAACTATTTGCGTAGATTGTAACCATTCTATACTAATAATGAATCTTGTTGCAAGACTAATGTTGATGTTTATTAATTTTTGCAACTACTTTGAGAGATGAAATAATGGGTTTGATGTTTTAACACCTCTCTAGCACTTTACCTGCTGCAACAATCGTGCCCCTGTTTTTGTCTTGTTGCTCTGGCTAGGGGAAAGACTGCAGCTGGGTCCCACGAGGCCACGACCGGAACAGTTAACGTACCTGCACCACCGCGCGGCCGGATTGGCCGTGACAAAAAAGAAGCGAGACACCACCGTGCAGAGCAGAGAAGAGAAGGGAGGAGAAGAAAATCCAGAGGCAGCGCCCGGCCATGGGGAGGCCGAAGAAGGGCCCCCTGACGCTGGAGAAGTACCACCGCTTCTTCCTCGATCCATGGAGCACCGGCTTCACCAACGAACAACTCAACAGCGTACGTATTCTTTGCGCTCCAACTTTATCCTTCATGTTTGTTCCCGTATCATGGATCACGCTCTCCAATCGAATCGAATCGAAACTTGGAGGTCACAGTTCGTTTCCTAGTTTTTACTTCACTGAATCTGTTCGTCTATCATTTTTCGTAGTTAAATCTGTCCCTCTGTCAGTCTTTATTTTACGAAATCTGTCCATTCTTCTTTCAGTCTTAACCAAATCTGTTCTGGGATTACCTGTATGGAATATGATGTGTCTTTTGTGCGCGCTCGATTCTGCTATTTACGGCCGCTGCTCGTTCCTGTTTTTACATTGCTGAATTTGTTCGTCCTCTTTTTGCTTAGTAAATCTGTTCCTTCTGCTTTCACTTTGATCATATAAATCTGTTTCGGGATTTCATGTATGATGCGCGTTTAATTCTGCTATGTACGGCTCGCAGATCATCTCCGTGCATGGCTTCACCAAGCTCCACCGCAACACCAAGGTTTTCTTCCATCCCCACACTTCTTATTTAACTTCAGTTTCTTCGCCGTCTGGCTTCCGCCGCTGTTTGCGTGACGGGTTGCAGTTCATGTTGTTGTTGCGAGGGAGCAGAGGCGAATCATGGAGCACCTGGTGGGGCAGGTGGACCTGCAGCCGCCGCGCCGCTCCACGCTGCACACCGCGGCCCGGCTCTCCGCCGCGAACATCGCCGCCGCGCAGGCCGTGGCCGACGTCGCCGAGATCGGCTGGACGGAGTGCCCCATCGGCTGCGTCTCCGTCTACGCCGGCTTCGGGGAGGACCCGCCGGCGCCGCCGGAGCCCATGCCCCCGCCCGCCGACCACGTGCTCTCGCTGGTGGTGCGCCGCGCGCGGTCCAAGCGGGCGCGCCGCTCTGCCTACCCGCGCCGTGCCGCGTTCAAGGAGGCGAGGGTCAAGGAGGAGGACCTGGAGGAGGGGGAGATTTGGCAGCCGCCACCGTCCCCTCCGCCGCTGTGGGCGCGGTCCCCGACTCCGCCGCCTCCGCCTCCGTCGCCCCCGCGGCCACAGAATGCGGTGCCTCCTCCTCCTTCGTCGCCGTGCTCGGTCCAGCCTAAGTTGGAGCCGATCCTCTCATCGCCACCACCACCAGGCTTCGGCTCGCCGCCACCACCCGGCTTCAGGTCGCCCCCACCACCAGGTTTCGGCTCGCCTCCGCCACCGTGCAGGAGCCGGCCTACATTGGCGCCGCTCCCTACCGCACAGGGCTTCGTCTCGCCGCCGCCACGGTGCTGGAGCCAGCCTACGTTGGCGCCGCTCCCTTCAGCACCATCAGGCTTCCGTGCACCTCCTCCTCCGCAGCTATCCTGGGGCTTGCCGTTGCCTACTGTGCGACCGCCGTCAGGCCCAGGAGCGCCGCCTGCATTCACGCATCATCTTCAGCCTGCAGGACCGGCACCACACTGGCGACCGACGATGCCGCCGTCTTATCCGGCAGCGTGCTGGGGCGCGCCCTCTGCGCTGCCGCCACAGCAAACGGCCTGGCGCTGGCCGCTTCCACCGCCGCGCTGGGCACCGCCTCATATGCAGCAGCACCAGCGCCCGACGCCACCCTGGGGCTGCATGAGGCCGTCGGCACCTCCTGGCTCAGCATCCACCGCGTGTCCTGGAGCAGCAGTATAGAGGTAGGCACTGCTGTCTGCATAGTCTTCGTCTCTTCGCTAAGCTTGAGAGTTCACTACAAGGTGACAGGAGATTAGGGATAAGATATCATCTTATTAGCGTTGCGAACCGTAGTTTGTTTATTTGCATCTGTTTCCCGGCACCTCCATTTGCTAGTATTGCCATTGTTGTGCTCTGAAACATGATCCGTGGAATATTGCAATGAATCGTGCCCCGTCATTTTCTCTTATATGTACAATACTTCCTTACTATCACTGTTCCGCACACCTATATGTCTAGTAGAGTATCCATCAAATTTGTTGCGAAATGCTGGATCAGTAGGTAAAATCAACCCACGTCAAACTTCTTCAATATGAAAATGTTTGAATCTAATCCTAAATTTCATGTCCAAAGTTCAGTTAAACATTACGACTAGAGTGGCGTCGATTTGCTCACCAACATTGCAAACAAGATTGACACACCAAAAGCACAAACCAAATCATACACAAATGAACCCAAAAAAGCACCAACCAAATCATACACAAAGGAACCGAAAAATCTCTGTGGTTGCAGCCAACGAATTGTTAGTTAGAGAGCCTCATACATGCAATGCATGCATGCAACACATGGTCATATAGTGGTATGAGGGGTTTGCCCCTATTTGGAAGAAAAATATCATGACATGAAAGGTGAATCTTGTTATTTACACATATCTATGCAATACCTAGAGGGTGGCATGCTACTTCACTCCTACATACATGTAACACATGGTCATATCTATTGGCCCATGCCCTCTCTACATGTGTAACATATGCGAGCAACAAGCTATTGTGCCTGAAATGATTAGCTTGTGAGCTTCGGTTTAAGCAAGATAACCAGAGTGCTATAGACCTAATAAAAATGCAAATTTTCATTAGAGGTCAAAAAATATTGATGTACTATATCATTGGATTTGGGACATGTTGAATTCCAAGAAAAGCAGATTGAGAAGGTGCACACGGATATTTTGACCAAGGTGGCGACAAGAAGAAAGATCGAGGTATGCCGTCTCCTCGCCGGCCTGACTCCCGCTAGAAAGTGAGACCCTCCATGATGTCAGCCGGGGAATTTTTTTGGGTCATGTCCTTCCACGTGGAGGTGTGCTGGCAGCCCTACATCAACCCAAAACTCCAACACGTATCAACGTTGATCGAAGTTCAGATCCAACGACTGAGGTAGAAAGGAGAAAATCTAGCCACCCTTGGTGGTTGTGCGTTAGAGCAAGCAAGAAGCAAGCCAGAACGTGGTTACAGTGAGAGGGTGGGAGAACAAAGTAGAACACCACAACCAAGTGAGAAGAGAGGAAGAAGAAGAATGAGAGGTGATTTATGTCGAGATTTTGTGAACGGTCTATTTTTAAATTGGAGTTTGGAGGCTCAAACGTTCTTGGATTGACTTCAAACTCGGTGAGCTTGTTTCTTACTTTTATTTGGGTCCGTGGAAAATCAGATTTGAGAGTAGTTTGTTAGTTTGGACCGCTATAGTATTAGCATAGAGCTATTTTGGGAAACGAATAGTTTGGGAAAATGGTGTCTGAATGAACTAAGTTTTGCACAGTATGTTAGGAACTCATGTGTCTGCTTGCCTACCAAATTAGGCACTGATTGGATCTACGGTTTAAGAGAAGTTTGCTGATTACCAAAGGGGGCAAAAAATGTGATATCTATGCCTTTGTTGTATCTTGCCTCTTGTTGTTGTTGTTGTTGTTAGTGAAGTTTGCGTGGACCATTTGGTCAACACCATAGTTTTTCCCTCCTCACGTCGAGGATGTTTTTCACGTAAATCCTTGTGTCACTTGTGCGTGTGCCTGTTTTTTTTTCATAACTATTGATTGAAGCTATCAACGAAAGTTTTTTTTCACATAGGTTGGTGATCTGTGAGGTCATGTATCTCCTCTTCGTGCCCCCAGTAGTATCACGATATGAAATGTGAATCTTGTCCTTTAAACATCTATGTAATACTCTTGAGGATGGCATCGTACTTTACACCTACATTTACCGTTGAGTAAAATACATGTACGGTCACCATACTTTTTGCATATATTCAAAACAGTCATTAGAGTTAGAAAAGTTGAATTTGCCGTCGCTAAATTCATTTTTTTAACATGTGTCACTAAGTATTTCTGTTTGTGCCATCTACGTATTGTCACCACAGCTAGTATCCTACATTTTTTTGCAAATGTGGTTGTGTTGATGAATTGTTTCTCGAAGAACATCATATGAATGGCTCCGTGATACGTCCAAAACGTATCTACTTTCCCGAACACTTTTGCTATTGTTTTGCCTCTAATTTGTGTATTTTGGATACAACTAACACGGACTAACGCTGTTTTCAGCAGAATGCTCGTGTCTCGTTTTTGTGCAGAAATCCAACTTTCGGGAAAATCCTGGAATTTCTTCAGATGGCCCTATTTTACCAAAATATTGACGGAGCCGAAGGGCAAAGGAGGTGGAGGACCGAGGGCCCCACACCATATGGCGGCGCGCCCGGGGGGCCCGCGCGGCCCTATGGTGTGGCCCCCTCGGCCGGCCTCCGACGCCCTTCGGACTACTTATTGGTTTCGACCAAAACGCACGGAGAAGTCGAAGTCGCCAGAAACCCTCCGAGAGCCGCCACATCGCGAAACTCCGCCGCGGGAGCCGAAGTCTCCGTTCGGCACTCGCCGGACGGGGAATTGGAGGAGATCTTCACCGCCATCACCGCCAACGCCTCTCCATCAACCAGCAATGTTTCCCCCATCCATGTGTGAGTAATTCCCCGCTGTAGGCTGAAGGGGATGGTAGGGATTGGATGAGATTGGTCATGTAATAGTCATAAGATTGTTAGGGCATAGTGCCTAGTATCCGTAGATGTCACTTTTATGATATTGTTGCAACTTGTTATGCTTAATGCTTGTCACTAGGGCCGAGTGCCATGATCTCAGATCTGAACATGTTATTGATTCATGAAGATATTCGTTGTTTATGATCTTACCGCAAGTTGTATACACATGTCGCTGTCCGGAACCAATGGCCAGTGAAATCGGGACAACCGGAGGGGATGGTAGTGATGTGAGGATCACATGTGTTCACGAGTGTTAATGCTTTGCTCCGGTACTTTATAAAAGGAGTACCTTAATATCTAGTAGTTTCCCTAGAGGCCCGCTGCCACGGCTGGTAGGACGAAGATGTTGTGCAAGTTTCTCATTGCGAGCACGTACGACTAAATATGGAACACATGCCTATTGATTGATTAGTACTTGGATACCGTTTTATTATTATCTGCAAATGCCCTGCTTTGATTGTTACATGAGTTTCTCTCATCCATGCAACGCCCGTTAAATCCGTCCCTGTGCCTACAGTATTTTAATCCTGTTTACTATAATCACTATGCTGTCTTTATTCCACTGCTTTGTTATTTCGCTATTTCCTTGCCATAGAACTATTACGATAAACTCTTGCGAGCAAGTCTGTTTCCAGGTGCAATTGAATTGACAACTCTGTTACAAGTATTTTTGTCTCCCCTTGTGTCGAATCAATAAATTGGGTAATACTTCCCTCGAAGACTGTTGCGATCCCCTATACTTGTGGGTCATCAAGACTATTTTCTGGCGCCGTTGTCGGGGAGCATAGCTTTATTTGGAAGTTCACTTGGATTGATATTGTTCGCTGCAAATTCTCCATTATGGGTAAACCTCGCGATACTAAGATCGCCATATTACCATCCACTACAAGAAAAGGTACAACTCTGAGTACCTCTGCTCTTGATTCACCATCTGTGATTGATAAACTTGTTTCACCGCCACATGCTTTGCGTGCTGGTACTTCTGCTGAATCTGAAAATTCTCATAATATTGATAATGTTTCTGCTGTGCTTGATGATAGTGGTTCATTGGGATCTTTTCTAGATGCTACAATTGCTAAGTCTAGACAAATTGAAAATTGAAACTCCTAATGTTACTACACCTGTTAATTCACCTGAGTCTGTTGAATATTCTAGTGATGATCTTGATGAAGATTATGTAGAGCTTGATAATGATTTTATTGAAAAATGCAAGGCTACTACTGATGCAAGAAAAATTAAAAAGTTGCTTGCAGAACATGCTGTTAGATATACACCATCTCCCGATCCTAAATTTGCCACATCTCCTATAAACATTAGGGATAAAGATTATGATTTTTCTCTTGATCTATCTCATATAGCTATTGTTGAGAAAACACCCTTTTGTGGTACTGAAAAAGAAAGTGTTGAACACTTGACTGAGTTATCTACTCTTAGTGGCGTGTTTTCGATGATGTCAAGATGCGTACTTATTTTGTCGCTAAAATTTTTCTCATTAAAGGATGATGCTAAAACTTGGTATAATAATTTGCCTCCTGGTTCTATTAAAAGTCCAACCGACTTGCGTGATGTTTTCTTTCGAAAATACTTTCCTGCTAGTGCTCAACACGCTGCTTTGCAGAGAATTTATAATTTTGACCAGGAAGATGGAGAGAAATTGCCTGAGGCTTGGGCTAGATTTTGCTCTCTTATTAGAGCTCAGCCTGACCATGATTTAGAAAAGCATGATTTACTTGATATATTTTATAGTGGACTAACTATTGAGTCTAGGGCATACCTGGATAGTTGTGCTGGTTGTGTTTTCGGAAAAGAACTCCCACGACGCTGAAGAATTATTGGCTAAAATAGGCCGGAATCATGATGATTGGTCTACACCTGAACCAACCCCGACACCGATAGTGAAGAAGAGGGGTATGATTAAATTAAATGATGAAGATATGAGGGAAGCCAAGAAGTCTCTTAAGGAGAAGGGTATTAAACCTGAAGATGTGAAGAATTTACCTCCTATTGAAGATATATGTGAGACAATTCCCCCTTCATCCATGATTGAGGTACACTCGCTTCAACACTTTACTAGGGAAGATATTCCGTATTCAAAATCTCCTGCTCAATGCTTAGATGAATTTGATAATTATATTGTTAAGCAAGAAAACTTTAATATGAGAGTAGAGAATCATTTAATGGAAAATTCCCGAGCTATTAGTGAATTGCATGGTATTGTGGAGAGAACCTCCAATGATGTTAAGATACTTGTTAAACATTTTCAAATGGTTCAAACTCAAATTGATCAACTTACTAAAGTGCAAAATGACTTGTTGGGAAATAATTCTAAAGAAAAACATGCTTATGAAGTAACAACTAGAGGTGGTGTTTCTACCCAGGATCCTCTATATCCTGAAGGGCATCCCAAAAGAATTGAACAAGATTCTCAACTAATTAAAACTAGTGCTCCATCTAAGAAAAGAAAAAGAAACATAAGAATGTTGTAGAATCCTCTGAACTGTTAATGATCCTAATAGTATTTCTATTTCGATGCTGAAAGAAAGTGGTAATGAACATGAGGAAGATAATGATAAGAATGATACTCTGATAAAGAAGAAATTGAAAAAGAACCTGAAAAGCATGCTAAAAATAAAAAGTATACTAAAGAAGATTTTATTAAGAAGCATGGTAATGAAAGAGAACCTTGGGTTCAAAAGCAAATGCCTTTTCCTGCTAAGAAACTAAAATCAAAGGAAGAGGAACATTATAATAAATTTTGTGATTGGATGAAACCTTTATTTTGCAAATTCCTTTGACGGATGCTATTAAATTGCCTCCTTATTCAAAGTATATGAAAGATATTGTTACTAACAAAAGGAAAGTCCCCAATGAGGAAATTTCTACTATGCTCGCTAATTACTCCTTCAATGGTAAGATCCAAAGAAGCTTGGAGACCCAGGTATACCGACTATTCCTTGTTCCATCAAGAATAATTATGTTAGAACTGCTCTATGTGATTTGGGAGCAGGTGTGAGTGTGATGCCTTTTTCTCTTTATAAGAGACTTGATTTAGATAAATTGATACCTACTGATATATCTTTGCAAATGGCTGATAAATCTGCTATTCTGTTGGTTTATGTGAAAATGTTCCTGTTCAAGTTACTCAGCATTGCTTGATATTAACTGATTTCGTTGTGTTAGAAATGCCTGAAGATGATAATATGTCCATTATTCTTGGAAGACCCTTTCTTAATACTGCAGGGCTGTTATTGATTGCAATAAAGGCATGGTTACTTTCAATGTTGATGATAAGGAACACACTGTCTATTTTCCCAAGAGGATTGATAAAGTATGTGGAGTCAATACAATTTTTAATGTGAAAACTATCAAAGTGGGATCCATTAATTGTCCTATATATGAGCCTAAAGAAGAATATCAAACTCTTGTGATTGGATCCATATCAATTCAATATAAGGTAACATGATTGATTTGAGGTTTATTTCTTCTTATGTCATATAAAATTTATTTGGTAGCAAGACTTGATCAACCTTGTTAACAAGTATATTTTATTGCATAAAAGAGCTAAACAACACTTCTTTCTTTCTTTCTCCCTTCACCTATTTTACTGTAGCACTTTTATTTTGCAATATGCTTTAGTCATTTAAGATTTTAGAAATCATTTTCTGCGCAGTAATCATTAATTTAATACCCAAATGTGCATTTTTCAAAGTTTCTAAAAATTACAAAAATTATACCGTTGGTCCTATTTTTCGACGAGGCACTGAGGAGCACCAGAGGATGACCTGTGGGGCACAGGGGGTGCCACACCATAGGCCGGCGGGCCAGCAAGGGGGCGCCACCATGTGGTGTGGGCCACCCCTTGCCCCACTACACCATCTCTTCCTCCCAGCACCTTCTCTCTCCCGAAAAAGCTCGCACCAAGTTTCTCTCACTCGTGTTTCTGCCCAAGAACTCGCGATTTTTCGATCTCCTTGCTCAGCCCAGATTTCTGTCTGAAATTTGGCACATTTACTCCTTGGTATGTGACTCCTTTGATTGTCCAATTAGAATTTCATTTGGTTGAGTATATCTTGAATATTTTGCTGCTGTAGATAACATGTTTAGTGAGCTTGCATGCTTGTTCTAAGTGGTAGAAACTAGTTTTGATGCATGTGTAGTACTCTAGCAAGTTCCTATAGTAGTTCCCTTCAATTACACACCTTGAAATCAAATTTTATAATGATTGTTGAAAATTTCAGAAGGGGAAGATGAAGAAATTCAAGTTTGGAGAGTTGTTCAAGAAAGCAACAACCAGCACCGGTAGGCCCTCAAGGGCGTCTACTCAAATTAGGCGATCCTACAATGAGGATGTCATCGCGCCTAGCTTCGCGCCCGAGGAGGACCATGGGGCTCCTAATGCTTCATCCTTCCCTTGTTATGAGTTTCTGACCAATGCAGGGATATTGAATGACTTCTTCACCCTCGTCCCAGGGCCTAGCCACCTACGTGGGAGACGAGAGGGGACAATATTACAGGCTCACCAAAGTTTTCGTTGAGAGCTTCAAGTTCCACAACACGGAATATGAGCCGACAGTCGCATTCAAGATTTATGATATTCCTGTTACCATGAAATTGGAAGAATTTTGTTGTGCATTGGGTATTGCCCCTGTAGGTACAGCAAGGAGGATTGATGACAACCCCGGGACTTGTTGGAGCTCTACCGAGGGATCACCGGGGATGATTGCCGCACCATCCAGCGAGGGAAGATAAGAAACATTCAACTCCCGCTATTAAGTATTTTGCATATTACATTGGTACTAGCATTTTGGGTAGAGAAAATACTAGTAACATCTCTAGCTACCATTTTGCTTTCTTGAATGTTGCACTTACTGGAGAGACACCTTATCATCTTGGTTCTCTTATTGCTCGCCGTCTAGCAGGGGGCCTATTTTGGAGGAACTATTGCACGCATTCTAACACATCTAGATATTCCTCTTGATTCTAATGATGTACCACTAACCCCTAGGAAGCTAGATATTGCTGCTATGAAGAGCCATCGTTTTATTACTACTGACTCCACTATAGATAATATGGTCTATAAAATGTTGTTTGCTGATGGGAATGAGAAAGAAATCCCTCTTCCCCAGCAGGGTTTGTTTAATATTGACAGGCAATCATGGTCGCTAACAAAGGATGTGGTGGAGGAACATATGAAGATACAAGAATTCCACCAGCAGCATGACTCCGAGAACGCCGAGCCCTCCTACGACTACACCGTCACGTACCCCGACGTTTCCTCCAGCACATACATGGAACCGGGTCGTTCTTCGTCATATTACGAAGACACCACTTCATGGGGACCGTGGGAATGAACTCCACTTAGGCCAAAGCCTAAGCTTGGGGGAGGTATACCGGCATCACTCATTCTTTGCATATTATGATTGCTGGATACTTGTACATACTTGTTTAGTCTCTAGAGTGGTTTTCTAATGAGAGGGAGATGATATTTGGGGAAGTGCTGTCCAAAAACAGATTCTGTGCTGTTACCAAAAAATTCGTACGCACAGCCAGAACGTTATTTTGAGTTGCCAATTTTTGAGCATGTTCCCCAGGTTGTTATCTAACTTTCATTAGTTGAACACTTTTTGGTCTGAGCAATGGAAGATTTTTGTTAAATTCGATTTCTGTACTGCTGTCAGGATTTGGCAGATTTCTGTCATCCTGCTTTTGTGTTTCTGTTAGTTTGCATTCTTTTGTTTTCACTTTGTTTCTTTCCTAAAACACAAAAAGACCAAAAATATTTCTGTTGTTTCTCTTCACCATTTATTTATTTGGTTCCTTGCTCTTAGTTTGCTTTATTTGCTATCGTTAGTTTGCTATAAGAAAACCCAAAAAGATTTTGCTTTGTTTGCTTGTTTTCTTTCGTGCTTGTTTCTAATTCGAAAACACCAAAAATATTTGCTGTTCTTCTTTGGTTTGTAAAGTTCATCATGAGTTCAATGGTCTTCGGTGGCTGGAGCGTGGTTTTCATTTCATATTATCCAAGCTACACAAGTGAAAAGGCAATAATGACGATCTACGACAATCTGATTGTGGTGAGAGGCTGGTATGAACTCTATTTGCTTTCATTTTTGTACATATACTCATCCATATGATCATGCTTAGTTGGTTCATGTGAGGTATATGTTATTTGAGAAAGTCTAGTAGTTCATGATCTCTCATGTTTAGTTCCAATCTATTAATATGAGTAGCATGTCATGGATGTTTGCTTGCATTGTCTTATTCATAAGTAAGTATGGCATTGTGGTATCCTCCTCTGAATAATTCATTTATATCGACTTGGCACATGCTCGCGCATGCATATGACTGAACAAAAAGTCAATTAAGCCTCGATGATTTATATTGCTTCAGTTATTGTATCACTTTTATGCCTCCGTTAATTTATTTTGCCGCAAGCATAATTATGTATGCTCTCTTGATTTGTCGCTCCCTAGTCTTTTGCTAGCCTTCACTTGTACTGAGCGGGAACGCCGCGTGCTTCCAAACACCTGAAAACCAAGTTGTTCCAAAAGTGTCCACCATAAATACCTATGCATGGCATTTCAAACCATTCCAAGTAAATTCTCATGCGCTACCTTTAAAACTTTCAAAATGCTTCTCAATTTGTGTTAATGTTTCATAGCTCATGAGGAAGTATGTGGTGTTTAGCTTTCAACCTTGTCATTTACTTTTGACGGACTCTCATAAGGACTAGTGGCACATCCGCTTATCCAATAATTTTGCAAAAAGAGCTGGCAACGGGATTCCCAGTCCCAAATTAATTTATTCAAATAGACACTCCTCCATGGTTTGTGATTGTTGGACGGCACCCGAAGGATTCGTTAGCCATGGCTTGTGTAAGCAAAGGTTGGGGGAGTGTCATCATCATAATAAAACTTAAATAAAAGGCACTCCTTCATGGTATGTGATTGTTGGCGGGCACCGAGGATTCGGTTAGCCATGGTTTGAAAGAAAGGTTGGAAGGAGTGCCAACCAAAAATAAATAAAATGGGAGCCGCTCTTGTGAGTCCGGTTGATGAGGTAGTTAGTGTACCCATTACCATTCGTTGACAACAACAAACACCTCTCAAAATAATTTTACTCTGCTTTACAAATGAAAAGCTCTAGCGCATGTTAATCCCTGCTTCCCTCTGCGAAGGGTCAATCTTTTACTTTTATGTTGTGTCTCCATTCTTTCTTTGAGCACTATCTTGAGAGCACAACTGTCATTCTTAGTATAATATGCTTGTCTCAAAATATGATTGATTGTGGTATAACTTTGATGCTTTTATCTTTGACAATCACTACTTCTAGTCTTTCTATGAACTCAAGAGGTGCCTCGGCATTTATGTTTTGCCGATCAAATACAAGCGAGATACCACTTTATCATATTCTCTTATGAACATTGCAATCCTGCTTATATACATGATTCATGGCGCTTATTATTAATTGTTGGTGCCTCTCCATGATTGACATAGCTGTTGGATGATCTTATTTGCATGTATCTCATTATGAACTGCTTAAGTATTAGCCATAGCATGAGAATATATACATCATATGAGCAAATGTGTTCGTGAAAGTTCTTTTATCGCTCAGTTGTTAACTGAATTGCTTGAGGACAAGCAATAAGCTAAGCTTGGGGGAGTTGATACGTCCAAAACGTATCTACTTTCCCACACTTTGCTATTGTTTTGCCTCTAATTTGTGTATTTTGGATACAACTAACACGGACTAACGCTGTTTTGAAGCTCGTGTCTCGTTTTTGTGCGAAATCCAACTTTCGGGAAAATCCTCGGAATTTCTTCGATGGCCCTATTTTACCAAAATATTGACAGAGAAGGGCAAAGGAGGTGGAGGCCCGAGGCCCCACACCATATGGCGGCGCGGCCCGGGGGCCGCGCGGCCCTATGGTGTGGCCCCGCCGCCTCCGACGCCCCCTTCGGACTACTTATTGGTTTCGACACAAAACGGGAGAAGTCGAAGTCGCCGAAACCCTCCAGAGCCGCCACATCGCGAAACTCCGCCGCGGGAGCCAGTTCGGCACTCCAGGACGGGGAATGGAGGAGATCTTCACCGCCATCACCGCCAACGCCTCTCCATCAACCAGCAATGTTTCCCCATCCATGTGTGAGTAATTCCCCGCTGTAGGCTGAAGGGGATGGTAGGGATTGGATGAGATTGGTCATGTAATAGTCATAAGATTGTTAGGGCATAGTGCCTAGTATCCGTAGATGTCACTTTTATGATATTGTTGCAACTTGTTATGCTTAATGCTTGTCACTAGGGCCCGAGTGCCATGATCTCAGATCTGAACATGTTATTGATTCATGAAGATATTCGTTGTTTATGATCTTACCGCAAGTTGTATACACATGTCATTGTCCGAACCAATGGCCCCAGGACAAAGGACAACCGGAGGATGGTAGTGATGTGAGGATCACATGTGTTCACGGAGTGTTAATGCTTTGCTCCGTACTTTATTAAAAGGAGTACCTTAATATCCAGAGTTTCCCTAGAGGCTGCCACCGGCTGGTAGGACAGAAGATGTTGTGCAAGTTTCTCATTGCGAGCACGTACGACTAAATATGGAACACATGCCTATTGATTGATTAGTACTTGGATACCGTTTTATTATTATCTGCAAATGCCCCTGCTTTGATTGTTACATGAGTTTCTCTCATCCATGCAACGCCTAAATCCGTCTGTGCCTACGGTATTTTAATCCTGCTTGTTTACTATAATCACTCTGTCTTTATTCCATATTTCGCTATTTCATTATAGAACTATCGATAAACTCTTGCGAGCAAGTCTGTTTGTGCACTGAATTGACAACTGTTAAGGCTTACAAGTATTCTTTGTCTCCCCTTGTGTCGAATCAATAAATTGGGTAATACTTCCCTCGAAGACTGTTGCGATCCCCTATACTTGTGGGTCATCACTCCGCGTAAACCACAATGTTAAACTTCAAAAAAAGTGGCATGTGTATTACTACATCTGTCCATAAAACGATGTTGCAAATTTGTCTAAATTTGGATGTATCCATATACTTTTCTGACATCATTTTATAAACGGAGGGAGTACATGAAAAGGTGAATATTGTCCTTGTCCACTTAATCTCTCAAGGATGGCATGATACTTCACACTCCTATCTTTAACATTCATGTTAACATGACAGATCATGTGTATGTGACCATTTAAACCTCATTGCTAAGTATGACATGATCAGTGAATTCAAGTGCACCCCAGTTTCCCCTTCCACACATATTGGTACAATGACAAGCACCGAAGCTAAATCACCACAACTTGAGGTGAATCTATGCCTTAAGTCTTCGCTTAAGTATGAACAAGTGGAGGAATAAGAAGGAAGAAGAAATTGATTTACTCCAAGAGACAAGCATTTAGGTAGAGTAAGAACAAGTTTGTTTAACTCTACCTCCACCTGAAATCTGCAAGGTGAGATCCACATCGTATTTCCAAACAAAGAGCATCCATTACTTCCTAGAGCACTCACCCTAGCAAGGCACGCGGGTGCGCATGCAGCCCACCTGGTTTGAGCCTTGGGCTAAGAAGGGTGCTCATAAGTTTTTTTTCGAATAATGTGCCCATGAGTTTTCTTCTATAAAAACACCACGGATGCTAGTCTTTGGTTGGTTTCATTTTTATAATGTTAATGTCACCTTCTTTTATGAATCAATTAGCTCCTCTGATGATAAATGGATCAAAAGTATACTCGGAGAAGATAGAAGTGATGCAAATGGTATTGTGGTTCCTAATAAGATTTATCTTTTCATATATGCTATATGATAATGATTTAAATGATGGCCCAGTTTCGCCTCATGATCTTCCATTCATAACAATGGTGACTAGTTTATTGGGGGATGAAAAAAATATTGGAATATTGGTTGTGACGGTTTAATAGAGGTCCACTTTATTCTTGAACTCTCCTACCTTTACAATGGAGGATAAATATACTTGTGTTTAGAATTATTTGCATAGACTGTAACTATTCTATGCTAATAATGGATCTTGTTGCAAGCATAATGTTGAGGTTTATTAATTTTTGCAACTATTTTGAGAGATGAAATAATGGGTTTGATGTTTTAACACCTCTCTAGCACTTTTTTTTTAGGGTAAGGGCATGCTCAACGCGTCGCTCTAGGTTGCCGCTCCACAGAACCACGTAGGTTTGGATGCCCCGTGGCAGGCCCTGCGGCGACAGGCGCTGCCTGCAGGGGAGGCGACTTCCTTGGCTCAGAAAGGGGAAAAAGCAATGGAGAAAGAGAAAAGTAGGAGAGAAGGTGGAGATGGAGGCCTAGGATTGGATCAGCCGGAACAAATCTCACGGGAGAAGAGAGATTAGATGGTCCCATATACTGTTTTTTTTGGTTTGGATGGATTTCTCTCACAGATACGAACCTATATGGAAGGGCTGGAGCAACCACTTGTAACTGCCTCCGTTGCTCATGCCCTAACCTCTCTAGCACTTTAACTGCTGCAACATCGTGCCCCTGTTTTTGTCTTGTTGCTCTGGCTAGGGGAAAGACTGCAGCTGGGTCCCACGAGGCCACGACCGGAGCAGGTAACGTACCTGCACCACCGCGCGGCCGGATTGGCCGTGACAAAAAGGAAGGGAGTCCGGCACCATCGTGCAGAGCAGAGAAGAGAAGGGAGGAGAAGAAAATCCAGAGGGAGCGCCCGGCCATGGGGAGGCCGAAGAAGGGCCCCCTGACGCTGGAGAAGTACCACCGCTTCTTCCTCGATCCCTGGAGCACCGGTTTCACCAACGAACAACTCAACAGCGTACGTATTGTTCGCGCTCCAACTTCATCCTTCATGTTTGTTCCCGTATCATGGATCACGCTCTCCAATCGAATCGAATCGAATCGAAACTTGGAGGTCGCAGTTCGTTTCCTGCTTTTTAGTTCACTGAATCTGTTCGTCTTTCATTTTTCGTACGGAGTAGTTAAATCTGTCCCTCTTTCAGTTTTTTCTTACTAAATCCGTTCATTCTTCTTTCAGTCTTAACCAAATCTGTTCTGGGATTTCCTGTATGGAACATGATGTGTTTTTTGTGCGCGCTCGATTCTGCTATTTACGGCCGCTGCTCGTTCCTGTTTTTACATTGCTGAATTTGTTCGTCCACTTTTTGCTGACTAAATCTGTTCTACCACCATTTTTACTAAATCTGTTCCTTCTGCTTTCACTTTGATCTGAATATAAATCTGTTTCGGGATTTCATGTATGATGCGCGTTTGATTCTACTATGTACGGCTCGCAGATCATCTCCGTGCATGGCTTCACCAAGCTCCACCGCAACACCAAGGTTTTCCTCCATCTCCCCCTTCTTATTTACCTTCAGTTTCGTCGCCGTCTGGCTTCCGCCGCTGTTCGCGTGACGGGATGGAGTTCGTGTTGTTGTTGCGAGTGAGCAGAGGCGAATCATGGAGCACCTGGTGGGGCAGGTGGACCTGCAGCCGCCGCGCCGCTCCACGCTGCACACCGCGGTCCGGCTCTCCGCCGCGAGCATCGTCGCCGCGCAGGCCGTGGCCGACGTCGCCGCGATCGGCTGGACGGAGTGCCCCATAGGCTCCGTGACCGGCTTCGCCGGCTTCGGGGAGGACCCGCCGGAGCCGCTGGAGCCCATGCCCCGGCCCGCCGACCACGTGCTCTCGCTGGCGGTGCGCCGCGCGCGGTCCAAGCGGACGCGCGGCTCTGCCTACCAGCGCCATGCCGCGTCCGAGAAGGGGAAGGTGAAGGAGGAGGAGGAGGAGAAGGGGGAGATTTGGCGGCCGCCACCGTCAACTACGCCGCTGCGGGTGCGCTCCTCGACTCCGCCGCCTTCGCCCCCATCGTCCCCGCGGCCACAGACCATGGTGCCTCCTCCGCCTTCGTCGCCGTGCCGTCGCCAGCCTAAGTTGGAGCCGATCCTCTCATCGCCACCACCACCAGGCATCGACTCGCCCCCGCCACCAGGCTCCGGCTCGCCACCAGCACCAGGCTTCGTCTCCCCGCTTCTCCCTACCCCACCAGTAGGCTTCGGTTCGTCCCAGGTGCCACCGCCGCCAGGCCCTGGAGCGCCGCCTACGTTCAAGCATCATCTTCAGCCTGCAGGACCGCGACCACTCTGGCGACCGACGGTGCCGCTGTCCAATCCTGCACCGTGCCCGGGCGCGCCCTCTGTGCTGCCGCCACAGCAAGCGCCATGGCGCTGGCCGCTTGCACCGCCGCGACGGGCACCGCCACATATGCAGCACCACCAGCGGCCGCCGCCACCCTGGGGCTGGATGAGGCAGTCGGCACCTCCCCCTGCGCCGCCACAAGATCCGCCGCGTTTTGAGGAGCAACAGCATACGCCGGAGCCCAGGCAGGTGATTTACTTTTAGCCCAACAGTAAAAGCTTTAGGGACTGTTGTCTGCATAGTCTTTGCCAACTTGAGCGTTTACTGCACGATGACAGCAAATTAGGGATCTTAGTACTAGTAGAATTGACAACTGTAATTTACTAGCTTCTGTTTTCTTGCACCTCCATCGTCTAGTATTTGCCATTCTTGTGTTCAGAAACATGATCCGTGGAATATTGGAATGAATTATGCCCCATCACGATCTTATGCACACCACTTTCTTTTTCTTGCTGGCAAAATGTCAACATTTTGTTGCATAATGTCAACACTTTCTTTTTATCCGCCCAAACTGTACACTGTCAAGTATGCATCAAATCTGTTGCAAATTACTGGATCAGTAGGCAAACATCGACCTTGTTCAGTATGCAAATGCTTGAATCTTCTACGCCGTCGAGTGTACAGATCCTAAGCGTATCCTGATCATCAATTTGGCCAACGTGCTCTTTCCCGTATACCATAATGCTTGTCGTGGATTCGTATGTATCTATAAAACAAATGTGTTTAGATATATCTAAATCAGGGAAAAAAAATATGGAATGGAGGAGTACAAGTTATGTATTACAAAACATATACCAACAAAAACGAAATAAAAAATTTAATGCTATACTTTCTATTACTATAATTTCTACCTTATACAATTTATAATATATTTATCAAATTGATGACTTATGATACGCGTGGAACACCGGGACAGAGGTTGTACTTTGGATCCTGGATTTCATTTTCCGAAGTTCAGTTAAACATTTGACTACACTAACGTTAATTCGCTCATCAGCATTGGAAACAAGGGTGACACGCCACAAACACCAAGCCATCAAAAGAAAGACAATCACAACGGCTGCAGCGGATGAATTGCTTCTTGGGATGGGAAACATAACCGCGCCCGTGTTTCTCCTTGGGGCTGCTCAGGCGAACCCTAACGTCACCGCCCCGGAGGACGCTGTCGGGTTAAGCCCGGTCGGGCGGTACAACCTCTTCCTCATGTGGTGCTACTCTCGGTGTGGAAGGCTTGGCCTCCTGGCGCGGCGCAACAACCCTGGGGTCGTTCCTCATGGTAGCAGGCGACGCCCTAAGGCTTGGCCTCTGAGGAGGGGGGGCTTCGACTTTTGGCGCTTGGGGCGACGACGGCTCCCCTCCAAGTTAACGTAGCAGCGGTTGTTCCAGATGAAACAAGGTCTCAACGACAAATGTGCGATGATGGATGCGTACAACATGGTGACGCTATCTGGTAGCATCAATGGCTGGCCTGGCAAAGTCAATGCAATGATCTCGTTCCTGAAGATGAGCCGATGGAAGATGGCGGCGGTAGCTTCTAGAGCGTGTGCATGCGGTGCGCTTTGAGAGCCTGCTAGACCAGTTGTGACTCCCGGCTTGTCGTCGGGTGGCTTGGTGAGGCTCTGGAGCGTTTATGTGAGGTCTGATTACACGATCCCGGTTATGGACACCCCTTCATCAAGCTTGTAAGTGTAGAAATAGTTGTTTCCATGAAGGTGGCTTCAGGTTGATCGATATATTACTTTGTTGGTGGCCGGGAGTTTTAATCTCCTTTTCAAAAAAATGGTATGAATTGATGCTCAAATAACATGACTTGGCATTTGATGTAAGCGGTATCCGTATTGGTCAACACATAATTACATATGAAAGATAAATCTTATCCTTTACGCCATCTCCATCTAATCTCTCGAGGATGGCATGACACTTCCTACCCTTAACATTCATGTTAACATGGAGGATCACTTGTATGTGACCATCTAAAGCTAATTGCCAAGTCTATCGAGATTAGTGAAGTCAAGCGCAACCCAATTGCACATTCCGCACACATTTGTCAAACAAGCACTTATGATAAATCACTAAAACATGAGGTATATCTATCCGTAAGTCTTGTCCACTTTATTGCACGAAGGATAGGAAGCATGGAGGAGAAGGAACAATTAATTGATTGACTCCAAGAGAGAAGCATGAAAGCGGAGTAAGACCAAAAGTTCCTTCAACTGTCTCACCACCTGGAACATCTATAAGAGATTTACTCGCTATCTCCACACAAGGGGCGTCCTGTACTTCCGAGAACAATCACCTCGGAACATGACATGCTATCGCATGGACACCATGAATCTTTGCAGAATCTACATGAGAATGATAAATTTTCAGTGAAATCCATGTACAAGGCATGAATCCATTTTGATGCGTCAGTCATCAATGATAAACAGATTTGGAAGATCCTCTTAAGACTAAAATCTTTAAGTGGTATATTCGCCAAGGTGTTTTCCTAGCCAAAGAGAACCTTGTAAAGCTCAAGTGGCAAGGAAGTGCAAAGTGTTGCTTCTATCGTCGTGACAAGAATATAAATTTTTTGTTCTTTCAATGCAAGTTTAGGCGCTCTATATGGCCAATCATCTGAGTGACCTCAACCATGTATCCGCCACACTCAGTTGCCAATATTTTTGGGTAACTGGATGCACATCATAGATCACAGGGATAGGATCCTCATATGGGTGGGAGCGGTTGAAACTTGAAACAATGAGTTTTTTAATGCTAAAAGTTCTTCTGTTGTGCATGTTATTTCTAGTATGCTAGTATGCTCACTATCCTGGTCATGGTTTATTCTTTAGAAACCAAAACATAGCACCATATTTTATGAAGGTTTGCTCGTGGTTGGAGCACGTGGTGAAGGATATTTTTACCCGCATAGTTGCGGATTGGTCCACCTTCACCATAGGTTTTTTCGTTGTCGTTCTAAGGTATGTAATTTATATAATGAGCCCTCGTTCTTCCCTTTACTTACATTATCCTTCCTTTGTGACTTTGTGCACCGTTGTTGTGTAGAGGCCACGTGTGGGCTCAGATGTTATTGATTGTACTAGGTAGGACTCGATCAGATGTAGACATGTAAATGGAAATGAGACATGGCTGGGGTGTACGCCTAATGACTACGTAGACTAGCTAGGACTGAGGTGTGCACGTATGCATGTTGCAAGTGCACGGCAGCACCCATCCTCGCATGAGTCGAGCCCTTCGGTGTCGTTAAAAAGAGTACTAATAAGACAACTGAAGTTCTGAAGCGACTCCAAGAATTACTCATTAAAACGATGGTAATGAAGTCTATAGCAACATAGAAGATGCTTATATTGTAAATATGATCATGACATTGCGTCTTGATTTCCCTCGTTTTGTTATCATTTCATCTGTATCTAAGATTGTGATGTCAGTTGTTGTGCAAATTGACATCTCCCAACAATGCCTCTCAACAACCATTTCTCCAATTGAGTAAACATGTTCTCGCATCCATCCATAGCATACCTAGAGTTGGTTTCAGCTCATACGCTGGCAAAAATACTCTCAAGTCCTTCAATAATTCACCAAGGACATTGTTTAGAGTCTGGATTTGTTAGATTTTTTTCGATAAAGGGCGCTTTATTATTACTCAAGTTCAAGCAATACACCCGGCCTCTGCATATCTAGGATGCACACAGCCGCTGATAGTTCCAGTTGCAAAACCAAAAAAAAGTAGAACTCACGAGTACAATGAGAAGTAAAAGGAAAAAAGCTAGATTGAAGAAGGCAAGATCCTTCTAGTATGCAGCCACCCATGTTGGGTAATAAAGTCTTTCGCCGTTTCCTCTAAGCGTGTAGACACCTCCGTAAATAGGTCACGATCCTCCAACCGCTGAAGGACGACCATGAACGGAGCAACGCCGTACATCGGTAAATAACCTGCATAAGAGAAGAGTTTTTATTATCAAAAACCTTGCCATTTCTACATAGCCAAAGCGACCATAAAACTGCCATCGCTCCCACTCTGATATGAACTTTGAACCTAGCATCTACTCCATTTAGCCAATTGCCAAATATATTTGCAACGCTTTTTGGAGGATATAAGGTGGAACCTATCTGAATGATTGACCATATAGATCTAGCGAACTGGCACCGGAAGAACAAGTGTTTTATTGTTTCCTCTTCATGACAGAAAACACACTTAGTACAACCATGCCAATTACGCTTTGCAAGATTATCTTTAGTAAGAATTACACCTCGACGAAGGTACCAAGCAAAAACCTTAGTTTTTAATGGTATCTTCATCTTCCAAATAGGTTTATTATTGAATACCGGTTGAAGAGGTACAATTAAGGCGGAGTACATAGAACCAACAGAGAAAATCCCGTTTTTTGTAAGATTCCAGCGGAACACATCTGATCCCTGTTGCAGTTGGACAGAATCCAATCTTTGTATTAACTCAATCCAAGAGTTCAACCTAGGGCCAATGAGATCACGCCGGAATGCTACTGACGGTGGAGATGTTTCCATCATCTTCTGTATGGTATCATGTTTATGTCTCACAATATTAAACAAGGCTGGATACTATTCACGAAGAGTGGTTGTTCCCAACCATATATCCTCCCAGAACCTTATCTCAGACCCATCTCTAATGGAAAAGGAGACATTAGGGAAGAAGTATTTTTTTGTTGCCATTATGCCTGCCCAAAAATGTGAATCTCCTGGTTTCCAAACAACCTGCGAGATTGCCTTTGAGCCAACATACTTCCTCCGCAGCATAGTCTGCCAAACCCCTTCCTCGGTTAACAACCTAGCTAGCCATTTTCCTAGCAAAGCTCTGTTCTTAACCACTAGATCATGGACACCAAGTCCACCTTGATCCTTAGGACGGCAGACTACACTCCATTTTGTCAACCGGTATTTTTTCTTCTCACTATCTCCTTGCCAAAAGAATCTAGATCGGAAATAATCCAATCTGTGTAGTATTCCTTTAGGCAGCTGGAAGAAGGAGATCATATACAGTACATGTAGGATAACGTAGCATAGAAAACAAAAAATTTCCTACGGCGAACACGCAATCCAAGCCAAGATGCAATCTAGAAGACGGTAGCAACGAGGGGATTGTCGAGACTCACCCTTGAAGAGATTCCAAAGCCTACAAGAGGAGGCTCTTGTTGCGGTAGACGTTCACTTGCCGCTTGCAAAAGCGCGTAGAAGATCTTGATCACGATCGGTTCCGGCGCCACGAACGGGCAGCACCTCCGTACTCGGTCACACGTTCGGTTGTTGATGAAGACGACGTCCACCTCCCTTCCAGCGGCAGCGGAAGTAGTAGCTCCTCTTGAATCCGACACACGACGGCGTGGTGTCGATGGCGGTGGAGAAATCCGGCGGAGCTTCGCTAAGCGTGCGGGATATGGTGGAGGAGCGCGCGCTAGGGTTTGGGGAGAGGGGGTGGCCGGCCACTATAGGGGGCGCCAAGCTTGAGGCTTTGGTGGCCCCCTCCCTTGGCCCTCTATATAGGTGGAAGCCCCAAGTGTTGGACTACAAGTCTTCGAATAAGACCCGAACCCAAACCTTCCATATGGTGGGAAACCTTCCCTCCCACTAGAGGTGGGAATTCCACCTTCCATAGGGGGTGGGCCCCCTAAGGGGAGTCCACTTGGGACTCCTCCCCACTAGGGTTGGCCGGCCATGGAGGTGGAGTCCCATGTGGACTCCACCTTCCTTGGTGGTTTCTTCCGGACTTTTCTAGAACCTTCTAGAACCTTCCATAGAACCTTCCGCATCATTTTATTCACATAAAATGACATCCTATATATGAATCTTATTCTCCGGACCATTCCGGAACTCCTCGTGATGTCCGGGATCACATCCGGGACTCTCGAACAAATATTCGAACTCCATTCCATATTCAAGTTCTACCATTTCAACATCCAACTTTAAGTGTGTCACCCTACGGTTCGCGAACTATGCGGACATGGTTGAGTACTCACTCCGACCAATAACCAATAGCGGGATCTGGAGATCCATAATGGCTCCCACATATTCAACGATGACTTTAGTGATCGAATGAACCATTCACATATGATACCAATTCCCTTTGTCACGCGATATTTTACTTGTCCAGGTTTGATCATCGGTATCACACTATACCTTGTTCAACCTCGTCTCCGACAAGTACTCTTTACTCGTACCGTGGTATGTGGTCTCTTATGAACTTATTCATATGCTTGCAAGACATTAGACGACATTCCACCGAGAGGGCCCAGTATATCTATCCGTCATCGGGATGGACAAATCCCACTATTGATCCATATGCCTCAACTCATACTTTCCGGATACTTAATCCCACCTTTATAACCACCCATTTACGCAGTGGCGTTTGATGTAATCAAAGTACCTTTCCGGTATAAGTGATTTACATGATCTCATGGTCATAAGGACTAGGTAACTATGTATTGAAAGCTTATAGCAAATAACTTAATGACGTGATCTTATGCTACGCTTAATTGGGTGTGTCCATTACATCATTCATACAATGATATAACCTTGTTATTAATAACATCCAATGTTCATGATTATGAAACTAATCATCTATCAATCAACAAGCTAGTTAAGAGGCTTACTAGGGACTCTTTGTTTGTTTACATATCACACATGTATCAATGTTTCAGTTAATACAATTATAGCATGGTATATAAACTTTTATCATAAACATAAAGATATATAATAACCACTTTTATTATTGCCTCTTGGGCATATCTCCAATAGTCTCCCACTTGCACTAGAGTCAATAATCTAGATTACATTGTAAGGTACCTAACACCCATGGCATTGGTGTTGGTCATGCTTTGCCCTAGGGAGAGCTTTAGTCAACGGATCTGCTACATTCAGATCAGTGTGTACTTTGCAAATCTTTACTTCTCCATCTTCGATGTACTCGCGAATCGAGTGGTAACGCAGCTTGATATGCTTCAGCCTCTTGTGTGACTTTGGTTCTTGTGCATTAGCAATGGCACCCATGTTGTCACAGTAGATGACTAGTGGGTCCAATGCACTAGGAACCACACCGAGCTCTACAATGAACCTCTTCATCCATACCGCTTCGATGAAGCTGAAGCCGCTATGTACTCCGATTCTGTTGAGGATTTACCACCTGCTTCGAGCTTGCCCACCGCTGCACCATTCAATATAAACACGTACCTGATTGTGACTTAGTCATCAGATCGGTGTTCCAACTTGCATCGGTGTAACTTGTTACAACGAGCTCTTGGTCACCTCCATAACAAAGAAACATATCCTTAGTTCTTTCAAGTACTTCAGGATATTCTTGACCGCTGTCCAGTGTTCTATTCCTGGATCACTTTGATATGCTAGTCAAACTAACAGCATGTGCTATATCCGGTCTTGTACATAGCATGGCATACATGATAGAGCCTACTGCCGAGGCATAGGGGATCCGACTCATCCTTTCTCTTTCTTTGCCGTAGCCGGTCCTTGAGTCTTACTCAAGACCTTGCCTGTAACATAGGTAAGAATCCTTTCTTACTTTCGTCCATTCTAAACTTTTTCAGAATCTTGTATGTACTCTGTGATAGCCCTATTAGACGTCTTGATCTATCTCTATAAATCTTGATGCCTAATATGTATGATGCTTCACCAAGGTCTTTCATTGAAAAACTATTATTCAAATAACCCTTTACATTGCTTAATAGTTCTATATCATTCCCAATCAATAATATGTCATCTACATATAATATCAGAATGCTACAGAGCTCCCACTCACTTTCTTGTAAATACAGCCTCTCCATGACACTGTATAAACCCGAAGTCTTTGATCACCTTATCAAAGCGTCGGTTCCAACTTCTCGATGCTTGCTTCAGTCCATAGATTGAACTGAAGTTTGCATACTTTGTCAGCATTTTTAGGATCGACAAAACCTTTGGGTTGTACCATATACAACTCTTCCTCAATGTCTCCATTAAGGAACGCCGTTTTGACATCCATTCCAAATCTCATAATCGAAAAATGCAGCTATTGCTAACAAAATCCTCACAGATTTTAGCTTCGCTACAGGTGAGAAAGTCTCATCGTAGTCAACACCTTGAATTTGTCGGAAACCCTTTGTGACAAGTCGAGCTTTATAGACAGTAATATTACCATCAGCATTCTTTTGAAGATCCATTTATTCTCGACAGCCTTGCGGCTATCAGGTAAGTCTACCAAAGTCCATACTTTGTTATCATACATGGATCCCATTTCGGATTTCATGGCTTCTTGCCATTTGTTGGAATCTGGGCTCATCATCGCTTCTTCATACGTCGCAGGTCCTCATCATTGTTATCCACAATCATGACATTTAGACAAGGATCATACCAATCTGGAGTGGCACGATCCCTTGTCGATCTGCGAGGTTCGAGCTGTCTCATTTGAAGTTTCATGATCATTATCATTAGCTTCCTCTGTTGCCGGTGTAGGTGGTACAGAACATTTTCCGGCTGCGCTACTCTGATCAACGAGTAGAGATTCTTCAATCTCATCGAGTTCTACTTTTCTTCCAGTCATTTCTTTAGTGAGAAATTCTTTCTCAAGAAAGGTTCCGTTCTTAGCAACAAAGATCTTGCCTTCGGATCTGTGATAGAAAGTGTACCCTATAGTTTCCTTAGGGTATCCTATGAAGACGCATTTCTCGCTTTGGGTTCTAGCTTGTCCGGTTGTAACTTTTTACATAGGCTTCGCAACCCCAAACTTTTAGGAACGACAGCTTAGGTTTCTTATTAAACCATAATTCATACGCGTCGTTTCAACGGATTTTGATGGTGCTCTATTTAAAGTGAATGCGGCTGTCTCTAATGCATAACTCCAAAATGATAACGGCAAATCGTAAGAGACATCATAGAACGAACCATATCTAAGAGAGTTCGATTACGACGTTCGGACACACCGTTTCGTTGTGGTGTTCCCGGCGGTGTCAATTGTGAAAGTATTCCGCATTTCTTTAAATGCATGCTAAACTCATAACTCAGATATTCACCTCCGCGATCAGATCGTAGAAATTTAATCTTCTTGTTACGTTGATTTTCTACTTCACTTTGGAATTCCTTAAACTTCTCGAAAGTTTCGGATTTATGTTTCATTAAATAGATATACCCATATCTACTTAAATCATCCGTGAAGGTTAGAACATAACGATAACCACCGCGCGATGCTACACTCATTGGTCCACACACATCTGTATGTATGATTTCCAATAAGTAGCTCGCTCCATCATACCGAGAATGGAGTCTTAGTCATTTTTCCCATCGACATGCTTCGCATCTATCAAGTGACTCAAAGTCAAGTGATTCAAGTAATCCATCGTATGGAGTTTCTTCATGCGTTTTACTCCAATATGACCAAGACGACAGTGCCACATATAAGTAGAATTATCATTCAATTTAATTCGCTTAGCATCAATGTTATGTATATGCGTATTACTACTATCGAGATCTAACAGAAATAAGCCATTCTTTTGTGGTGCTCGACCATAAAAGATATTATTCATAAAAATAGAACAACTATTATTCTCAGACTTGAATGAATAACCGTCTTGCATTAAACAAGATCCTGATATAATGTTCATGCTCAACGCGGGTACATAATAACAATTATTTAGGCTTAAAACTAATCCCGAAGGTAGATGTAGAGGAAGTGTCCCGATGCGATCACATTGACCTTGGATCCGTTTCCAACGCGCATCGTCACTTCATCTTTCAAGTTGTCGTTTATTCTTTAGTTCCCTTGAGTTACAAATATGAGCAACCGAACCAGTATCAAATACCCAGGTACTAGAACGAGAACTAGTGAGATAAACATCTATAACATGTATATCGATATACCTTCTTTCTTCTTCTTGACAAGGCCGCTCTTCAGATCCAAATACTTGGAGCAATTACTTCCAGTGTCCCTTCTCCTTGCGTAATAGCACTCAGCATCGGGCTTAGGGCCGTTCTTAGGTTTCATAGGAGGCGTGCAGCTTTCTTGCCACCCTTCTTGAATTTTCCCTTAGACTTGCCCTGTTTCTTGAAACTGGTGGTCTTGTTGACCATCAACACTTGGTGCTCTTTCTTGATCTCAATCTCAGCAGCTTTTAGCATGCCAAAGAGTTCAGAAACTCCTTGTTCATGTTCGCATATTGTAGTTCATCACAAAGTTCTTGTAACTTGGTGGCAGTGATTGAAGGACACGATTAATCCCACTGTTAGGAATCACTATTCCCAAGTCACTGAGTTTCTTCGCATGCCCGGTCATAACGAGCATGTGCTCACTAATGGAGCTGCCTTCTTCCATCATACAAAAAAAGTGTTTCGATGCTTCTTAGCATTCCACGGCCGCATGAGTCTCAAAAATAGTCTTCAACTCTTTTATCAACTCATGAGGATCGTGGTGCTCAAAACGTTTTTGAAGATCGGATTCCAGACTGCATAAGATGGCACACTGAACTTGAGAGTACCGAGTTTTCCGAGTTGCGTAAACATTCTTTACTTCATCGGTTTCAGTTTCTGCAGGAGGGCGCGGTGCATCAAGCACATATTGCAGATTTCCGCCATTGAGGAAGATCCTCACATGACGGAACCAGTCGGTGAAGTTGCTACCGTTGCTCTTAAGCTTTTCTTTCTCTAGGAACTGGTTAAAATTGATTGAGGACGCCATATCTACAACATATTTGCAATAGTTTAGACTAAGTTTATGACAAATTGAGTTCAAATTTTAATTCTACATAATTAAAAGTCTAGGTGAACTCCCACTCAAAACAATATCCCTCGCATTGTCTTAGTGATCACACGAACCAAATCCATCACACCTATGCCCGATCATCACGAGACAAGATGTAATTTCAATGGCGAACACTCAAAGTGTTCATCATATCAATCATATGATTCATGCTCTACCTTTCGGTATCACGTGTTCCGAGACCATGTCTTTACATGCTAGGCTCGTCAAGGCCACCTTAGTATCCGCATGTGCAAAATGTCTTGCACCCGTTATATGTACTTATCGCATCTATCACACCCGATCATCACGAGATGCTTCGAAACGATAAGACTTGATAACGGTGCTACTAAGGATGAACACTTTATTATCTTGAGATTTTAGTGAGAGGGATCATCTTATAATGCTACCGTCGATCTAAGCAAAATAAGATGCATAAAAGGATTAACATCACATGCGTTCATATGTGATATGATATGGCCCTTTTGTCTTTGCGCCTTTGATCTTCATCTCCAAAGCACGGACATGATCTCCATCATCAACGGGCATGATCTCCATCATCGTCGGCGAAGCACCAAGGTCAATGGCGCCGTCTTCATGATCGTCCTCCATGTAGCAACTATTACAACTACTTTGAAATACTACTCAACATGAAATTTAAAGACAACCATAAGGCTCCTGCCGGTTGCCACAATACAATAATGATCATCTCATACATATTCATCATCACATTATGGCCATATCACATCACCAAACCCTGCAAAAACAAGTTAGACGTTCTCTAATTTGGTTTGCATATTTTACGTGGTTTAGGGTTTTCGAGCAAGATCCAATCTACCTACGAACATGAACCACAACGGTGATACTAGTGTTGTCAATAGAAGAGTAAATTGAATCTTCACTATAGTAGGAGAGACAGACACCCGCAAAGCCACTTATGCAATACAAGTTGCATGTCAAGCGTGGAGCAAATCTCATGAACGCGGTCATGTAAAGTTAGCCCAAGCCGCTTCATCCCACTATGCCACAAAGATGCAAAGTACTCAACTAAAGATAACAAGAGCATCAACGCCCACAAACCATTGTGTTCTACTCGTGCAACCATCTATGCATAGACACGGCTCTGATACCACTGTAGGATAACGTAGCATAGAAAACAAAAATTCCTACCGCGAACACGCAATCCAAGCCAAGATGCAATCTAGAAGACGGTAGCAACGAGGGATTGTCGAGACTCACCCTTGAAGAGATTCCAAAGCCTACAAGAGGAGGCTCTTGTTGCGGTAGACGTTCACTTGCCGCTTGCAAAAGCGCGTAGAAGATCTTGATCACTGGCGCCACGAACGGGCAGCACCTCCGTACTCGGTCACACGTTCAGTTGTTGATGAAGACGACGTCCACCTCCCGTTCCAGCGGGCAGCGGAAGTAGTAGCTCCTCTTGAATCCGACGACAGACGACGGCGTGGTGTCGGTGGCGGTGGAGAAATCCGGCGAGCTTCGCTAAGCGTGCGGGATATGGTGGAGGAGCGGGGCGCTAGGGTTTGGGGAGGGGGTGGCCGGCCACTATAGGGGGCGGCCAAGCTTGAGGCTTTGGTGTGGCCGGCCCCCTCCTTGGCCCTCTATATAGGTGGAAGCCCCAAGTGTTGGACTACAAGTCTTCGAATAAGACCCGAACCCAAAACCTTCCATATGGTGGGAAACCTTCCCTCCCACTAGAGGTGGGAATTCCACCTTCCATGGGGGGGGCCCCAAGGGGAGTCCACTTGGGACTCCTCCCCCACTAGGGTTGGCCGGCCATGGAGGTGGAGTCCCATGTGGACTCCACCTTCCTTGGTGGTTTCTTCCGGACTTTTCTAGAACCTTCTAGAACCTTCCATAGAACCTTCCGCATCATTTTATTCACATAAAATGACATCCTATATATGAATCTTATTCTCCGGACCATTCCGGAACTCCTCGTGATGTCCGGGATCACATCCGGGACTCGAACAAATATTCGAACTCCATTCCATATTCAAGTTCTACCATTTCAACATCCAACTTTAAGTGTGTCACCCTACGGTTCGCGAACTATGCGGACATGGTTGAGTACTCACTCCGACCAATAACCAATAGCGGGATCTGGAGATCCATAATGGCTCCCACATATTCAACGATGACTTTAGTGATCGAATGAACCATTCACATATGATACCAATTCCCTTTGTCACGCGATATTTTACTTGTCCGAGGTTTGATCATCGGTATCACACTATACCTTGTTCAACCTCGTCTCCGACAAGTACTCTTTACTCGTACCGTGGTATGTGGTCTCTTATGAACTTATTCATATGCTTGCAAGACATTAGACGACATTCCACCGAGAGGGCCCAGAGTATATCTATCCGTCATCGGGATGGACAAATCCCACTATTGATCCATATGCCTCAACTCATACTTTCCGGATACTTAATCCCACCTTTATAACCACCCATTTACGCAGTGGCGTTTGATGTAATCAAAGTACCTTTCCGGTATAAGTGATTTACATGATCTCATGGTCATAAGGACTAGGTAACTATGTATTGAAAGCTTATAGCAAATAACTTAATGACGTGATCTTATGCTACGCTTAATTGGGTGTGTCCATTACATCATTCATACAATGATATAACCTTGTTATTAATAACATCCAATGTTCATGATTATGAAACTAATCATCTATCAATCAACAAGCTAGTTAAGAGGCTTACTAGGGACTCTTTGTTTGTTTACATATCACACATGTATCAATGTTTCAGTTAATACAATTATAGCATGGTATATAAACTTTTATCATAAACATAAAGATATATAATAACCACTTTTATTATTGCCTCTTGGGCATATCTCCAACAGTACCATATTCGTGAGTACTGAGTTAATGAGAACCAATATTCCACCAAGAGATAGTAATTTACCCTTCCAACTACTAAGTCGTTTCTGGAGCCTTTCCTCAACGAGTTTCCATTCAGCGAGTGTGAGTCTCCGGTAGTGAACCGGAATGCCCAAATAGCTGATCGGAAAGCTGCCTAACCCACAACCGAAAAGTTCGGCGTATGAGTTTGCCTCGTCTTGCGCTTCGCCAAAGCAAAACAATTCACTCTTATGGAAGTTTATTTTTAGACCTGACAATTGCTCAAACGCTGACAAAATTAATTTCAGGTTTGTAGCTTTTTGTAGGTCATGATCCATAAACAGAATTGTGTCATCAGCGTATTGAAGGATTGATAAGCCTCCATCAACTAAATGAGGCACCACTCCTTCAATTTGACCATCAACCTTAGCACGCTCAATTAAAATTGCCAACATGTCCGCCACAATGTTGAATAACATTGGAGATAACGGATCACCTTGTCTTAAACCTTTTTTTGTTTGAAAGTATCGACCAACATCATCACTTACTTTGATGGCGACACTTCCTCCAAAAACAAAGTTATTAATTAACGCGCGCCACTCCTCCGAAAAACCCTTCATCCGGAGTGTTTGTTGAAGAAACGACCATTTGACTTTATCATAGGCTTTTTCGAAGTCGATTTTTAGGATCACTCCATTCAACTTTTTGCGGTGCAACTCATGGATTGTTTCATGCAGAGTAACGACTCCATCTAGGATATATCGTCCTTGCATAAAAGCAGTCTGAGTAGGTCGGACCACATGATCAGCCACCGAATTTAGTCTAATAGTAGCGACTTCAGTAAAAAAAATTAAAGCATACATTTAACAGACAAATTGGTCTAAATTGTTGGATCCGTTCCGCATCATTAATTTTAGGGAGAAGAATAATTTCCCCGAAGTTGATTCGGAAAAGGTCCAACTGTCCAGCATGTAGCTCAACGAATAAACCCATAAGATCATTCTTAATGAGATCCCAAAAGTTCTGATAGAACTCTGCTGGAAATCCATCAGGACCAGGTGCTTTATTAAGGTCCATTTGGAATACCGCTTTTCTCACTTCATCTTCTGTGTAAGGATTAGTAAGAAAAGCATTTTCCTGTGGAGATACCTGAGGGACATCATCAATCCTAGACTCATCTAAGGATATCGATGTTTCCTCCGGCGGGCCAAATAAGCCCTTATAGTATGAAGTAATGTAAGATTTGAGCTGCTCATGGCCCTCGATCAGACCCTCATCTTGCGTCAGAGAATGAATTCGTTTCTTCCTGTGCCGCCCATTGGCCACACTATGGAAGTATCGCGTATTCGAATCTCCTTGAAGTATGAATTGGGATTTTGATCGTTGGTACCATTTGAGTTCCTCTTCTCTCAGTAGTCCCGCCAACTTCGCATTGTATTGACTTTTAAGTTCAATTTCTTGCGTAGTTAGTGGTCGTACTTCGGCGATTGCCTCTAAATCATCAATTGATGAGGAGAGAAAGAGTTTCTCTTGCTTAAGCTGCCCAGCCAAGCGTCTCGCCCATCCACCCAGATATCTCCGAACTGATCGGAGCTTGTTATTCCATCTTTGGATGGGGGTAGACCCAGCGACCGGCTGCTCCCATACCTTCTTAACCATATCTGAGAAACCATCCATAAGCAACCATCCAAGTTCGAATTTGAACTGTCTTCGGCGCTGAGGCGATGGTATTCCAGTGGTAAGTAAGATAGGAGCATGATCCGACAAAGACGTAATCCGCGGTAAAACCCGTACTGATACGAGAGGGAATTTCTGTTCCCAGTCCGAATCCATTAGTACGCGATCTAACTTCTCATAAGTAGGTTTAGGAAGACTGTTAGCCCAAGTGAACTGTCTTCCAACCGTTGCCACTTCTCTTAAGTCCAAACTGTCTATAACAGCATTGAACAGAAAAGGCCAATGGTTGTCAAATCTTCCCTTGCTCTTTTCGTGAGGGTATCTTAGCAAATTAAAATCACCTCCTATGACAATAGGATATGGATTGTCTTTCGCTAAGTTAACCAACTCACGAAGAAAAGCAGGCTTGAAGTTATCCTGTGCGGCCCCATAAACAGAAACCAAACTCCAAATGAAATTATCTGATTTATTCCGAATGTGGAGTTTGATATAAAAATCACCACCGGAATTATCCAGAATTTCCATAGTTGAAGATCGGACTCCTATCAATAAGCCGCCAGAACGTCCCCTAGGTGGACGGGATACCCAAACAAAATCTTCCCCGCCTGATAGGCGATTTAGAAAATTTGTTGAGTAATTCCGTTTACCTGTCTCGGAGATGGCCACAAAATCTAAAACATAGTCTCGAATGGATTCAGCGATGTGTAAGTGTTTAGCCAAGTCTTGTAGACCTCTGCTATTCTTAAACATGCCATTCATTTGGAAACTGTTGTAGATTTTGTCACCCTAGCCTTTTTATTAGGCCAAGCATTCCTTTTAATTTGGGAGGCTCTGGATTTACGATTTGTTGCTTGTAGTTCAAAACAAGAACTAAGCATCGCGTCATCCGTGCCTACCTCTAAAACCTCTCCAACAAGTTGTGTGAGAAGCTGGCCATCCGTGGTGGCGTACGCTTCGTCATCATCAACTATAGTCGGGGGGAAGAAGACTTAGTTCCAGACACTGGAGTGAATTTTAATCTATCAAACTCCAAATGTTTTAGAACTTTAGTCGAAACTGAAATAGCATCTAAAGACGTACCCAAGGAGACACCAACACTATTTAGTTTGGCGGAAACCTGAGGTGTAGAAAAAGATAAAAAAAAGAGGTAGAGCATTTATCCATACCTTTATCGTCGAGGTTAGCCGCCGCCTTACGACGCATAGCATTGGTCATGGAATCCTCATCCGTGACCGAGGCTCCGTCAGCAGCAACTCCATGGCGTGTACTACGCCGTGTCGGAGTCTGCTTGCCAGCGTTGGAGATTGTGGCTGTTTTGGAGGAGGGTATAGGCGAAGCAGGCCCCTCCTCTAAAACAACATCCACCTCCAAAGTCGAGGCCAGGGGAACGCAGGTGGATGAAGGTCGTCCCCCCAACGCAGCCTTGTGAACCAGGTCCCCGGTCGGCCGACCGGCTGCTGTGTCGGCGGGGCAGGTGGCCGACCCGGCCAAACCGGGATCCTGGCTGGGCGCCCCAGTCTGGGTCGGCGCGTCGGACACAGCGGCTGGCGAGCGAGGCGCAACGGCCACGGACGGCGACCTGGCAGAACCCGCCGCTGTAGCGGCCTGTGCGTGCTGACCAGCGCCGTGGTGCTCCAGCACGGTCGGCTGAGGCCGCAGCGTGCCAGAGACTGCCGAAGCCGGAGCCAGCCCGGGACGGTGAGGCTGCACGGCACCCAGCTGCCCCACCAGGCTCCCCGGCGAAGCCGCCCCACCGGAGCCGACAACAGGGTGCGGGTGAAAGGGAGCAAGGGCGTCCAACCCAACACCGCACGGAGACGAGGTAACAACGCCATCGGGAACAGAGCCCGAAGGAACTCGAACGGATGCAGACGAGGGCGAACTCGAAGCCGCTCTCCTAGCGGCAGCCGGCGTCGTGCGCCCGAGGGTGCACACACGACCACGCGCAGGTCTATCATTCCTCGGAGACATCGCATCACCCTGAAGCGCAGCGGACACACCCATAGACGGCATCCTCAACCCGCTAGCCTCAAGAGTAGGACTAGTACGTCGCAATCTATCGACAACCTCCATAGCCTTGGGAGTCTGAGGGTTTGGGTTGAAAGGAGTGAGAGCCATAACAGCCTGCACAGAGCGAGTACCACCAGCTGTCTGTGACCCTCCTGCTCCCACCGCCCCACTGGACGCCACCGATGTAGCCGGACCAACTCGAGCCTCCGATGTATCCATAGCATCCTCATCCCCAGCGTCATTCACATCGCCTTCATCATCCACATCATCCTTCTTTACCCATATCAAAGGAATAAAATCAGGGTCTGGTACATAGTCTTCGGGCTCTCTACGGAAACGAAACTCGAAGGCCTTAAGCTTCACCACAACATCTGATTTGATGATTTTCCCCGAGTCAGAAATCTTCTCAAGAACTTTAGCATCAATCATAGCCACCTGGATGCGAACCACTGCTCTGCGTCTGAGGCTGAGGAGGTCAACATCAACCATCTTACCCAGCAGCGATCCCACAGCCCACAGACCTAGGAAATGCCTCAACGTATGCGGAACTCCATCGACATGTAACCACACCTTATGTAGCTCAAATTTGTGCGGTACTTCCGAGGATTGCCAAGCTGAGATAGTCATAGTGGAACTGAAACCAGGTACTGCAACCTGAATACCATCAACCCTGTCGAGGTCCTCGAAGGAAGGGACACTGATAAGGAATTTGAGCTCATCTGAAGGCACAGCCTCCCATTTCCATCCTTGACGGTGTGAGCACCATCTCGCCATCTGCTTGGCAATCACATCAGCTGGTACAACATCTCCAACCACGACCACCAAAGCAACTGGTGATTGAGAGGGTGCAAGCGCATCATTAACCACGGAATCAGGAATCGCAGTAAAATAAGTCTCCAACAGTCCAGCCCCAGTCACATAAGCAGAAGGCCGTGGCGCTCTAAGCACGGGACAACGTAATGTCGGATGAGCAATCTTATCACAGAAGTAACAAAAGTGTTTGACCTTGCAATCTTTGGTGGCATGAGATCGGTCAGAACACTTTGAGCACCACTCCGGCTGCTGTGTCAATAGCTGCTGCTGCGGAACCGCGGGTTGCTGCGGGAAACCTTGCGGAACAAAGGGATACTGGTACATGTTGGGATGGCCCAACCCTTGCTGCATCTGACCCTGGAATTGCATGGCCTGTCCTTGGTTCTGCATACGAAGTGCTTGGGAAGGAGCAGCAGCAGGCGCCGCGCCGACAGCAGCCCCAGCCTTCTTCTTCTTATTCTTACGTTTAGATGCCACGGCCGGCGCATATGGCTGCTGCAGCGGGAACCCCTGGGCCGGCTGTTGCTGAAAGCCAGGCGCTGCTTGAGGCAAGAACACCGGCGCAGGCTGCTGCTGCCCCGCAACACCGTACGGCGGACGTGCCGGCGGCACCAAACCCGGCTGCCCCGCCCCGTACGCAAACCCATAGGCCGGCTGCAGCGGTCGGGGATGACCCTGCGTCCCAGGGGGCATTGGTACGGGGGAGGCCGAGGCTGAGGAGCGAAGGCAGGGCCGGCGGGACGTCCACCCCCCTGCGGCACCGACGAGGCAGGGGTGGAGCCGCGAGGCGGCGGCTGTGCCGCCATAGCGATCGGAGGGCGCGCAGCAACCTCCGCAAAGGAGGGGAGCCGCAGGGGCCTCCACCCGCGGCGCAAAGGCGATGAAGAAGCGACCGGGGAGAAGACGCCGCCCTCTCCCGCCGATCTCAATGTCGACGGCGAAGAGACGGGTGCCGGCACAGCCCCGGAGGAAGACGGAAAAAACGACGTCGACGAAGATGACGACCTCAGCGCAGACGACGGCGACGACGACCTTGACGAAGCAGCGGAGGCGGCTGATCGATCGAGGCTGGAGTATTCGGGACACGGAGGATGGCTGTCTGTCCGATCCGTCCACAGGAAACGCATAGCCTGGCCCAGACCGGCCCACGACCATCTTGCATGCGACCCTGGCCCACCTCCATGCAGCCGGTTTGAACCATCCGCTGATGACGCCTCCGAAACAGAAACCGACGCCGTCGTCACCGGGGGCGGAAGGAAATCGGCGATGATCGGCGGAGAACCCCGACGGCGCGGCACCGGTCCACGCCAGACCCCCGCACGCGGCTTCCTCCGTAAGGCGAAGCCAGCTACAGGTGGGGATCCGGCGTTTTTCTCCGCCGAAGATGCCTCCTTCCCCTCCAACTCCGGCGAGGGCTTCTCTCCGTCGGACCTGCAAGATAGGGAACACACCGTTGCCATACCTTCGGACTCTGGCGACCGTCTTTCCCAGAACCTAGAGGCCGGAGTCGGGAAGCCAATGTCCGCCCAGAAGTCCTGCGCCAGCTCTTCATCCGTTCGTCGTCCTCTGCGCACGACAGTGGACCACTCGGGCGCCTTGGCGACCCGACGACCGCCATAGCCGCCTCGTACGGAACGTGAGATGCTCCATCGTCGGAAGACTCATCGTCCGCGTCCTCGATCAGGACATCAAACCTAGAGCCTCCGTCCGGAGAAGAAGACACAGCCGTATGCGAGGAACCGCAGCCACCAGCCAGATCTCCCGGCGCGAGCGTGAGCCTCCGACGCCGTCCCTGCTCGGCGCAGGACATGCCCCCGTCGCTCAGAGCTGGGGTCTACTGGAACCTTCTTCTCAGGATACCTGCACATGTGGGTACAAATAAATTTAACTGGAATTTACCTTCTTCTCAGGATACCTGCACATGCTTTGTTAGATTGAGACTTAGATATTGCAAGGAGAAAGGGCTGGTTTACGAGTAGACTTTAACTTGTGCACGTTTTCGCTTCAAATTTCTTTTATGCGGTGCTCACTCAAAAGAACATAACTTCCTCGTACGAAATTCCTTTTCAGCGTATGATCGCTCAAATTTTTGAAATGTTTCTACAAAAATTCAAGGTACCTTGTCCAATTGGGATCGTTTCCCTTTGTTCCGTCATACTAGCTTGGATTGATTCCATAGTACCGAGGAAATCAAAGTAGCATGCAAAGGAAAATCAAAAGAAAGCATAACTAAGTAGCAGAAAAAAGGGTATGTCAACCATGTCGGCATACATCTACCGCCGTTAGGATTCTATCGGCTGGCGGAAACGGCGACGCCACATAGCAGGCTGACATGCTGATGACTTTCTGCTTTGCCGATGGCTACCCTCCGCATACCAACCTATATGCCCCATGTTTTGCCGACTGCTATATATGTACATGCCAACAGCCAGTTTTGCTCGATCGGCGTATCATCCTCTATGCCAAGGGCCCTAATAAAAAACTGTCAACATACATAATGTCGTCGACAACATCTCGATAAATTGAATCGGTGCGTTCATATTACAAAGTTGAGAGACCAGTTTATCACACTCAAGGACTTCATTGACTCAAAACTACTTATCCCGTAAGAGTTCAGTGACCAATGGTGCGTTCCGTCCAAAAGTTTATTAATTGTTGAACAACGGATGCACGATGCGTCACTGCACACACAATACGATTTTTTTTTAATCCCAATTTGCTGCATAAGCAAAGACCATATATTCGTCGATGAAAGTAAACCTTAGAAGCAACGACTTGTGTAGCGCCTACACTCACGAAAAGCTCCTAGAGAAAACCTTACAAGGAACAACCATCCACGACTACGCCTCCCCGTGATTGCACTCCAAGCAAACAACCAAACTGCTCGCGTACATCACTTAACTAGGCCGACAGACAATTTTCTACACAAAGTCCATTTTTGTTTGAGGCTAGTAGTCCGCTCGCGCATGCATGGCACTTGCTGCGCTCGTAAGACTAGCTCTATGGTTCTTCGGCTCGTTCCTGGAGCTCGCCATCTCGGTGCTCTTCCGTGGCCTGGCGCTCCTCGTCGTCGCCGCCGTGGATCTGGTCAGGCTGCCGGGGCAGGCGGCCGACGCGGCGCTCGAGGCCACCAAGGGCATCCTAGAAGCGGCGGCCGAGTTCGCCTTCGGCCTAGTCTGGGAGGTGGCGGTGACCGTCGTGTCGGCGTTTCTTGAGTCCGTATGGAGCGTCGTGGTCGGCGCAGCGGAGCTCGCGTCGTCAGCAGTCGGTCTGCTCATGGAAGCAGCACGGGACGGCAGCGAGGAAGCGGCGAAGGCTCTAGCGGAGGCGCTTGAGGGCGCGGCGGATGCGGTGGCCGGGACGCTGGTGAAACTGGGGGAAAACTACATGGATGCTCTTGTGCACGTCTTGCAAAACCTCATCTGATGCGACATGATGCATTCGTATGTGTATGCAATTAATCATGTTCTTTTATTTGTTTTGAGGTAAAGGCGGTCGAGTATTCCCCATTTGATTAGATAGAAGGGTCTAAGAACCATATAAACTATACATTGCCTTGTATATGAGGAAAACTGCAGCAAAAAAACACACGTGAGAGGAGAGTCATCGTCCACACAACGCAGCTACCTTACATAACGAACACACACCTCCAGCTCCGAGGCCGCTTCCCTGACTTACAACACTCAACACCGAAGCCGCACACGAGCCGCAATGCCGCACGACTAAGTCGTCTTGTAGCCCTCGCTGCCTAGTAGATCGCCCGCATACCTCGAACATTCCGCCAAATCGGGGGCGGGGGCACCCCGACGTAGAAGCCAGATTGACCCTCGAAATTCGAACCAGCTGGGTCGATAAACTCGTTGTCCATACAAATCTCCATGTCGCCACCCAAGCCCCATGCAAGGCCACGACCAAGCCCCATAGGACTGTCAATGCATAGACGTTCGAGGCTGCCGCCCTGACACCCAACCACTATCCGAGGCCGCCGCACCGGGATCCGCCTCCTCTGACCATTGAACCTCCCTGACCGGCCGCCACGAACAAGTCGCATAGGGGCAAGAACCTCCAAGGTCTGTCACCCACTCCTGATGAAGCTTAGAGCGTCCCCATCCGCGACTTTCAAAATGCCCTCCAAAGCGGATTGCGGGACGCTGGAAAAAAATTGACAACCAGTCGCGGCCCCCAAATCATTTTTGCATCCGATGCGTCCCAATAACATGTCTGGTGTCCCCTGGTCATCCCCGACCCACAGAGGGCGGTTGGGGGTGTCAGACACGAGCCGCGTAGCGTGACACGTTGGATACAAACAACTGGGTTCCACATGCCACCGTCGCTGACGCATATTCTGATGCCAGCCATCGATAGAACCGACTCGTCAACGCCGGTCACGCTTCCACTGTTGGTTCTCCCTCGTATCGCCGACTGCTCGCCGTCGCAGAAGCTGCCTTGATCTCCGCCTTGCTCGTAAGGTGTTCGGCCGTATATCTAAGCCGGGTTTTGCACCGCCGTGCCGCTGTTCAATCAATTGAATCATTTATTTCTTCATATGTAGAATATGGATAGCAACGAAGAGATGATGATGATGATGCATATGTTCATGAAGGAGGAAACTAATGTTGCCACCGATTAAGATGAACATTTCATGATACTCGTTGATCTTATTTAGCTAGAAGAGGAGGAGGAGGAGGAGGAGGAGGAGGAGGAGGAGGAGGAGGAGGAGAAGCCCCGTCCCAAACATGATACTCCTTGGTCTTCTTTAGCTATCGCGAGGTATCCTGCTCTTAGTCTCAGGGAGAGATGTGGGAGGTTATCAACTGGTATGTGATTTTGCACGACATGATCATCGATTGAGCGCAAGGATCCACCCATGGATGATCTCATGTGATGGCTAGGGTCCTCTTGCCGAGCTTGATATATGAGCTGCCTACAGATTTTGCTGATCTCCTCTCCATGCATGCGGAAGTCCGTGATGTAGGTACTCATGCGCAACTTCAAAATAATCTTGTTGAGCATGTGGAGGCTCAAAGGAGAAACCTAGACGGTTTCATTTTAACTATATGAGTTACTTATTTTATTTCTATCACTACTTATTGTAAAACTATTTATTTGTGTGCTACACTATATGTATTTTTTTTAAAATGATAAATCATTGTTGATTGGCCATTTTGGAGGGCGGCACCTCGAGCCGGCGGCCCCCAAAAGTCATGTTCGTCCTGTGCATGGGATGTTGTTTGAAAGCTGGGATGCTCTTAGGTTCTTTTAGGAAATATATGCAATCATGTCTTACAAAAAATATTTTCAAAAGGCAAAGAATGGGAATCTAGGATCTTACATTCGCACGTAAATAGTCAACCTGCCGCTTGGGATGTCTCATAAGCTTCTTTTTTTTAAAAAAAAAAACAAGGTGCATTTCCCCGTGATCAGTCTGAATCAGTGCCTTTGAATCGCCACAATGCTTACAATGGTGATATGCCAATGGATAGAACCGATAGATATGAAAGGGTGGAACATCGTGACCTTAGGATGCCAAAAACAAGTTTTCCAAAGTTTTAGGGCACTAATCCTAAAGTTTGATGGAACTAATCATAGATATGATAGGTGGCAACACTATGACTTTAAATCCCTATTCGAATTGGCAGGTAGACCACCAAAGAAAGTAGACGTGGAACGATATTTGTTAACGAGGTTTAAAGATCAATATCTACATTCCGGGGATGACACTCCTCCACGAATACTAAATCAAAATAATATCATGTAAAAATGAACTGTGTGTAAGACTTGGTTTCGGGGCAGAGCCCTGTTTTTCTAAAAAAAAAATATCAGGGCGATAAACCCACTGAAACCTTCGGGCACATTAGGATTACTATGCAACATTGGTCCGATCATCCCTGCCACAAGCGCCGGATTGGGATAGCGTGCAGTGGAGTGGAGTGGAATAGTGTTTCAGCTGAGTTTTGCTGATTCGAGTTAAATACCCAAAGGCTTGTACATTAGTATTCGTTGTTGGAATCCACCTCGTTAAGATCGGGCAACCCCTGTATCATTGCACCTCCACCTTGCCGGTCGTTTCCATGGAATTACACTCGTGCTACGGCATGGCATGTTTTCTCAATAATACTCCATCCATTTCATATTTTTTGTCGTTAAAACGACAAGAAGTAACATTGGAGGGAGTAACTAATTATAGCTTAAAATGCGTGGACAATGCATCAATGCTGCAAACCATAGGACATATACCAACAGAGACGTTAGGCTTCTGTACACAACTACATTGCTTCTCAAATAGCCTCTGCCAGAATTACATACACGGATAAATACACCTAACAATCAATGGGCAGGTACTAATGGCAGCACCGGCGTTCTTCTTATTACAGATATACACAGCAATTTACATCGTCTACTTACTACTATCTCTCAGGTCACGATACCTGTTAGTGATAATCGATGATTGTGCACGGTGGAAATGGCAACTGCTCACGCTGAACTGAACTGAAGAAAGAACTACGGTCTACGGGACGGGGAGTAGAGGGAGAGGTTTCCTGGTCAGCCCCCGCGTCCTCCTCTGAGAAACAACTCCCCTAGGATCAGAGCCCTCCAGCACCGCATCTAGCTCCGCCGGATCGAGGCCCAGCCTCCTCCTGATAAAGCCGTCCACGTCGAGATCGCTATCTGGCTGTCGAGTGTATGGAGCACGGGGGTCGACGATGCCGTCGAGGTCGGAAGTACTTAAGCCTTCAGCTGATCTGATACTGTCGAGGTTTGCTGTACTTAAACCTTGAGGTGTGGAACTTCCGGGGAGCTCTCCGGCTGCAGCAGGAGTCATCGTGGTGGTGTCGTCCTGCTCTGCCGTGCTCGTCGCATTTCCTTGCCTCGCTGGCCCCGAAGGTCGGTCCATGTTTAGGAGCTTCTTCACGCTGTCAAGAGCAGGATCGATGATATCCAGGAAGCCCATGACCCAAGAGGCATCATCCACCACCTCGATACGCTGTCAGGATGGACAATAATCAGTTATGTTTATCACAGTGAAGGTTCACCAACTACTCTTAGCCTTCTACTGTGTTGCTCATGGAAATGTAGGCAGAAAACATGAACAGCAAAAAATTTAGTCCATACTAACCTGCTGAAAATAAAGGTCCCGTATTTCTTCAGCACGAACTGGATCCCCCTGTTCCTCCTCCAGTGCCGCCCATGTCAGCCATGTCACCTCGCTCTGAGAATTTATGTTCAACGAAGCCCGCAGCAATCTTCTGGCAGCGGTGTAGTTACCAACACGCTGTTCTAGGACTCCCCAGGCCTATAAAAGTAGGGGCGCCAAATCTTATGATAGGATATAGCATATTGACTTTAGGATCTTATCTTCAGATTGAATTTTATGACAGGAGATAGCAAATTGGCATTTAGGATCTAATCTGCAGATTGCTGGGCAATTTGAGCCTTCAGAATTCAGATCATGGTTGCCAGAAAAAATTATCTCCGTAAGTGTGTATTACTATAGTAGTAAAGCAGATGCTTCGCACGCAAGCATTCATCTTGGAAAACCATGATAGACTAACCCATCAAATGATTTTTCGCGAGAATATGGGGTGAAAGACTATAATTAACATTCTAACAAAGTATCAGATTTATTTCATGATATTCTTTACCTGAAGACAGCGAGCAGCACATTCATTCGTTGAATTAACTGACAAGGCTCTTTGATAGAGTGACCTTGCAGTTCTCTCATTTCCTTCTTTCCACTCCATCCACCCCCAAGCCTATAACACGAAATGCGAAGTTTCAAACATAACTAAATAAAACAAACTTTCTGTAAGCGATCAACCATGGCAATTAGCTGGAAACAACAAGGCACGTGTAAATGTTGAATGCAGATTTGTGCTTTAGTGGTATAACTTCATCCCTTGTTTAGATGGAAACATCTGTCCTTCTAGCTGTTTATATCAAACATGTTTACTTCATTGTGTTCAGCAACATGTAATACCTGAGGACAGGCATGTGACCTAAACACCTAGTGGTGAGAGCTGGGGTGTTCATTCCATACACCCGATTTGATCCTCAGGCACACAGGTGGGTGTTATGCATTAAGCGGGATAGCATGTGTGAGCGGTATTGGCATGAGTGTGGTGTGTGTGAGTTTGTACTCTCTCAAAAAAACAAAAACAAAAAGTGAACAGACAAGACCTTCCATATAGAAGCTCTAGTACAAGAGGTACTACTCCTACATCAAAGCAATGTCGGACACCGACAAACTTGTATCTCCATACAAAGAGAATCTAACAGAAGGCATACACACTAACCGTAGAAGAAGTTAAACAAACCACATTGAAGATTGAAGTAAAATGATATAAGATTAACAGCAGAGTTAAGTGCAGAAATTCTTACTATCCAAACTGGCTGATGTCTTGGATCAATCTGGGAAGCTTTTCTAAATAATACACGGGCCACATTTGGAGATGCGCAGTTGTATTCAAGCAGTGCAAGAGACTGAAGAATTACAGGGTCCCTGGGGTTCACTGCATGGCCAATCTTAAATAACTTCCTTGCTTTGTCAATGTTACCTTGATTGGCCTCAAAGAGTGCCCAGACATGCCACGAAAATCTGTTCTTAGGACTAGCCTGGACAGCTTTCTGCACAGAAAACCGAAGTTACATTATGCAATGGCAAATCTTTTGCCTTGTTTCAAAAAAAAAACATTACACAATGAAACTTGAAATTTTTCCAATGAATATCATAAATAGTACAAGGAATCATCAAATGCAGATTTGAACCAAGAGCACCGCAGTATTACCGTAGCAGTCTATTATAGTTGAGTAACTGAATCTCACTATTAAACAGATACATAGTTACTAGTAGAGAAGATCTCCTAACAATGCCACACGAAAATAGACTGAATCTACAATAATTCCATCTATACTTGGAAATTATTTCTACTTTGCATTACCTCTATAAGAACATGAGGATGGGAAAATTGATGAATATCTCAGAAATTTGCAATTATGAGAATCGAATCAGCAAAAATATCAGTGAGAAGTATGATTACGGAAGGGATAGATAGAGTATTACCTCAAAGAGCTTCCTTGCCAGCACATTGTTCTCTACACGCATTTCGACCTGAGCCCAAGACTACTAGAAAATTGCCGTATATAAGTTCACAGTTTCAACAAACAATTCAGCTTGCAACTTCTTTTTATGTAGTAAACAGATAACTCCTAAGCAAATACTTACTAGCCAGCTTGCACAACTTTTTGGATTGCATTGAGTAGCTTGCTGGAATAAAGTCCGTGCTTGCTCAAAGCGCTCTGCTCTAGCTTCAAGCAAAGCAAGAGTCTGGTAAATGTACTCATTTCCTCCACAATACTTGAGACCTTTTGCAAGCAGGTTCCGAGCCTTTTTTATGTTTCCTTGCTTGATTTCCAAAATGGCCCACCCATGCCAAGCTGCGATGTGCTTTGCATCAGCCACGGTAGCGGCATCAAATAGCTCCCGTGCCCTTCGGATACTCCCGCCCTTGCTTTCTAACACCGCCCAGCACTGTAATTCAAAGGAAAAGGAAAACAATGACTTGTAAAGCCTTTATTCTGCCATTCTGGTGAATGTGCAGGTTAATTCCGTCAGGGCACATCTTGGAGAATTCAATCATAAGTCTCGAATGACTTCCTACAATTTTTAGTGGATTGTAACATGTTTGAGAAATTATGTTTTGACAAAGATGTGCAAGTGAAAACTATCGGGAAAACCTACCCTTTCAAGGGTTGTAGCTGTACTCTAGCCAATAACTTCTCTATGGACAACTCACTGATGGTTCCCAAACAAGGTACAATTTTACTGATTACGGCCTTAATTGGTTGTGCTTGGCAATGGCCTTGTTGAAGTCATTGTTTTTGTGAGCAACGACTTTCTCCAGGGTAAAAACCTATGATCTTTGATCGGGCGACGACAACGCTTGTGCACTGTTTCCTTCTTCGAGGCGTCACTTTTGGAGAAGCTGGATTTTTGGTGCTGTCTCGATGGTGTTAGGTCTGCTGCTACAAGGAATTGATCGCTGTAGTGGGACTTTTTTTTTGTAATTCTTCTTCTTTTTCTGAAACGTGTGCATCCGTAAGGCCGCTAGGGTAATGCGTTGTTGCAGAGGCTGGGTGTAATGTAATTGGTATCTGTATGATATTAATATATACTTCTTATTGGAAAAAAAAATTAAGATTGACTTTATGTTTCCATTTCGAAAAAAAAAGATGACCTTATGTGTATTATACTATTATGTGGACATGTCAAGAATCAGGAGGCCGAACCAGATGTCCTGCATTGTTCATTCTGTGTAATTTTTCGATGCATCCAACTGAAGTGATGGTGTGCAAACCTGCCAGATGTATGGATTCTCTCCTTGTGTCGCCTGGCAGCCCCTTTCATAAGCCGCTCTAGCTTTGTCAAATCTCGACTGCTTGCTGTATAGCTTCCCCAGCGCGACATATGGGCGCCCGTCTTCAGGCCAATACAGCATGCACTGCATCAGAACCGGATCGTCAGGTCCATTAGCTTAGATTTAGAGCTAGAACGGTGCTTATCGGACTCTACTACGTAATCAACGGGCGTTTGCCAATTATGTATGCGCGCGCGCACCTTGTCGAGGAGCTTCTCGGCGTGGGCGAACTCGTACTTCCTGGTGTGGACCTTGGCGCGGTGGAGCCAGAGCTCGAGGTTGATGGGCAGCGGGCGGCCGGCCGTGGCGGCGGGCTCGCCCACCCCCGGCTCGAAGAGCGGGACCTTCTTGGCGATCTCCTCCATTCTCCTGTCGAACGGCCCCGCGCCTCCCGCCGCGTCTTCCCGCTCGGGTCCCCCCGCCGCCGCGGCAGCCGCCGCGGCAGGGCGCGCGCGGCGGAGGCGGAGGGAGGAGAGCGCGGCGGCGGGGGAGGGCTTGGTGGCGGGGCTGGAGGGGAGCGGGGGAGGCGGGGAGGAGGAGGAGAAGAGCCGCATCGCCATGGAGCCTGGAGGTGGAGGGCGCTGCTCTGGTGGGAGCAGCGGGCACGAGTGGAGCTGCAGGGCGGAAGAGGGTGGCGGGGATGGGGGAAGCCGGTGGAGAGGCTCGCGGCGCGCCACGTCGCCTCGGGAGGCGCCAGTTCGAATCTCTGTCGCTGACAGGGCGGGTGTTTCTGTTCGAGTTTTACTCAACCTGCGAAGACGCTCTCGGGACGAGTGGCGTGTTTCTGTTCCGGAAGGCGTTTTCCTTTCTCCGCTGCGCGATCGTGTTGGAGGGAGACGAGGCCGAATGTATGTCTCGTGTTTTCCAGAAGAAATAATTTGCAAGCGAATTTGCAATGAAAAGAGGAGCATTCATATCTACTACCTGTGATTGTGACTGGAGATGTAAGAGACTATCAACATCTAGTAGATGTCATAAATCCTCACAAAACAACGAGATATATTTAGCTCAAAGATGCGCAATGGAAATATAGATGATGCTTTTCAACCCAAAGTGATCACTGCAATGCTACAGAACAGTTCACAAAGAAATAACACTCGCTTCTGTAATTCTGTTGTCAGTACTGCTTAAACGTACCAAGATGGAAGTACAAAACAATTTTCAGCACATTCTGTTGTTGTCAGTACTGCTTAAACATACCAAGATGAAAAAAAACATCGGTCTTACAAAAGCTCAAAACTGAAAATGCACTCAACGTATATAGGAATGCGGTTGCACAACTGTGCAAGCAACAGTTCGTTCTTAGTACGTACAGAACACAGAAATGTTGTTTCGAAGAAGCGCAATATCAGAATTACCAAGCAGCATAAGTTATTCTCCCAACACAAGAGTAATAATCCATTACAACTACGTGCAGGCACTCAGTCTGCTGCCATTGCCAATCTTATTAGCCTATATCAATCTGACAAAAAAATGTGCCACATAATGTAGAATCTATAGCGGTCAGCTACAAAGGCAACATGTGAATGCTTTGTACATTTTGTGTCCTATCCCAATCATCAAAAAACATATGAAATCTACAGTGTCTCTGCTTGAATCCCTAGGCGGCGGCCCAGCATGCACCTTTCTGTGACATTTTGATTCCTTCAAAACTACTGCAATGATAATATAAGATCAAGCATTGCCTGGCTCAAGGTGAGTTCAAGCCTCTCTAACCATTACCACCCCAACGACGTTTCCTCGCAGGTCGCTGATTCTTTGCATCTTCTGCAGCACATGCAACAGTTAGCTGTTTGGCCTTGCCATTGTCTTCCTCCTTTTGGGCAACAACAGGCTCTTTGAACCTATCCCTTCTCTTTTGCATCTTCTCCATCACCGCAAGTATGCGTTTTTCGTCACATTCCTTTGTAGCTCCAACATCTTTTGACATTGCACTGGCAGTCTCTAACTTAGCTGCTGAGCTTGCTTCGACCACTGATCTCAATACCAACTTCCTTGGTTTGCTAAACTTGCTTTCTGGAACAGTATCCTGATGGTCCTCTTCAATCAGTTCACCCTCCTCAATCTCATCTGCATCGGGATTTTGGCGTTTTTGGCATGTTTTCTTCTCCAAATCCTGATAGACTGTGTGTTGATAGCTTCCATTCAGTTTCTTCACCTTCTGGCATACATCCTGGTGTTTGCTGCCGTCCAAATTCTTGTCTGCAGCAAGACATCCCCCACTTTCGCTTTCAATTTCACACCTTGTCTCATTGCCTTGGCGCTTAAACTGCAATAAGATGATAATACAAAAATGAGGAACAAAAATCCAGCTAATGGTGAGGCAATGATAATATAAATTTGAGGGACAAAAATCCAGCAGATGGTGAGGCGCATGCATGAAATATTGTGGTACAAAGGTACACCTCCTCTTTTACTGAAATGCCAAATACAAAGAAATAGTCTGAACAATTAAGATATTTGTGTTTCACTGTTGCGTAAAAAACTATTCCTAAAGCTTGGAAAGATGGTCCTTGCCGTTGATACACAAAGGTGTTATTGAAGCAAAGGGATTTGACACAAGAAAAAACTACGATATACTGTCTTGATCAGCAATTTCCTGTTGGGGGTTGTGATTTTAGTCATTTTACTAGGGTGGTCGGCTTGACAAAGCACATAGGCATACAAAGAGAACCGAAAAAGGTCCATTGCAAATCCTTAAGTTTGATGTGTGCTCTAAGTCAAACCCTGTAATTCCAATCCTTGAATTGGGGACCCTGAACTTCCTAATCCTAAGCCATCCCAGGCCCTAAGCTCTTTTGGCATAGAGAAATAGGGGAGGGATGTTGACCATGTCCCCTTCTTTCATTATCGAAAAAATGTCCCCTTCTTTTGAGTTGAACAGTAGGCCTGTCCGTGCCACCCAACACTAAAGCCGGCCCAGGTCTCCATGGCCAGGCTGCAGATCCAGGAGAACATCGCCGACCTACCAAAGATGACGATGCTACCGAGCACAACCCCCATGTCATCGATGCTACCTTCTCCCATTCTCCACTTTGACCGACGTATGCCCCTTAATCTCCTTGGGCAGAGAGGGTGTATTTGGTTTGAGCCCAAACTAACCCAGCCAAAATTTTGGCGAAGGATTTGTGCGCCCTCAGCACGCCCAGGCCCTGGCGAGATTTACAAAGCAGAATAGTGGGTGGGCTTGGGCGCACCAATATTTTGGCGGCGTTCCAAACGAAAGACAAATCTAGCGGGTGAGCCCAAAAAATTGGTAGGGTCAACATCGCCAGTAAACCAAACATGCCCTGAGTGTCCCCCGAACATTTGCTTGTGACTACATTATCCCCTTCCCTTGCCAGTAGTCTCATACAATCAATTGCAGGATTATGCCCTGGTGCCACTGCCACCTCAGTGTAAGACCCACTCCACGGCCGCCGGTTGCAGGTCTCTCCATACTAACCCCATCTCCTTTTTGGCATCTCTCACTTCAGCTGGTGGCATGAGAAGAAAAAAGAGAAAACTAGAAAGTGTTGGTGTTGTGAGAAGAAGAATCAAGGAGGAAAGTAGGGCTAGTATTGTATTTTTTCTCTTAACAAGAACTGAAATGTAGGGCTGATCAAATCCTGTAGTAGCAAATGATCCCAATACAGTCAAACACCCAAATGGGAAGTAATGACTGGGTTGGCCGGGTTCAATGCAGATGTGTGATTTCAATTTCAGGGTTTATTTCAAACTGAATAAACAAACTTTAGAGCTGAAAATGGACCTTTTCCTAAGGAACAATTATTGTCAATTTTGTAGTAGTAATCTGATGCTATAAGATCGTAAAATAGTACATGAGTTACAGACAAAAGTTGGTAAACCGACAACTAGGCCCAAAGGAAAATATCATAAGCCTGTTCTTAAGCAACAAGTATATAATAATTTAGAGGATATTAGCTGCTACAAAAAAAAGTCACAGCACTGCTAAAAATATGTTAACCAAAAGTCACAGCAAGTAAGGATTAATACTTAAGAGTAACTGCATGTGTCAAGTACCAGCTGGATATAACCAGTTGTGAACATTTTTGTTGGACATGAACATGTTGTCGATCTGCACTAAGGATAAAAAGTATGAACCTGACCGTAAATGTACCAAACCGTGAGTATTTAGATGATATGATAAGTCAGAAATAGAAATAGAAATAGATAGTAACTTGAGACATCTCCTGTTGCTTTCGTTTTCTTATCGATCATACCATCCATCTATCTTTTCACTATCAGGGAAGAATAATTGAACTGAATGTGATATTGTGGTTACTTCCCATTGACACCTAATCAATCTACCACATTTCTACTAGGGATTCAGAAGGAATATGTACACTTCACCAACAGTTGGAAACTGAAAAATATTTCCAAAAAGAAATAAGTAATAAATATAAATAAATCATGTAGTACAAAGGCAAGTATTCCAATGGAAGGAAAACAGCAAACATTATTAGAATACAAAAGTGAATTATGCAAGACGAAATACAGCCCGGGATTGAGCTAAACTTGGGATTGAGCAGCAATCATGGGGTATTTCTGAAAACTAATTAGCCACCCCATTGGGCATTTGATTTTAACCTATGAGCTATAACATTTTAAAAGGAAGAGTAAAAGAAACTTTAGTAACAAAAAACTGCAAAGAAACACCCCTTTTCTCAGCATGCCAAATGCTAAAACTTAAATCCAAGCTTTCTCACACATCAGCACGTACTTCAGACACTTCTGTGTTATTGGTTTTCCAACAATAAACTCGACTAATTTAACTGCAATCTGGTTCAATCAAAATATCAAAGCACATTACAAGATTTTCCTATTAGTGAAAGTGTGCATCACCTGTCATTGGTTGATGATATGCAGCATGACCCTTTGAATGTTGTTAAATTCCGAATTTCAGAATCTAGCAAGCAAAACCTAATATATTCTCAGGTTATTAATTAACTCCAGAAATAAGACCAACGGCATTATACAAATACAGAATCTGTGTTAGTTTAAACATTATTGAGTTACAGATTTACAGTACAATTTGTTTGTTTAGAAGTAAGGGTACAATCAAGTGTAATTAAGCATTATTACTTCCTCCATATCACAAATACATGACGCTCCGGACATCCCTTTAATCAAACTTTAAAAACCTTAACTACAGATATATCATTTTAAATATTAAGACCGGAAATAGTAAAATCATACATATAATTTGTCTCAAAAAGTATTTCTACAATATTTATTTGGTTATATAGAGGGAGTATATATATAATACACTCGAGAAAATAAAACCATGTGGAATAAAACCAAAATACCACAGAAAGCACGTGTAAGAGCAAATTAATTACAAGTGGATAAGGGCAGTGGGCATTGTACTGACACCGTGACACCTAGTCAATCTCCTCTAGAAGGATAGTAAGCATCAGGAAATGCTATTTGCCAAACAAATCAATAAAAGAAAAATTAGCAGCGGATATGTTACGTCATGGTACAGGGATAAAGCCAAATGTAAAGTACAATAAGTTCAAAATGCTAGCCAGCTCAAGTTCTTGAATATTGTAAGTGCAGTCAGCAGAGAGCAAGGCAAACTTAATTGTACGAGCAGAACAATTTCTCACCACTCACACCTCAAGAGTTGAAAAGGATTTTCATCATTATTATATATTTTTCTAGAAAAGAAGATATTTTCCTTGGAAGTTGATCCATTTGAAGAAGCGAATCGTAACTTAATTGGAAATGCTCAAATAGAAGTTCTGTTCTAGTACGTTTTACTGAGTTCCTATGGCCAGACATACAAAGCAGATACAATATGCTCATGAGGAAAGTAAGTGACATGGAGCTATAATGTGTGATTTCCTGAACTTGGATCTACTCAATTATTACCATTTATCAAGGAACAGCACATCTACATCGTGAAGAAGAGCTTGACATGAACATGCCAGTATTTAGTCTATGGTCAGACATACAAACCAGACACAATATGCTCACGAGGAAAGTAACACGGAGGTATAATGTTGACTTCCTGAACTTGGATCTACTCAATTATTACCATTTAACAAGGAACGGCATATCTACATCGTGAAGAAGAGCTTGACATGAACAAGCCAGTATTACCATTTATCAATTATTCATGTCCTGCTACTGCTTTATGCAAGTATTTAGTCTGATTATTATCAAGAATCGGGGCATTCCTGGCTTCATACATGTTCAACATACTAAAATCAGAGAGGATTTAACATTTCAGTGACCACATATGAGTGAATAATGGTGCAGAAAAATTTAATCACACATCAAAGATTGAACAGAAGTATGCAAATGCCGAAACAGGAGCACAGTATAGTCTCAAGGGTGGAAAAGAAGCTAACAAAGTTGTGACAGTGCATTAAAGTGAGACAAGAGTACTAAACAACAATACAATAAGATCAGATATTGTTATGAACGTGCCAACAACTATCCCTTCCAGACAGTAGTTATCCCGGTATAAACCATAGGTCATACCAGAAATACAAAAGCAACTGTCTAGAGATGCAAGTGGGTCACCATTAGGGTACCATTTACCCTCTTTAGTTCAAAGAAAACTAACTTTTGCAATGGCATTATCATTTTAGAGAAGTTAGTTCTTTTTATTTGAACTAAAGAGGGTAGAGGGTACCCTAATAGTGATCCGCTTGCATCTCAACAAGGGACACTTCAAAATGTGGATAACAGGACTAACATGGGCAAAAGCTAACCCATAACCCATAAAAATCTAGAATTGTGTTGCAGAGCTGTTCCAGGCCTTGCTTACGGACATGGAGTGAGACTATATCTGACCAATATCCAAGTTGGATTAAAAATGACAGAAAAAGATTGTAGGATCTCACCAGAGTATCAGATCATCTAAAATCAGCTTAGACAAGAAGCACATGCATTTTTTGGCAAGTGCTTAAATGCCCACCCAAACGATAGTAACTGAAATTTCAGAGAAAACTGCGGACTTGCAACTATCCATTACTGGACTGAGCTATGTGCAATTCAGTTTCGAGCAGAGCATAAAGCACCACAACTATTTTCCCCTTTCTATGTGCATGTGTGTGTTGACTGAACTCACCATCTTGCCACAATAAGAACTTAAGATGTAAAGGAAAAGATCTATTGAAACTTATATGTGTGTACAACATTGCTGATTTTGTCTTCTCAAAGTTTACCTTTCTTTTCCTATTATTCAAGTGGATGCTATCTGCGTCCTTGAGCTGAAAATTCAAGCGCTCATGCCTTCTCTCAATGTTTGAAATGGTTTTATTATTTCTCATAACGCTGAAACTACAAATGGCTTCTCTAACAAAATCATTCGGCGAATTGTGCACTTCTGCAGCATATGGCTTCTGATCACTGATCATGGATTGGTGATGTGTCAATCTTCTCCCTTTTGGAAACGCTAAGCCGTCAAAATCTTTATGGTTAATGGAGCCCATATCAGCATGGAGCCTCCTCTTGACTGGCAGAATACAGTAACCAGTCTCAGCGGCTGCAGCAGATCGCTGAATGTTGCCGATGTGAACTGACGAACTATGCTGCTTGCTATCTTGATCATATCCATCATGATCATATCTCATCATTTCAGCGTGCCGGATTCTTTCGTTATCAATGCATCTGTTTCTTGATCTCAAGGAGACTAAACCAGGAGAAGGCCAGTTCCTCTCAGAGTTTTTGGGGTAGTCATTTGCCTGAGGAGACAAAACAAGGTGGTAGGGATGCCCCAAATGCTCATAATTGCTTTCTGCAGATCTTCTGCTTCGGTATTCTCCTCTAACCTCAGGACCTCGCAACTCACGAGATCTGTAGCCATTGTAATGGAAAAATTCATCATCCTCACTGTGGTCATGTGTCTCATGTCGGACTCTTCTTGTCTCCTGGTAATAACTTTCTCTGTATACCCTCCCATCAATGTCATCAGAAACTTCAGCTTTTAGCATTGACTTGTACCCATATCTATAATCATGACGTTGCTGCCACCCCTTGGCTGAAGAGAAATTTTGCACAACATCTTCATCATCGTTGAATTCATGCCAAGAACGGCTTCGCTGATGGTTAGAGACGCGGCTAAAGTGCTGCACATCATTTCTCAAAGCTGCTCTCTCAATAGGTGAATAATCACGCTTTTCATACACCTTATCGCGAACACCATTGCGACAATCATTGCTGAGGAAAGTGGAGTCGGATCTTTTCCCCTCATACTCTCTAGCATATCTACTAGGGTGCCTATCTGCTATTGTTTCTTCCTTGTTAAACACATCATGCCTATCATGCCTTACACGAGCAGAACTTTTCCTCTTCTGTTCTTTTTCCCCTTCACGTCCAGGTTTAAGGATACGGTAGCCATTTTGTCGGTTCGCGTATACTCCACTGGACTTGAAATCAGGTTCATGTGTCCTCAGAAATTTAGTTGCCTTGTGATATCTATCATCAGAAGGTGAGGGGGTAGAGATATGGCTGTCTCCCTTGTTACTTTCTTGGTCTGATTTACTTGACTGGCGGCACAAAACAGATCTGACATTTGCATCCTTAAATTTGGTGTCTGAATGAAGAACTTTGGAATTTGAATGCCTATTGGCTCTCTTAAAATAGCGATCATCTGTTGATTCTTCAGAAAGCATGTCTGAATAATCAGGACTAGAAGAATGGCCCCTTGTGCAGGCTGAATCTCTTAGATCCAGTTTGTCCCCAGTACACTCTGAGGAACTTGCACTAAGCACTCCCTTATCAACCACCCTATCCACCACAAGGCTGGTTTCTTTCAAACATTTGACACCGGGACTGTTAGCCAATATTCTGCATTTATTGTGATTGAGGACACGATCAGTTCAATAAACATTTTGTGTAATACAGGATAACATCCTCAAAATAACAGAAATATGTAGTTTCAGCTATGCTTACCTTTCAGTAGTCATGCACTTGTCATTTACTGTTGAGTTGTCATATGAATTGGAGTGATTTGAGGGTGAACGTGTCATGTTTACCTGTACAATCAGATTACTAGTTAGAAGACATAATCCAGAAGATATAGCTATGGCATATTAGAGACCTTGACGAAACATACGTGTATCACAACATCAGAATCCCTTTGCCTCGGACGCCACAAATCTGCTGTCGGAAAACGTTCAAGCCCACCACCTTCAACATGGATCGCTCTACCCTTTGGCTAGATGTATGGTATTATGTTAGCTGTGACAAAGTGAGCAAAAGGCATGTATTGATTACACTGCACCAAAGTTAACTTCATATTACCTTGTCAAGGTCATCACTTGCATTGAATTCAGAATAAGTTCCTGGCTTCGGCATTGACTTACAAGATTCAAGATTGTGATATGATTCCTGCATGCAGAGATATGTAAGAGAATACTTAATAAGCACAATGGTAAACCTTCAAGGCCATGCCTCACCTGATCCATTCCTAACGACTTTCCTGCAAGAGATCTGTCTTTCTGTGTGAACTGTTTCTGCAGGAAAAAAACAGTACAGTTATTCTATTATAATTTCCAAACCAACCATGTCCCAGCATCATGGACAAAAAAGGGTCGTGGAACCTACCATGCCAAAACAATATTTTCTCCAGCCTTCTTCATCCAGACCAAAATTGAAATAGTCAGTAAGATCTACACCACGTTGTCTCCAAGGCTTCTGTTGAAATGCTTCAATGTTTACATCAAAGACTGTCCTGCAACGTTTTACCAGCATTGAGTAAGCAACCAAATGCAGCTACATATCCTAATTATGATAGAATAGAAAGGCACATAGACAGACAGGATAATTCACACAGCTAATTCATATATACCAATAAAGAAGAGAGCAAAGGTCATAAGTGATCGAATGTATACCAACAAAAACAGAATTACTTGTATCCAAAGAGAGCACGAGTAGCAACGTTTGGTGTTAGAGAAGATTACAGGACCATTTGCTTTTGTGCTCAGATGAAAGTTGGCTCGTACCTGTTCCTTGGCAAGAAAAAGTAGTAATCCTTCTGAAATGCATGCTGGTGACCTATATCACCTTGACCTGTGATCGGTGCTGTTGTTTTGTCAAGAAGCCCTCTGTAATGGTGCCCTCCAAGCTGGAACAAGGCAGCGAAACATAATAAATATATACAATCAACAGAGTTGATACTTGCACAATGGAACAGACAGCTCCATGTACTATGTCGTTCAATCGAAATTTGTTACTGAAATGAGTGCATCTACAAAAATGCAATCCCAAGCTACACACCCCATTTATCACAAGTCAGAAGTCAGAACAACATGAATTGGGATGTAAAGCTTCACAACCAATTTGGGCTGGCTCACTAAAGGCTTGGGTACGAATGTCAGGGGCCTGTACAGTATGCATCATGGGTTCTATTGAGGCCGATGCAGAAAAATCAGCAAATTTATAGCGATTCCTAACTGCAAGTTCCCAGCCCAACGAAAACGCCACAGCAGTGTGACTAAAAGAGTAAATTTTAGCTAACGATTTAACGAATTTGACACTAGTAGGTAGCAATTCCACATAAATTCGCCAAGCATACCTTGCGCAAGCCGCCATCGCTACCAGATAGACCCTTCAAGAGGCTCGCCCGAAGCTCCCTCTCCTCACTCTCCCCGTCACACCGGCCGGCGGAAGGAGGCGGCGGCGCGCAGCCGTCCTCGTTGAGCACGATGTGGAGGTCGTCCTCGCTCTCCTCTTCGCTGCTGCTGCTGCTGCTGCTGCTGTAGCCCGCGAGCCCGTCCCCCAAATCCACCGCCTCGTTCGCGCCGTCGGAGTCCTTGGCGTTGGAGCCGCCGCTCTCCCCCGCGGCGGCCAGCGCGGCGGTCACCTGGTCGTCGAGGTCGGCGTAGAGGTCGTCGACGTCGGCGTCGTTCGCCGCAGCGGAGGCGCTGGCGGCGTCCGCTGGGTCGGCCATGGAGGAGCAAGAGGGGACGCTAATGGGTGCTAACCGCTAACGCTAAGCCATTGGAGAGGCGTGAAGCAGGTTGCGCAAAAACCTTGCTGCTAAGCCTAAAACCCTAGCAGAGATTCTCACGGGCCGGTGATGGCAACTGAACACTGTTCATGGGCCGAACCGGCCTCCCATTTTTTCTTCTCTTTTGGGCTCACCCCGTTCCCGCGAAACAAAAACATAGTACCATTTGCATCCATAACACGGAAAATTTGCTGGATTCCACGAAAAAAAAGGTTGGATCTCTCAAACAAAATGCTGGAATTCCAGAAACCAAGAACTTTTAATGGAGTAGCCCATTTCACACAAGAACATAATGCAGATCCTGATAACTGTATCTTTATTCCAAACGGACTGTGGAAAAAAAATCCTAGACTCTGTCCTCCAAAGTCCAAACTTCCTGTGCTTTTCCTTCTAGTATTACAAAGGCCCCTACTAAATCCTAGCGCAACGGCCATCACATTTGCACCAAATCTAACTATAACGACT